>CM021110.1:91067245-91249405 GCA_007115665.2 Sequoiadendron giganteum | reverse complement strand
AGGGAAGAGAGAATTAGGAGGGGGAAGGGAGAGGCGAGGAGGGGAAGGAGAGAGAGAGAGAGAGAGAGAGAGAGAGAGAGGGGGGGGGAGATGGAAAGAGATAATATTTAAATATTTAATATATTAGTAATATTAATTAGTTATATAATATTTTATATATTAACTTAATATATATATATATATATATTATACATTAACTAGAATATATAAACAATATTTAAATATTATACATAATAGTATAATATATTATATATTATACATAATTCCGTAAGAGATTATCATAAATTAATTGAATTATAAACTATATTGTATATTCTCAATTAGATATATTAAGATAAACTATAAATTATTTATTGCAATTTTTTAAATCATATATTAAAAACTATATTAGATTTTGTAAAATTATATATAAAATAAATCGGATATCTAATTCAAATCGAATATCTAATTTGAAAATTTCAATTTTTTAAATCATATATTAAAAACTATATTAGATTTTTTAAAATTATATATAAAAAAATCGCATATCCGACTCAAATCGGATATCCGATATGTCTGACACAAAACCTACTACCTAGGGATTAGCCTCGGGTTTGCTTCGGAATTTTCCTAGGACATGCCAATCTTAAGAAGTCAACACAAAAAACGTGTTTCATAGCTTACCTTGCTTCTCTAGACTTTGCCCATGTGGCTGACGATTTTTTTTTTACCCTAAATTGATGAAACGAAAAGGGTTTTTAAAGGAGATTCTCAACTTTCTACCAATATAAATTATGCTTTACTTTGAATTTAATAAATAATTATTATTCATTTTCTATTTGAATTACGACTAAAGTCCTGATTGATAGGCTGATTGAAAAACATCTATATCTTTCAAACCTTATCACATTTTTTGAATCCAAAACATGCGTCACATTCTATGCTTCGCATACTATAGGATTAAAAAAAATAAAAATTGAATTTCATGAATTTTTGACCAAGTTAAGGTGGTCAGACATACGAGTTTTTATATTTTTTAAAAGTTGTAATAAAAAATTCATAATTAATTATTTACTTGGAAAAAATATACAAAACAATATGCATCACATCGAGACATGAGTCCTCTACTTATATATAAAATATTATTAAAAAATATTATCATTTTATTGTGGTTAGGGTGGTCAGACACCTACTTCTTATTTTTTCCCTGAAATTTAAGTACTGCTGCATTGAAATTTCAAATTTTCACCAAATAAATTTTAATATATATATATCTAGTAGTTTAGAAACTACATTCAATTTTCTACAGATTCGATTCTTACATATTTTTGAAATAATATAGATAACTTATTCAAATTTTTACGTCAAGTTGCCTAACTCTGATTTTTTTGAATTTTCATTGCCACTTAAGGGCTTGTTTTTTCCATAATGATCCTGCACATACCCTTATAATAAATATTGGAATCAATATCACTAATCATACAAGGAGTGTAACCAATATTAATTTCATTAAAATCAATATCACTAATCATAGGAGAATTATAATCAACATGAAAATCATGAACAAGTGAAGATAACACATCCAATAGTGAAATTAAAGACATGACAAGTTTCATGAAAGCTGAAAAGTAATGTTCATAAGGAAATAATGCTTCCATAGAATAATCATTATTTACCTTTCCGAGAAATGATATAATTTTAAATTAAAGATCAAAGCATCAAATGTTATAAAGTATAAGAACACATTATAATCCTTGATATGAACATATATAGAATCAAAAGACAAGGGTTGATGGCCATTTATAGTGCATGGACCAATAACAAATCAAATACCTATGAAGGTGGAAGAGGAATCATTTTAAATACAATCATGGTGGAGTAAGATTAAATAGGTTCACCAAAATGTAAGAAAATAAAATATACTCTACATTATTTTAAATTACCTTTTTTTTTCTATCAACAACCAATTAACACATTCATTAGGAAAAAACATATAAATGACAAATGCCAAAAAAAAATAAAAGATAAAAAATCATTAATTATTTTTATGAGCCTTATATCATAAGAATAAATAAATACATACAATTTTGATATCTAAATTAGCAACCATTAGAATCATAGATTGCCTCCAAGTGGCATTGTGTTCTTGTCATCAATTCGAATTCAAATTTCAAACAGCTACATTCCTCTGGTCTTGATAAGTGAGTACACGACCAGCTCCATTCCTGTCATCAATTCGAATTCAAATTTTGAACGGCTACATTCCTTTAGTCTTGATAAGCAAATGAGTACACGACCGACTCCATTCCGTAGATCCTCCCAACAGTTATCTAAGTATCAATGGCTCCGCACCCTTTAAATACTTCCTGTTTAGGAAATCGTTATATTTTCTTTGCTGTAAAGTCTCTCTACTTCATTTCCCGGTACACCAACCCAATACAGCTCGGGCTCTACACTACCCAATCCATGGCGATGGCAATTTAACACAGCAAGGAAACGCGATGCAAACAGCTACATGTCAAAATTCTCATGACAAAATCACTATGTTACACATAGCATCCTCTGTTCCATTAGAGCAAGATGATGAGAACATCAGCGAAGACATGGACATTTCTTCGTACAAGCAATCAAGTGAAACGATGCGGGCAATACAAAACCCTGAGCACAGCACACACTGCTGCCCACCAGAGCCAGAAAATCTGCAAAATTGCGCACAAACACAGCCACAATGGTGGTCACAAGGACACACAGAGACCTCAACAGAAACGAGTATTGGGCTCCACCACCTCATGCACAGGATTCATCATCAAAGGACAGGTGAAGAACAAGATGAGGCAGAGCGTCAGCTGCACCAGATCTGTCATCAGATTCTTCCCCAAATTCAGCGTAATGATCTCTCTGGTCTCTGCCCCAAACGCCAAGTAGCCCAGGACCCCAAAACACCCGTAGACCAGAGTGGAGAGAAACAGAGCAATAGCCAAAATTCCGCCAAATCTGTGCTTATCAGCGACGACCTCAAGCGGCAATATAGAGCTTGTCACAGCCATTGGAGAAAAGGAAAATGCCATTGTACACTCCTTCAAAATAACTCAAAACAGGCTGAGAAGTGAAGGTAATTGGGATCCAACAGACAGGCCCTCAATTAATATTAGCAAATGCACAAATGGGTTGCTGGGCATACAAATCAATAGCATCACTGTTAATATTGTCACCACGGTAGCTTGGTATTTCTAAACCATCCACAACTTCAAAATTCTCTGATCTGGGTTTTGCAAACTGCCCAGCCATCCGCCCTACTTTGATTACAGGCTCTAAATGCATAGATTTCCAGCCTGGGTAATGAAAGTGCGAGGGTCAATCCTAGGGATTGCTGGTTCTGGATGAGTAGAAATTGTCTCAATCCGGCCTGCTCTTTTAGACATCCAGTGAGTTTCTTCATATTATATATGTTTCTTTCTTTAATTCACTCACTAAATTGAATGATAGGATTCCAATAAAAGAGTGTCACTGAACTGGCTTTGCATTATTTATAATTATACACTGCATCTCTTGTGTTTTTGTTTTGCAACACACACACGCGCATGCATGCATGTTTGATTGTTTAACATTTTAGCCCTTTGAATTCATCTATGTAGACTTTATTCTATGTCTTACTCTGCTAACTATTTTGTTCCGTTGCTCTTGAGCTTGCAATTTATGTCCCCATATTTTTTTAAGTATATGATCCATCATGGTAATTTTGGAATTTCCCCATAGGCATTTGCTTTATTGCGTTGACGTTGCTAAATGGCCTACCCCTCTGCTGTCAACAATTTAGTGACTAAAGCCCATTGGTGGACTTACAAGATTTGAAATGCATTTGTGTCTTTATATTGCAGCCACTAGATGGTCTCCCAGGAGCTGCATCAGCTGGTATTTCAGGAGCACCGTCGTCTGCAACATCATTACCAGCACCTGTCAATGCAAACAAATCAAAAGTTCCCTGCTATTTTTTTAATCAGGGGTTCTGTGCAAAGGGTGATAAATGTCCTTACATGCACAACACACTTTCTGGAGTTAGTTTAGCTACTCAAAAGGCAACAAAAGTAAGCATAGCAGCAACAGATCCTCAGGCAAGTAGGAAACAAATGGTCAATGAGGCAGAAAATATCAAAGATGGAAAATATCCATCTCCACCAACTATTGCAAACTCAATTCAATCAACAACATGGAAGTAACACCAAATAATTTCAAAGCAGTGCAGTCTAGAAAGCGAGATTGTCCAGGGGATGAAATTGGCAGGGGAAAGCGAGAGTGTCTAGGGTATGAAATTGGAGAGAATCTCAGCCAGTGATGTAATGTGACAATCAGACGATGCATAGATTTCCAGCTCAATATGTATGCATCTATAGCTCTAGAAAAAACAGTCATATGATGCACACGCACACAGCTTGTTCAAGAGAGATCTGAAAGGCCTTAACACTAGATTTACAGGTATACAACTTTTCCAAGTTCAACTTAAATCCTACCTAGCTTACATACTCTTCTTAAAACTGCAGCACATTTTGAAATGAAAAATAAATTATTGAGAAGGCAAGATCTACCTTACTAGGTGTCAGACTGCAAAACGCCTTTCTTCAGCGATTACAGATGGTGAGGGTTTAAGAAGCCAAGTCCAGAAGACATGTAGGAAAGACGACTAGTGGATTAAAGGCTTTTACAACATTGTTCGCCTGAAAAAACCAAAAACATTTTATATGTGCCGTGAAATATGTGTCTTTGCTGAAAGAAGAGCTTCCTTGCAGCATCGTTTGCCACTGTTCAGATCCATCTATTGGAGAGTAGGTTACAATAGTATTTAAGCATTCATTTATATTTTAGGGTTTTGATATTATATTATTGTTAAACAGATTATTTGTGCTTTATCAGATTCTTGCTCTTAAACCTTGAAAATCTTAAAGACTCTCATGGACCAGATCAACGGCCTACTAAGATGTTACCACAGGTTCATTTTCAACCATATTTAATAATTTTCTTTGCATTATTCATCAAGACTTTTGGAAATTCTATTTCATAGAATATCTAGGATATGGAATAAATTTCAATGCTATGTATTATATGGCTTTTATATTTAAGAATATTGAGCATGATTTCATTTCAAAGTTTAAGTTTATCTCTTAAACTTGTGGGGTCAGTAAACATTAATCAACGAGAGAGATAGCCTAGACAAAATTATTTATACCTCTAACTGTATCCAATTTAGGGCGAAGTGAGAACCTCCACTAAAATGTGAATAGGATGCCAAAAGACCCCCAACCCATTGGTTGCATTAATTGCATACACCCTAGTACCTATCCAACTTGAGAAATAAGGAACAACTTTGTTTCCTGCAACTTTAGTTTTCTTCCTATAGTATAATTATATCAGTCAGCATATGATCAATTTGGCACTTGGCCATGAATGTCCCTAACATTCTTGGTGTAGATCTTCATTGCTCCATAAGAGAAGGGACTTGTCCCTTAGATCTTGGAAGATAATTTCTTAAGGAATATAGACATTTTTCCAATGCAGTTTGCTCCCTTTTCTATTTGGTTGTTTTCTTACCTCTCTTGCATCCTAAGCTAATGTTGGCCTTGAGCAATCTAGAGGCTAATCAACTGATGCACCTCATGTCACTAATACCCATAGAATCCTTTGATCTTCTTGAAGCTCAACCATTCCTCATTATTCTTCACATTTGGGACCATTCCTTCCTCATTATAGCCTAGTGGATTAAAGGAAATGATAGCAAGTTTTCTTGGATTGGCGATCAAGACCAAATTTATTGTTATTTTGGATTATTATTTGATTTCCTCAGTTTTAGCTGAACTCTCAGTTTCAATGTTCTTTTCCTTAGGAACCAAGCGTTGAGTCACTTGATAGTTGGATTCCTTACACAATTGACGTCCACATTATCATGGTCTATGTAATGCACATAAAAGAATTTATTTTCCTTAATCTCCAACCTTTCAATCAAATCTTGATGCACACAAACATTTACATTGTCTCCTTCAAATTAGAGAGATTGAGAACAAAGGGGTTCTCAGCTGCATTGTGAGAATAATTTAATGTCAAGGGCAATTTCTCAATGCAAAGTTTTCTTAAGTATGTTCTCGAAATTTTTAGTTTCAAACATCAAACGCTAAAAGCTTTAGCCTTGCTCAATTAAATGTTGAAAATAGTGATGCCAAAATGTTGGGTTTAAGTGTCTACTATGTTCCATTGAGGAGGCAAGTGGATTGAGTATTTGTATTTTGATAATTGTTTATAAATACTACTGCTCATATATAATTTTTCCATAAAACATGATATGCTTTTTCTATCTTCTAAATGTTACTGTTTATCATTTACAATAGGTGTCTACAATAGGGTTTCTTGATAGTTGTCTTGTTTTGATTGGTTTGAAATTGTTGTGATTTTAATTGATATTTTTTCTTAATGAGGTGTGACATTTACTTGATTGTTTCTTTGAAAGGAAGCAAAGCATGGGGGCATAATGAATTGTCATGTAGTATGTGTATTGATTCAGTTGGTTTCCAGTTTCTCTAGCATGATTTCTGGCAAAGCGGTTATTTATGAATGTTAAATTCCATTGTAACTCTTAGGTCTCTGATATGGCTTGTTGGGTCCTTTTATTATCCTTCCAGCTTTGAGAATTTAGGAAGTTCTTTAGCAATATAAGTAGAGTTTTTTAAGGTTTCCTTTTATGTAAATAAATGCTTGGTTACTGTAAGTAGGCCTCCCTCCACTAACATTGCTTTTATAAGAAAATTGCATGGAAATGTGTGCACGCTGTTGGGTTGGAAATTTATTTTTAAAAGGGTGCACAAATTATTTTTCTTAATACCCATATGTGCAATAAAACTAAAATAATATGCAAATATGTAGTACTTCTCATCTCTAGACACCCATCACATAGAACGACTAAAAGAAATACCCTACATACCATTAAGGATATTGTATAGAAATGCAAACCCTTTTTCTCTTAAACAATGTGTCTCCCCTATACTCAAGCCCAAACCCATAATATATATTTCTATACATACCCTTTTTGTTGGGCTGCAGGCAAAAGGGAGGCTTGGTTTTACATGCACAATAAATTGAGTCTTTTTGATCCCAATCTGGGTTACCGTCATTCTCATTCCCTCTGGCACACTTTGTGTAACTATAGAGCTGGTGCTGATAGAGTCTTTAAGTGCCTTGATCGTGCCATGATCTCGACACAATCTTTTTTTTCTTTCAAAAGCTTTTCCTTGCCTGTTAAGCCGCTTGTGGATGTGACCCTTTCAGATCACTTCCCCATTCAATTTTAGATTGAGTGGGAAACTTGGCAACCTCGCACGTGTAATACACAATTCTTTTTGAACATGTCTCTGCTCCGTCACAAGCCCACCATGTCCCACATTCTTCGAGTGTGGAATTTAGAGTGTCGTCCGTCTGGCAGTATGGGTTGGATTGCTTGGTGGAATGATGCTATCATTTGTACTGCGCGCTTCCTGCGCATTTATGGGTGACAGCTTGCTATATTCCGCCGGCGCTCTTACAAGGCCACCACTGTTGACTTGCGTGCTGCTACGGAGACCTTAGCGGCTTGTCCTTTCTCTCTGTCACATCAAGTCCAGGTGGCGGACTTAAGACACCAGAAACAAGTGGCTGATAGCTATTCTGCTAGGGGCGCTCAAATCAAGGTGCGGCTCCACTGGCTCAAAATTGGGGACTGTGCCTCCAAAGAATTTTTTTTGGCTCTTCGTGCTAGGCACTCCTCCCCAGGAATTAAAGCCATCAAAGATGGTAATCATGTGCTCTCTGAGCTACCTAACATTCTCCAGGCTTTTGTACGTCACTATGAGCAAGTTTTCACGAAGACCCCATGCCTGTGCACCAGCAAGCCCTTCAGAGCTGCCTTGTTGTTGTGCCACATAGGCTTTCTTCAGCCCAAATTAATTTTTGTGATCAATTATTAACAATTGATTATCTCAAGGAAGCTGTTTCTTCCATGGCCGATGACAAGGCTCTTGGGATTGATGGTTTCCCTTGTGAATTCTATAAAGTGCTTTGGGACTGTATTGGGAGTGACCTTCATCATGTTTATCTTGAAGCCTTTCACAACAATTCTTTAGACAATTTAATAAATAAAGACAATATTAAAGTCATACCTAAGTCTGGAGATCCGGAGGATATTTGTAACTGGCGGCCCATCACGCTTCTTAATGTCTCTTATAAAATTATTGCCAAATCCTTGGCTCTAAAAATCCGCCACCTCCTACCTCAGATTGTGCGTCCCGAGTAGACTGGATTCATCAAATCCAGGTTCATTCTTGACAACATTATTGTTGTCTGGGAAGGCATGGAGTGGGCCCGATATTCGAACCAGAAAGCCTTGTTTATCAAAATCGATTTTGCTAAAGCATATGACCGCATTGAATGGCCTTCATTCTTGTGATGTTACAGGCATTGGATTTTGGAGCCAATTTTCTTCAGTCCGTTCGCATGCTTTTTTTTTATGCCTTGGCTTGCATCTCCATTAATGGCTGCCAGTCCTCTGCTTTTGGCCTCTTTTGTTCTATTCGCTAGGGATGCCCTCTTGCCCCTGTGTTGTATGTTTTGGCAGCTGAGGGTTTTGGATATCTCCTAGCCAATGCTATCTCCCAACAGCGTGTTAAAGGAATAACACTCCCAGATTCTCAAGAGCAGCTTGTCAATGGGCATTTTGTTGATGACTCCTTCCTCACTCTCCTAGAGGACGAAGGTTAGATCACTGCTGCCCTTGAATGCCTTGACACTTTTTGTCTTGCATCTGGTTCTACAATTCAATGTCACAAAACGTTGTGCTACAGACAGTTTGCGCTTCCCACTCCTGCGTGGCTTCAACCCTATAACTGGAAGTGGATTGGTCAAGGGGAAATCTTTTGCTTCTTGGGCATTCTGTTCGCCTTCCAGGCTTCCCCCCGGGAGCTTTGGCAAGCCATGCTCTCCAGAGTTGAGCAGAAGCTAGCCTATTGGATTACCAAGCCTCTCTTGCTGGAAAGCAAATTCCATGTGTGCTCTAAAGTTTTGGCTGCCACCCATGTCTATTATTCTTCCTATTTGGCTCCTTCTAAAGCAGCCTACAACAGGCTCGAGAATTTGCTCCGTGATTTTCTTTGGGCCTCTTCTGAGTCCCATGAGGGTTTTCATCGGGTCGCTTGGGAATTTTGCTGTCTTCCCAAGGAGTCGGGAGGGCTCGGCTTGCTTTCCACTCAACGACAGGGAACTGCCCTCTGTGTCAAATGGATCATCCGTGCGCTTACTGGGGATGAAGCCTGGAAAGTTCTCCTCAGAAATTGCATTCAGTCTGGGTTTCCCATTCACAGACCCGCCTGGAAAGGCATCGGCTTCCAAACCCTGCTGGTGATGATGGAGCCGGTTCAAATTATTGGCTCCTTTGTGGCTAAAAGCATTTGGCGTTCTTGGGAAAATGTCAAGCCCTGGCTCCGTTGGGCTGGTGCTGGGTTTTGTGATGGGCTCTCCATCAACCAGCATAATCTCTGGTGGTCTCCCCTTCCTGCCCAGAATGGCCAACCCCTAGCCAAGTCGCCTTGGCTCAAAGCTCTCCGATTTCATAAGAAGGGCATTTGGACACTGCACCAGCTCTTCCACCGGCCTACCATGAGTATTATGCAGTGGGATGTTTTTAAAGCTCATTAAAGCCTTCAAAACCAGGACCATTTTACTTTTGACGATCTGGTGAACGCCATTCCGACAGAGATTCTTTACAAAGTTGGTATTCGTGGGCACAAACCTTGGTGGAAAGACTAGAAATGGTTTCCAGATACTCCTCTTAGGAGCTACAAGCCGCGGCTCAGTTACAGGTGGCTTTCACCCCATTTCCCTATGCTTAGCTCATTGAACCAGAGGTGGCTTCTTAACTCCTCAACCTTTACTTGGCGTAGGAGGTTTGATGCCATTTGGTCTGCAAGTGTTAATCCGAAACTGGCCCACTTTGTTTGGTGTATTCTTTTCCAAGGCTTGCCTGTGGGTTCTCGATTGGTTCATTTGGGGGTCTCTGACCTTCGCTGCCAGTTTTGTGGGCAGCCTGAAAGCTTCAAGCACCTTTTTTGGTTTTGTCCCAGAGCTCAGCAGTTCTGGACTTGGATTCATGATTTCTTTCGACCTTTTAGGCCTAAACCCTTTTCGTGGCATATGGTTCTTCTGGGGGACCCGCCTGGAACCCCGGCTAAGTTCACCCAGATTTGGCACACTTTCAGAGTGGAAATCCTTTTCAATATCTGGAAAGATAGAAATGCTTGTATTTTTGCTCATTCGCATATAGATATTAATGTTTCTATTTATGCTAAAGTTGTTATATGCTCTAATGTTATGTTACAGATTCAAGTGCAAGCCAACAAGGTTGCACTGGAAGTGGCTCACCTGCAGGTTCTCCTGGACCACTGGGGCAATGCCCCTTGTACTGTGGCTCGGATTCCTGATTCACCCTCCTCCTCCCGCCAACGGTCGCCCTCTCGGGGCTAGAAGCGGAGTGATTCCACGCGGGCTCGCTCCCAGCCTCCTCCTCGAAGGGATTCTCGGCCTCCCCGACGGACTCGTTCACCTCCGTCGCGACCTGGTTAGGGCTGGCACTCTAGTGGTGCGCCGACGAACAGTGGTGGTGGCTCTGGGTGGCTTGCAGATGCTCCTCCTGACTCTAGCTCTGGTTGGCCCTCCTCTGAGAAAATTTTTCCGCACCTTGCTCTTGCAATCTCGCCTCAGCGCGAGGATAAAGAAAAAGAAGATAAAAATGATGCTGGTTGGGGTGCTCCTCTTGACGTCACTCCTAACCCCGCTAATGTATGCGGTAGAAATTTGGATGACCAGGATCCCCCAGGATTTACTGGCACTGCCTTAGCTACATAAATTTCATTCTATTTTTTTATTTTTGGGCTAGGCCCATGTGACTTTAGCTAATTTTGCTGGGTTGGGCCCTTGTCGCTTTCAGGGTGTTCTTTCCTACCACCCAACCCTTTTTTGTGAATTTTGTAACTTTATTTATATTAATATAGATATCTGGAAAATTCATCAAAAAAAAAAAAACTTCAAACAAGACAGAGGCAATGTTTCTCCAATTTGAAACTTACAACTTATTACACATTTGATTGCCAATTAAAATGATTGTTGACAATTTCATTTGTCAATAGAAACAATTTAAAAGCTTTCAATAAAGATGTAAAGAAACTCAATTTATTTAAATCAAATACAATTATCTGCAAGTTCATTTGATTTCATTGGTCTATGTTGTTTATACATTCCAACTCAACGCTTATACCTTTCTAAATTATTCCTTATTACATAACCTGCATAGCGTTTGGTTCTTTGCATCTGTGATTTATTTCATTGTAAAACTCCACTTATTTGCCCACAAACTGCCATAATTCTCTTTCTTACTCATATTGAGTGTCATGTTTCCTCTGTGTTGGCTCTTTTCAAATTATATCTTCTTTAATTTATGTGCAGTTTTGTTTATTCAAACTTTCTATGAATAGTAATTATTGTGTTGTTCAAGAGGCACAACCTCTTTTCCTCCTCCTCCACCTAGCCTTCTTCACACTTCTCAATCTATCCTACGCATTATCACCCTTGTGCAGATATTTTTTCAATCTCCCTCTATTTACCACGTTGCCCCCACCTTCTATCTTCTATTGCAAATTAAATTGCTAATCAAATGGGCACAACCTTTACTTACATGCATTATGTCTTATTTTAATTTGAAATTTAGATTTTTAAATGCTCTTAACATAGGTGTAGCCCCTCTTGCCAATTCTTTTTCCATGAGTAGCCTCTTCTTCTTGCTCACGCCCCCTTTCCCTTGCAATTTTTCAATCTAATTTTTTTTTTGGTCTTCATGCTACCCCTTCTTTCTCAATGCGTCTTCATATACCTTCACTTCAACTTTTAATTTCTCTCATATGCATTTATTTTCAATTCTAAAATTCTAAAATACCAACTTATAATGGCATGATCCTATGCCTCCTCAAATATCATATCACATTTTTTATTTTCAAATGTATCTTTCTTGGTATCATATGCCTCAATTTGCAATGTATTTTTAAATTTATTGTTTTATTGTTGTTCTTTCTTCTTTTAGTGTTGACTCTCATTTAAAGTCTCCTCTTCAACTAACATTTCATTTCTCTTAAATTCTATTCTTCAAAGGGAGCGATTATTTATTTTCCCCAACACATCCATTGGGTGCTAGAATAAATAATATGAAGATGAAGATACAATCACCAATTGAATATTCAAACAACAAAGTTGCCAATGAACTCATAAAAATTGAAGATGCAACAATTTTGTTGATATAGATTGATCATGCTCCTGCATCAAATCCCTAGTTGATATGGAAATGGTGATTTGGTTTAGGATTTTGTGGATCAAGACCACCTTTATGAGGGAATATATGTGAGAATTCTTGTTGATTAGGTCCTAGTTGATGGAATAGATTGTTCCTACACAAGCACCATTCTTGAATAAACAATTATTGATCTAGTACTCCTCTAGAATATTGTATTATTGTATTCCACATGGAGCATAATTAGGGGGCCATTAGAAAGGATTGAAATTTGGAATCTATTCTTGAATGCGAAGGGTGGAATCACCCACTTTCTATGGTGTGTTCTTTAGAACAAAATCCTTATTAGCACTCTTCCAAAATTCACAAAAAAAAAGCCCTTTGGTAGGAATTTCATTGCACCTCTTGCACCCCAAGAGGCGAGGATTGAATCCTCAATTTTGTTTCGTGTCCCTTTCTCACTTATCCCTCTTCCAATTAGTGCACATTCTAGTAAGGAATTTTCCATATACATGTCATCCAAGTGGACAATCACTCTTTGTTCATTCGTGCTAGAATTTGTATATTGTTGATTTTGATACCAAGCCTTTTTTTTAGAATTAAATCAAAGAAATAGATTATATTACATTAAGAAATTAAAATTGTTTGACACATAATGAGGCTCTTTGAGGAATCAACCTTGTTTGATCACTTTCAATATAATTAAATTCTTTAGAATTGTATTTCTTGTTCTCTCATTTTTCATTGTGTTTCTTTCTATCTTTAATTCCTTAGTTATCTTTACTATTTATTTCTCATCCTTTACCTCTTTCTCCCACACCTTTTTTTTATGTTCTCCCATTCTTTTTGTCCCTTTTTTTTATCTTTCTTTTCAACTCTTCCTTGCTTTCTCTCAATTTTTTCTTCCTTCTTTCTTTTCTTAGTGTGTCTTTTTTCTTTCTCTCACTTTGTACTTTCTTTCTTTTTTGTATTGTTTTTCCTTTTTCTTTTTCTTTTTATGTATTTCTCCATTTACCTATCTTTCTATTTTTCATCTCTTTTATCTTTGATTTCTCTAGTGTTTTTAATTTTTCTCTATTTAAAAAAAAAAAACTTGATTCAATTGTCTCTTTCTTTCTTTTTTCTTTTTTGTTCTTTCACTCTCAGTATCTTTTTAATTTCTTTATATTTTTATTTCATAATCATTCATTTCTTCTCTTATTTTTTGTGTCTTACTTTATGTTTATTATATTCTTTATATATCTATTTATCTCATTCATTGTCTATGTACCTCACTTTTTCTTTATCACTCTTTCAATATTACCTCTCTTTGTTCTCTATTTATCTTTGCATTTTTCTCTCTAACTTTTTTCATTCATTCTTTTTTATGTTAAATTATTTTCTTCTTTTATTTCTCTCAAATTCTTTATTTATTCTCTCTTAAATTCTCTCTATCTATTTGTCATTTGCTCTCTAGTTTACTTATTTTCTCATATTATATCTTTTTCTATGCTTCTCTTTCTTTCTATGTCTTTTTCTTGGTGTTTTTCTATTTGATTCTGTCTTTTTCCCTTGTATTTATTCGCTTCATCTCTATTTTTATCTTTATATGTTTCATCAATATTTGTTTTTTTGTTCCCCGCTTTGTCACTTTTCCCCTCTTTTGAAAATCTTTATCTCTATGTTGGTGATTCTCTCTCAAACCTTTTTATTTATATTATTTATTTATATTTTTCAATCTTTGTTATTTCTCTATCTCCTTATATGTGTCTATCTCTCTTTCTCCACATTTTATCATATATTTTCTCTTTTTATATTTATTTTTTCTTTGACAGGTATGTATTATTTTCACATTATTTATTTATTTATCTTTATTTTTTAATATCTATTTCTATTTCTTAAACTATCTTTTTTTTTGTATTTTTATTTTTTGTATTTTTTTATTTTCTCTCTATATTTACTTTGTTCTCTCTTTGCCTCTCTAGTATTTATTTCGCTAATTTTCCTTTTGACTTTATTTTTGTTTCCCCTCATGTCATTCTTTATGTTTATCTCAGTCTCTATCCATATTACCCTTCTTTCTTTCTTTGTATCCAATTTATCTAGCTCTTTCCTTCATGTAGTGCTCTCTCTCTCTCTCTCTCTCTCTCTCTCTCTCTCTCTCTCTCTCTCTCTCTCTCGCTCTCGCTCTCCCTCTCCCTCTCCCTCTCTCTCCCTCTCTCTCTCTCTCTCTTTGTTGGTTGTTTGTCTCTTTTTTGTTCTTTCTCTCTTTCTTGATTTCTTTCTTTCTTGTTGTCATTTTTGGCTCTCACATTTCTTCTTTCTCTCTTTTCTCTTTCTTCCCTATTTTATCTTTCTTTTTTATCCTCTCACTTTTTACTTTCTATCTATTATTTCTGCCCCTTTATGTCTTTCTTTCTCCATCTATCTTTGTATTTTTTTTGTCTCAATGTTCCCCCTAATCCTCCCCTTCTCTCTCTCTCTCCTATATATTTTTTGGTTATTCTAACATTTTTATTGACCTCTTTATTTGTTTCTATTTTTATTTCTCTTCTTTGTAGCTTCCATTTTATCTTTTTTATCTTTATTTTTTATTTATTTTTACTCTTCTTCTTGCTTTATCTATTTAATCTTTCAATATAATGTTATTTATTTAATTCTTTATCTATCATTATTTAATCCACATTTTTTTGCCACCTTTTTGTTTCTTCTCTCTTTGAATTACTTTAGCTATTGTATCTATTTATCTCATTCTATTATTTTATTTTTGTTTGTCTTGATTTTTAATATTACATTTCTTTTTCCCTATTTTTCTTTTTTCATTCATATATTTTACATCTCATGTATTTATCTCTTAATTATTTTCCCTATTTTCTATTTGTCTCTTCTTCTTTTTGTGTGTTTGTCTCTCTCTCTCTTACCTTGCCAATGCACATCTCACTTTATTTCTTACTACTTTTATTTATGTTTTCTTTCAATCTATATTTTTCTCGATTTACTTTTATTTTTGTCTTTTTATTTATCTTTATCTTTTTCTTTTTTTACCATCTTTCTATTTCTCTTCAAATCCTTTTTTAATTAGCTTCACCATGTAATTGTTTGTTTTTACATGATTTTCTCTCTCACACACATTTGACATTCTATGTTTATCAAGTTGTGGGTATGCTCCCTATGGTCTTAGGTTTGACTTCGAGATCTGAGTTTACTTGATGCACATGACTTGTGGATTGTTGCATACATCTCCTTGGGACTAGTCTTGTCCCAACATGACACCCCTTCTCGACCCAAACTTGCCAAAATATAAGATTAAGGTAAGTCAACCAACAAAAAAAAAAAGCCCATACCTTTTTACCATCAGAATGTAAGACTCCTTGTAGGTATTTTGCATACAACCCTAGGGGACTAATCTCGCCCAAGCGTGACACCTATTTTCGACCCCAACGTGGAAAAATGTAAGACCTAGGTAAGCCATGATGGGTGTTACGCTCGGTTACGGGGATACCCCTGAGTCAAAAAAGAAAAGAAAAGTCCATACCTTTTTTATTGTCATAATGAAAGACCTCTTACAAGTCGTTGCATACATTCTCGAAAGACTAGTCTTGCCCCTGCGTGACACCCCTTCCCGACCCCAACATGATAGAATGTAGGACCAAGGTAAGGCAGGTTGGGTGTTGGGCTAGGTTGCGGGGATACCCCTAGGTCAACAAAAAAAGAAGATAAGTTCATACATTTTTATCGTCAGAATTTAAGACCCCTTACAAGCTATTGCATACATCCCCAAGGGAATAGTCTCACCTCAGTGTGACTCACATTCTTGACCACAACTTGGCAGAATGTAAGACCAAGGTAAAGCAAGTTGAGTGTTGGATTGGGTTGCGGGCATACCCCTAAGTCAACAAAAAAAATAAGTTTGTACATTTTTATCATCAGAATGTAAGACCTTTTTGCAGGCTATTGCATGCATCCCCAAAGGATTAGTCTCACCCTAGCATGACACCCCTTCTCGACCCCAACTTGGCAGAATTTAAGACCATGGTAAGGTGGGTTGGGTGATGGATTGGATTGCGGGCACACCCCTAAGTCAACCAAAAAATAAGAAAAATAAGTCCATACTTTTTTTTGTCAAAATGTCAGACCCCTTGCAGGTCCCCAAAAAACTAGTCTCACCCCAACGTGCCACCGCTTCTCAACCCCAACTTGGCAGAATATAAGACCAAGGTAAGACGGATTAGGTGTTGGATTAGGTTGCAAGCATACCCCTAAGTCAACAAAAAAAGAAGAAATATAAGTCCATACCTTTTTATCATGAAAATGTAAGACCCCTTGTGGCCTACTACACACATCCCGAGGGGTCTAGTCTCACCCCAGCATGATACCCCTCTTGACCTCAACTTGGCAGAATGTAAGACCAAGGTAAGGCGATTTGGGTGTTGGGTTAGATTGCGGGCATACCCCTAAGTCAACAAAGAAAAAAGATAAGTTTATACCATTTTATTGTCAGAATGTAAGACCCCTTGCGAGCTATTGTATACATTCCAAAGGGAACAATCTCACCCTAGCTTAACACCCCCTCTCAACCCCAACTTGGCAGAATATAAAACCAAGGTAAGGTGGGTTGGGTGTTGGACTAGGTTGCGGGCATACCCCTAAATTAACAAAAAAGAAAGAAAGATAAGTCCATAATTTTTTATCATCAGAATGTAAGACCCCTTGTGGGTTATTGCATACATCCCTAGGGGACTAGTCTTACACCAGCATGAAACCCCTTCTCAACTCCAACTTGGAAAAATGTAAGACCAAAGTAAGGCAGGTTAGATGTTGGGTTGTGTTGCAAGCATAGGGGTCAACAAAAAACAAGAAAAAGATAGTCCACACCTTTTTATCGTCAGAATGTAAGACACCTTGTAGGCTATTGCAAACATCCTCAGGGAACTAGTCTCACACTAGTGTAACACCCATTCTCGACCCCAAATTGACAAAATGTAAAACTAAGGTAAGGCAGGTTGTGTGTTTGGTTGGGTTGTGGGCATACCCTTAAGTCAACAAGAAAAGAAGAAAGATAAGTCCATACCATTTTATCGTCAAAATGCAAGACCCCTTATAAGCTACTGCATACATTTGAGGGGACTAATCTCACCTAAACATGACACCCTTTTTTTTTGACCCCAACTTGGCAAAATGCAAGACCAACGTAAGGCGGGTTGGGTGTTGGATTGGGTTGCGGGCATACCCTTAAGTCAACAAAAAAAATAAAAAAATAAGTCCATACCTTTTTATCGTCAGAAAGTAAGATCCCTTGCGAGTTATTGTATACATTCTCAGGGGACTAGTCTCACCCCAGTTTGACACACCTTCTCGACCCCAACTTGGTAGAATGTAAGACCAAGGTAAGGCAGGTTGGGTGTTGGGTTGGGTGTTGGGTTGGCTTGCGGGAATACCCCTAAGTCAACTAAAAAAGAAGAAATATAAGTGCATACCTTTTTATCGTCAGAATGTAAGACCCCTTATGGGTTATTGCATACATCTCCAGGGGACTAGTCTCACCCCAGCGTGACACCCCTTCTTGAATCGAACTTGGCAGGATATAAGACTATAAGGTAAGGCAGGTTAGGTGTTGGGTTGGATTATAGACATACCCCTAACTCAACAAAAAAAATATAGAGAGTTCATACTTTTTTATCGTCAGAATGTAAGACCTCTTGCGGGCTATTGCATACATCCTGAAGGGACTAGTCTCACCCTAGCGTGACACCCCTTCTCGACCCCAACTTGGTAGAATTTAAGACTAAGATAAGGTGGGTTGGGTGCTGGGCTGGGTTGCGGGCATACCCTTAAGTCAACAAGAAAGGAAGAAAGATAAATCCCTACCTTTTTATCGTCATAATGTAAAACCCCTTGCGAGTTATTGCATACATTCCCAGGGGACTAATGTCACCCCAATATGACACCCCTTCTCTACCCCAACTTGGCAGAATGTAAGACCAAGGTAAGGTATGATGGGTGTTGGGTTGGGTTGTGGGCATACCCTTAAGTCAACAAAAAAAATAAAAATGTCCATACCTTTTTATCAGAATGTTAGACCCTTTGCGTGTTATTGCATACACCCCCAGGGGACTAGTCTCACCCTAGCATGACACCCCTTCTCAGCCCCGATTTGATAGAATGTAAGATCAAGGTAAGGCAGGTTGGGTGTTGGGTTGGGTTGCGGGCATACCCCTAAGTCAACAACAAAAGTGGAAAGATAAGTCCATACATTTTTATCGACATAATATAATACCCGTTGCAGGCTATTATATACATCCACAGGGAACTAGTCTCACCCCAACGTGACACCATTTCTCGACCCCAACTTGGCAGAATGTAAGACCAAGGTAAGGCGGGTTGGGTGTTGGGTTGGGTTGCGGGCACACCCCTAAGTCAACCAAAAAAGAAAAAAAAAAAGTCCATACTTTTTTTTTCATCCGAATATATGACCCTTTGCGGGTCCCCAAGGGACTAGTCTCACCCCAACATGACACCACTTATCGATCCCAAATTGATAGTATGTAAGACCAAGGTAAGACAGATGTTGGATTGGGTTGCAGGCATACCCCTAAGTCAGCAAAAAAATAAGATAAGTCCATACCATTTTATCGTCAGAATGTAAGACCCCTTGCAAGCTATTGCATACATTTCTCAGGCGAATAGTCTTACCCCAACTTGACACCCCCTCTCGACCCCAACTTGGCAGAATACAAGACCAAGGTAAGGCGGGTTGGTGTTGCACTAGGTTGTGGGCGTACCCCTAAATCAACCAAAAAAGAAGAAAGATAAGTTCATAACATTTTATCGTCGAAATGTAAGACCCCTTGCGGGTTATTGCATACATCCATAAGGGACTAGTTTCACCCCAACAAGACACCCCTTCAAGACTCCAACTTGGTAGCATGTAAGACCAAGGTAAGGTAGGTTGGGTGTTAGGTTGGGTTACAGGCATACCCATAACTCAACAAAAAAAAGACAAAGAGCTCATACATTTTTATCGTCAGAATGTAAAACCCTTTGCGGGCTATTGCATACATCGTCAAGGGACTAGTATCACCCCATTGTAACACTCATTCTCGACCCCAACTTGATAGAATGTAAGACTAAGGTAAGGCGGGTTGTGTGTTGGGTTGGGTTGTGAGCATACCCATAAGTCAACAAGAAAAGAAGAAAGATAAGTCCATACTTTTTTATCGTCAAAATACAAGACCCCTTGTGAACTACTACATACATTCTCAAGGGACTAATCTCACCCAAATGTAACACCCCTTCTCAACCCGAACTTGGTAGAATGTAAGACCAAGGTAAAGTAAGATGGGTGTTGGATTGGGTTGCGGGCATACCCCTAAGTAAACAAAAATAAATAAAAATAAGTTCATACATTTTTATCAGAATGTTATACCCCTTGCGGGTTATTGCATACATCCCTAAGGGATTAGTCTCACCCAGCATAACACCCCTTCTCAACCTGAACTTAGCAGAATGTAAGATCAAGGTAACACAGGTTGGGTGTTGGGTTGAATTGCGGGCATACTCCTAAGTCAACAAAAAAGAAGAAAAATAATTTCATACATTTTTATCGTCAAAATATAAGACCCCTTGCGGGCTATTGCATACATCCTTAGGGGACTATTATCACCCCAACATGACACCTCTTCTTGACCCCAATGTGACACTCCTTCTCAACCATAACTTGGTAGAATGTAAGACCAAGGTAAGGCGGTTGGGTGTTGGGTTGGATTGTGAGCTGTGTTGTAGGCATACCCCTAAGTCAACAAGAAAAGAGGAAAGATAAGTCCATACCTTTTTATTGTCAGAATGTAATACCTCTTGGAGGCTATTATATACATCCATAGAGGACTAGTCTCACCCCAACGTGATACCTCCTTCTCGACCCCAACTTGGTAGAATGTAAGACCAAGGTAAGGCGGGTTGGGTGTTGGGTTGAGTTGTGTGCACACCCCTAAGTCAATCAAAAAAGAAAAAAAAACATAAGTCCATACTTTTTTTCGTCAGAATATTAGACCCTTTGCGGGTCCCCAAAGGACTAGTCTCACCCCAGCATGACACCCCTTCTCGACCCCAACTTGATAGAATGTAAGACCAAGGTAAGGCGGGTTGGGTGTTGGATTGGGTTGCAGGCATACCCCTAAGTCAACAAAAAAATATATATATAAGTCCATTTTTTTTATCGTTAGAATGTAAGACCCCTTGTGAGTTATTACACACGTCCCCAGAGGACTAGTCTCACCTCAGTGTGACACCCTTTTTTACCTCAATTTGATAGAATCTAAGACCAAGGTAAGGCGGGTTGGGTGTTCGGTTGGCTTGCGAGCATACCCCTAAGTCAACAAAAAAATAAGTCCATATCATTTTATTGTCAGAATGTAAAACCCCTTGCGAGCTATTGCATACATTCCCAGGGGAATAGTCTCACCCAAGCTTGACACCCCCTCTCGACACCCCCTCTCAACCCCAATTTGGAAGAATGTAAGACCAAGGTAAGATAGGTTGGATGTTGGTTTAGGTTGTGGGCATACCCTTAAGTCAACCAAAAAATAAGAAATATAAATCCATAACATTTTATCATCGGAATGTAAGACCCCTTGCGGGTTATTGCATACATCCATAGGAGACTAGTCTCACCCTAGCATGACACCCCTTCTAGACTCCAATGTGGCAAAATGTAAGACCAAAGTAAGGCAGGTTGGGTGTTGGGTTGTGTTGCAAGCATACTCTAAGTCAACAAAAAAACAAGAAATATAGTCCATACATTTTTATCGCCAGAATGTAAGACCCCTTGTGGGCTATTGCATGCATCCTCAGGGGAATAGTCTCAACCCAGCATGACACTAATTTTTGACCCCAATTTGATAGAATGTAAGACTAAGGTAAGGCAGGTTGCGTGGTTGGTTGGGTTGCGGGCATACCTATAAGTCAACAAGAAAAGAAGAAAGATAAGTCCATACCTTTTTATCATCAAAATGCAAGACCCCTTGCGAGCTACTACATACATTCCTAAGGGACTAATCTCACCCCAATGTGACACCCCTTCTCGACCCCAACTTGGCAGAATGTAAAACCAAGGTAAGGTAGGACGAGTGTTGGGCTGAGTTGCAGGCATACCCCTAAGTCAACAAAAAGAGACAAAAGATAAGTCCATACATTTTAATCAGAATGTTAGACCCCTTGCGGGTTATTGCATACATCCCAAAGGGACTAGTCTCACCCCAACATGACACCCCTTCTCAGCCCCAACTTGATAGAATGTAATATTAATGTAAGGTAGGTTGGGTGTTGGGCTAGGTTGCGGGCATACTCCTAAGTCAACAAAAAAAGAAGAAAGATAAGTTATCGTTAAAATGTAAGACCCCTTGTGGGCTATTATATACATCCTCAAGGGACTAGTCTCACCCCAATGTGACACCCCTTCTCGACCCCAACTTCGCAGAATGTAAGACCAAGGTAAGGTGGTTGGGTGTTGGGCTGGGTTGCGAGAATACCCCTAAGTCAACAAGAAAAGTGGAAAGATAAGTCCATACATTTTTATCGTCAGAATGTAATACCCCTTGCGGGTTATTATATACATCCACAGGGGACTAGTCTCACCCCAGCATGACACCCCTTCTCGACCCCAACTTGGCAGAATGTAAGACCAAGGTAAGGCGGGTTGGGTGTTGGGCTGGGTTGCGGGCACACCCCTAAGTCAACCTAAAAAGAAAAAAGATAAGTCCATTTTTTTTCATCTGATTATAAGACCCTTTGCGGGTCTCCAAGTGACTAGTCTCACCCCAGCGTGACACCTTTTTTCGACCCCAACTTGGAAGAATGTAACACCAAGGTAAGGCGGGTTGGGTGTTGGATTGGGTTGCAGGCATACCCCTAAGTCAACAAAAAAAAAAGAAATATAAGTCCATACATTTTTATCGTTAGAATGTAAGACCCCTTGCGGACTACTACACACATCCTTAGAGGACTAATCTCACCCCAGCATGACACCCTTTACGACCTCAATTTGGCAGAATGTAAGACCAAGGTAAGACAAGTTGGGTGTTGGGTTGGGTTGCAGGCAAACCCTAAGTTAACAAAAAAATAAGAAAGATAGTCCATACATTTTTATCGTCAGAATGTAAGACCCCTTGCAGGCTATTACATACATCCTCATGGGACTAATCTTACCCCAGCATGACACCCATTCTCGACCCCAACTTGATAGAATGTAAGACTAAGGTAAGGCGGGTAGTGTGTTGGGTTGGGTTGCGGGCATACCCGTAAGTCAACAAAAAACAAAAAAGATAAGTCCATACTTTTTTATCGTCAAAATGTAAGACCCTTTGCAAGCTACTGCATACATTTCCAAGGGAATAATTTCACCCCAACATGACACCCCTTCTCGACCCCAACTTGGAAGAATGTATGACCAAAGTAAGGTGGGTTGGGCATTGGGTTGGGTTGCAGGAATACCCTTAAGTCAACAAAAAAAATAAAATAAATCCATACATTTTTATCATCAGAAAGTAAGACCCCTTGAGAGCTATTGCATACATTCCCAAGGGACTAGTCTCACCCCAGTTTGACACCCCTTCTTGACTCCAACTTGGTAGAATGTAAGACCAAGGTAAGGTAGGTTGGGTGTTGGGTTGGGTTGCGGGCATACCCCTAAGTCAACAAAAAAGAAGAAGATAAGTCTATACCTTTTTATCATCAAAATGTAAGACCCCTTGCAGGTTATTGCATACATCCTCAGGGGATTAGTCTCACCCTAGCATGACACTCCTTCTCAACTCCAACTTGGCAGCATGTAAAACTACAAGGTAAGGCAGGTTGGGTTGTGGGCATACCCCTAACTCAACAAAAGAAAATACAAAAAACCCATACATTTTTATCGTCAGAATGTAAGACCCCTTGTGGACTATTGCATACATCCTCAAAGGACTAGTCTCACCCTAGCATGACACCCCTTTTCGACCCCAACTTGGTAGAATGTAAAACTAGGGTAAGGTGGGTTTGGTGTTGGGTTGGGTTGCGGGCATACCCTTAAGTCAACAAGAAAGAAAGAAAAATAAGGTCATACCTTTTTATCGTCATAATGCAAGACCCCTTGAGAGTTATTGCATACATTCCCAAGGGACTAATCTCACTCCAACGTGACACCCCTTCTTGACCCCAACTTGGCAGAATGTAAGACCAAGGTAAGGCGGGTTGGGTGTTAGGCTGGATTGCGGGCATACCCCTAAGTCAACGAAAAAAAAAAAAGATAAGTCCATACACTTTTATCGTCAAAATGTAAGACCCCTTTGTAGGCTATTGCATACATCCCTAGGGGACTAGTCTCACCCCAGCATGACACCCCTTCTCAACCCCAACTTGGCAGAACGTAAGACCAAGGTATGGCGAGTTGGGTGTTGGGCTGGGTTTTGAGCATACCTCTAAGTCAACCAAAAAAAAACATAAGTTCATACATTTTTATCGTCAAAATATAAGACCCCTTGCAGGTCCTCAAGGGACTAGTCTCACCTAGCCTGACAACCTTTAAGTCAACAAAAATAATAATAATAAGTGCTACATTTTTTTGTCAAAATGTAAGACTCTTTTGTGGGCTATTGCATACATTTTCAGGGGACTAGTCTCACCCTAGTGTGGCACCCCTTCTTGACCCCAACTTGGTAGAATGTAAGACCAAGGTAAGGTGGGTTGGGTGTTGGGTGTTGGGTGTTGGGTTGGGTTGTGAGCATGCTCCTAAGTCAACAAAAAAAGAAGAAAGATAAGTCCATACTTTTTTATCATCAACAATTAAGACCCCTTGCGGGCTAATGCATACATCCTCAGGGGACTAGTCTCACCCCAACTTGACATCTCTTCTTGACCCCAACTTGGTAGAATGTAAGACCAAGGTATGATGGGTTGAGTGTTGGCTTGGGTTGTGTGCATACCCCTAAGTTAATAAAAAAGAAGAAAGATAAGTCTATACTTTTTATCGTTTGAATGTAAGACACTTTGCGGGTTATTGCATACATCATCGGGGAACTACTCTCACCCCAACGTGACACCCATTCTTGACCCCAACTTGGCAGAATGTAAGACCAGGGTAAGGCGGGTTGGGCGTTGGGTTGGGTTGGGATGGGTTGCGAGCATACCCCTAAGTCAACAAACAAAAAAAGTTAAGTCAATACATTTTTATCATTAGAATGTAAGACACCTCACAAGCTATTACATACATCCCTCAGGCACTAGTCTCACCCTAGCATGACACCCTTTCTTGACCCCAACTTGGCAAAATGTAAGACCAAGGTAAGGCAGGTTGAGTGTTGGGCTAGGTTGTGGTAATACCCCTAAGTCAACAAAAAAAGAAGAAAGAGAAGTCCATACTTATTTATCCTCAAAATATAAGACCCCTTGTGTGCTATTGCATACATCCCTAGGAAAAGTCTTGCCCCACCTTTCCAACTCCAACTTAGAAAAGTGTACGACCAAGGTAAGGTGGGTTGGGCATTGGGTTTGGTTACGAGGATACCTCTGAGTCAACAAAAATATAAAAGAAAGAGAAGAACTCATATTTTTTTATCATTAGAATGTAAGACCCTTTGTGGGTTGTTGCATACATCCCCAGGGGATTAGTCTCACCCTAGTGTGACACTCTTTCCCGACCCCAACTTGTCAGAATGTAAGACCAAGGTAAGGCGGGTTGGGCAATGGGTTGGGTCATGAGGATACCCCCAAGTAAACAAAAAAAAAAAAGAGAAGTGCATTTTTTTATCGTCTTTGAAAGGGGTTTAGATTAGAAGATTTTGATAAAGGCCAATTTTCAAAAAAATATTATACTTGTTGATTAATACACCAACAATATGTTTGTATTGACATAACAATTTTCTCCTCTGCCCTTTGGATCAAAGGTGTCTTAGAAGAATTTATATCCTCCTTCATGATATTTACATAACAATATTACATAAGGGGAAGAGAGGTGTATTATGGAATCAACCCAAAACTAAAGAGGGATGGAAAAGAATGAACCAAAATAGGTAAAATCGAGGAATTCTATGTTATAGGATTGAAATCTAAAAACCATGGCTTCACCAATCAAAATTATTTATTTATTTTCTCTCCCTATTTGTTATATATTTTTCTATCTTTCATTTGTTATCTATTTTTCTCATCCTCAATTATCAATATGTATTTCAATCTTTTATTTGTTATCTATTTTTTTCATCCCCAATTATCTCTCTTTGTCTATCTATCTTTTATGCACAGTTCTATATTTTCACATTATTATATTTTTTCTCGGTTTATTACTCTTTATTCTCTCAATTTCTTACTTGCTCACTCACTCTATTTGTTTTATTCTCTCCATCTAATTTTTATCTCTTTTCATAAAGGTGGCTTTGATCCATGAAATTTTAAACCAAATCATCATTTCCATATCAGCTAGGAATTTGATTGAAAGGTTAGATATTAAGGAAAATAAATTATTTTATGTGCATTATAGAGGTCATGACCATGTGGATGTCAATTGTGTAAGGAATCCAACTATCAAGTGACTCAATGCTCGGTCCCTACGAAAAAGAACATCAAAACCGAGAGCTCGGTTAGAATTGAGGAAATCAAATAATAATCCAAAACAACAATAAATTTTGTCTTTCTTTTTTTTCTTGTCTCACTTTCATACTTTGTTTATCTATTACTTTTCTCTCTTTTTATTTATGTCTCTTTTTTCATCTATATCTCTCATTATATCTCTCTTCATCTACCTATCTTTATTTTTTATTACTATTTTATCTTACATATCTTTTTCTTTTTCTTTTTTTACTTTTCTTATATTTTATTTTTGGGTTTGCTTCTAAATTTTTTTTCTCTTTATTAAAATTATCTTCTACTACTTTTATCTCTCCTCTTTTAGACTTAATTTCTATCTATTTTTATCTCATTTTCTATATTGTGTCCAAAACTAGAAAAGTAACATCAATCTGAAGAAAACAACCAATCATATTTCCAATATCTACAAGATAGGACACCCCCGAAAAATGGAGAGGTATATTAGGAAACTTACCCAAATAGGCATGATAGAGCGATTTGGAATGAGGGTTGAAAGAGGGGAGCCAAGACTTGAGTGAGAGGGAATGCTAACCCCACATCCAAAGCCTACCTTCCAACACTTCTTTGTTATCTCCAATAGATTGAAAGGTTAGAATGAAAATCTCCCTAGTTCATAGATAAAGTTCAACTTTATTTTCCATAAGATGTATCTAGGACTCGAACACCCACTGGTGCAAGTTTGAAGAGGGCTATTTATGATTAAATCTACAAATTAATCCAATGGAGGAAAAATATTTTGCCATCATTGATGACATCCTACCCACAAATGAGGACAAGGGATGACTTTGAACAAGCAAGAGACTTCTTGCAACATAGAGGGTCAACAAACCCACCATGATCGGATTGAACCCCTAACCCAACCACAACTACAAAAGAAACCCATCCACCCAATAGGCGTCTCCTTCAAACCATAATTGTCAAGTGAACATGCCTAAGAAGTAGGAGCAATAATAGGCAAGCCAGGAGAGCCCACAACAATAAAGAGTAGGCCAAGACCCATGTCATGTCCAACTATGTTTGCAACAAAACACCCAAGTGAGGCATGAAGGCAAGTAGGGCTAGGACCAATCAAATTCCCAAAGAAGAATGTAGTGGGGAGGTATCATTTGAATCCACAATTAGAGATCTAAGAGTGGGAAGAAAAGAAGATGCCATTGTTTGTTATGCAAAAGTTAAAAATATTTCAATGTTTAACTTTGATTAATTTGTCATTTAGATGGCTATAAAAATATTTGTAAAGATTTTGCAAGGTATCTTTTCAAATTGACATAAGAGACATAAGGGTTTATCCATGGATTACTAAGTAATGCTTATTTTAGTATTCTATATTTTCATTTATTGTTTACTCGCTTGTATACAACCTAGCTTATGTATTTAGTTAAGAAGATATAGTCTTTAGTGGTATCTTGATTAAGGTGCCACAAGGTGGATTGCAACTATTACATCTTTTCATATATGAAAATTTTAAACTATTTTGGCCCAATTGCATGTAGGCACTCACCTACTTCATGCTCAACCTCCCATAACACCAATGCATTCAAACAACTAAATTATAAATTTTATTCATAATGTGTGGTTTTAATTTCATTCACCACCATGTTTGGATGTACATAAGATCACAAAGGGATACCAAAGCCACACATTGTAGTTTTTCTACTTTCCTTACATTGCCAAACCAATATACAGATACTTAGTGACAAATAAACAAAAGTATATTATGCAATCGGTATGTTTTGTGTCAAGGTATATGTTTATTTCCTAAAGTTGTATCATCTAGCACAACACCTTAGGGAAGTCCACCTTGTCCTAGAAGAGCCTAAAGTTGAGGGTCTTGCACACCTTAGTGAATTAGTCTAAAGATGCCCTATCTAACTAAAGTTTGAGAATTTTGCCATGGGTTTGAAACCCCTAACATTTAGGAGAAGGTTTAGCTTTAAATATTTGGGACTCACAATTTTGATCACCAATTTAGGTTGATTTATCAAACTATGAACATTGCCAAAACATAACATTATGTTTCTACATTTGGACGAGTCTTTGCCACTTTTGAGAACTTGGTTTATGTTCAATATCTCTCACAAATTAGAAACTACAAAAGAATGGCATTGCGATTAAGGCCACTATCAAACTCTCAAAAATAATAATTTTAGTATCATCTCTTCAAATGAAACTAAATAGAAAAAATAACAAAATTATTAAGAGATCTCTAGGTCTAGGTGTATCAATACTCAATATCATTTGTAACAATGAAACCAAATATATAAATAAATAGAAGGAATGTCATATTCATATAAAAATGAAGAAATTATCACTTGCTTCTTGTTGAGTCACTAGTACCTATGGTTAATTATCTATGGTTTAATAAAAATAAAATTTTATGTACTTATATATAAATACTATGTATGGATTCGTAGAGTGGACAAATGGAATGCCCATGCAAGGGTCGGGACATATAGAATTATTTCATTTTTCTTCGAGGACTTGGTAATATTTTTTAAAATAAGACATTGAATAGTGGATTACATGGTGGACTTTTCAGAGAATTTTCTTTATTAGTTGGGCATGAGAAGTAAATAGATCTCATGGGGGATGCTTAGTAGTTACATATGCCAACTTGCATATTGGAATTCAAAGATGTTTATGTGAGGAGTTACATTCTATTTTGGAGGACACTCTCTTAACAGGGTCATGAAAATTATTTCCATGGCATTTTGCGACCTTTCTTGGACAACAGTATCATCTTTTGGTGGTTTCTTGGGCCTCCATGTGTCTATATATTGAGGGCTTGACATCAAGGCATTGTAATGTTGATAGTGAGGAATATTTTTTGAACATTTATAACACTATCAATCTTTTACCAACTAGCACTATCATCATTACAACTAACCCATTTCATTTAAACCTCATCTATGATTTTGTTTCATAAATTTCTAGATCTTATTTTAATAATCCTTTTTTGTTCAATTTTAAATTCACAAGTAATTTCCACAAAAATACTTTGTTGGTCAACAAGATTATTAGAACTATATATATTTGTTCAATAAACCTACATGAAACACGTCATGAATTTACAATTGAGGAGACAATGCAAGCTTATAGACTACATTGCCTATTTTTGTAAGATCTTAAAAGCTCCAAAGCAACGAGGGGCTATCTCGATGCATTTAAACCAAGTTTAATAAACTACATTTTAGTTTTGATTCTAGGAAACACTTGACCATTGACATCAAATTGTCAGATAAATTATTTTGAATTGGTCCAAATTTATTCTTATCTTGAGAAGCCTTCATGTTTTATTTTTCCATTTTAATAATTTATTCAATTTCTTGCAGATTTTCATTTTCATACTAGATTTTATCAACCAAATTAAACAATGAAATTTGTGTATAACAATTGCAACCATACATTGCTTCAAAGGGTGATGATTTGACAGTTGAATGATATCCTTAATTATATGCAAAATCAACTAATTTTAAAGAATTTTCCCATGGCTTGATTTTAGAATAGTATACATTTTTAACATGTCTTTTAAAACTATTGATTTGTTTTGTCTACACATCAAACTCAAGATAGCATGCAATACTAAATCTTAAGTTACTACCAAGTTCAGAAAAAAAAAGAGTTGAATATGAGGTCTCAATCTAAAATAATATTCTTGGGAAGTCCATGTAATCTAATGGTTTTTTTAACAAATTAATAGACATGGTTAATGCAATTAGGACTAGTCAAACACCGAATTTGAGATTGCAAAGATGGCTAATGCGAATAAAGGAGGCAATATAGTTGTTCAAGGAAATAAGCATGTGCATGTATACCGGGAGGGGAATCACCTGGCGGATAATGTGGCAAAGGTAGTAGTTGAAATCGACGTCGTTTCGTTGATGGATGGCACGCCTTCACTCGCATGTAATCACAAGGAACGGCCACAACTCTAAGTAATTATGCATGATGGGTCTTTTATTCACCACCCAAATGGGAGTGGCAACATTGTAAGACTCGATAGAGCCATGGATACCTACATTTGCATGGTAGCTAGAAATCTTCAAGATGAGGGCGGGGGTGGTCGTACATGCAATAAGAATGGTGTTGGGAGATGATTATCTGAGCGGTAATGGTGCAATGTTGACTCCAGAACCAGGCAAGGGCAAGCATCAACTTTTTGAAAGGTTGTGTGCAAGGAGTCACGACAGGAGATGGGAATTGGGACTTTGCTCTATTGTAGGAGGGCAATGAAGAGTTAGAGGAGGGTGGCAAGGGAGATTAGCAACAAGTCATGGTAAGAGGTAGAAAATAGAAACAATAGGTAGTCTGTAGTAGATCTTAGCCATTTTTGATGCTATAACGATTCTGTTTATGGATGTAACAAAAATAATTAGTTTGAAGTAAGGTTTGAGCCAATTTTGTAATTTTAATGGCTCTATATATGAATGTAAATGTGCACATAGGCCTATCAAGAGGCATCTAATGTAATTTTTTGATAATTAATATATGGGTGTGGCCCCATAGTGCCACATTAATGTATCAAAAAAAAATCCAATGATAAAAAATTCATATTTATTGGAATGGTGACAAGAGAGAGTCAAAGGCTCAAACCTGTAAATTCTTCATTCATCAACAAAACACAGTTATGATTACATTTTATGGCTTTATAAAGCCTTTCAACTTATTAACTACCAAAACCACTAACTACCAACTAACTCAACTAATAACTAACTAAAAACAAACATCTAATAAATTAACATTAACATTTTAATTTATTATTTATTACTTTATTCTATGTCATGCACTAAGAATTCCTATTACCCCCTTTAGTGCTAACAAATGGACTTTATTTTGGTGTTGCAGTATCAACAATTGGCCTATCTCATATTTTCCCCCCTTCAATGATTTTTTTCTTTGGATGTTGGTTTCTACCAATAATGCATCCAATTACAATGTGCAAATGAAAAATATATCACACCCTTGGCTCCAAAATCCTTATACAAAATAAAAATGATAAATTAAATTGGTAGTAACCATTTAAATACCTCTATCTTTTGCACCACGAATGAAATGATAATCTATATGATGTATATAAAGGTTTCAAAGAAGAAGTGTGAGAAAGGGAAAGATTAAACAATGTTTTTGATTAAATAAGCAAGGGAAAGTGTCCCCAACCCTCACAAAGCAAAGAAGCAGTACAACAGAAAGTTCATAAAAACAACAAAAAATTCTGGCCACTAGGCCAGACAGAACTACAAAGCAGCATAAAAGAGCAACACGACAGGAGAACTAATAAAGAGAACTTCAGTCCTTTGTTAAGGTACCCACAGTCTCACCCAATTCAGCAGCTCCCACGAACCGCTCCCTCATCTTCTCCTTAATGCCGGTTCCCTCCACTTCATCCTCCTTTGTATTCCTCTTATTTAGCTTTGATTGTACAGTGACCACCCCAACAACAACCTTCCTCATAATCACATCCATGACTTAAAAAATTTGGTTCATGGTTATCTCCATTCTTATCAATCTATGCTGGTAGAGTTTCAAAGTGTCGTACATGTTATCCCACTTGTTCTTACAACTAGGACAATCTACAAGATTTTCCTGAATTTTCTCCAAATTCTCTACTCTAACCTACAAATCTTCAATCTCTGCATAGTAAGTCTGCATGGGATCATCTTTTGAAGCAACATTATTATCTTTTTCACTTTGCTCCTTATCCTCATCAAAAACACTATTAAAATCATGAGTAGTCTCTTGCTCATCCTCACCCTTAATAAAGCAGTCCTCCAAAACAGCATCGGGAGAAATCACATTAGAGGGGGAAAGGGACAAAGGGACAGGGAATCATCCACTTCATGATGCATGGATTGAGGATTATCATCACCATAATGTTTATCATTACCATAGTCAGAATTGGTGTCCTCATTATCTTTCACTGTAAACTTTTGTTTAGTAGAATTTTGTATCCCCGTAGAGATACTGGAAAGTCATACCGACCTTTCCCCCAACAAAGCAGCCTTCTCCTCCCTGTTTGTCTTTCATCATGATATCAATAGCAATTTCCATAGACATTTTGGCAATACCCTTGGCAGAACCCTTGAGAAAACCTTTCTTTTTGCAAGTTTGCCTACCCGTAGGAGGAAGAGACACCATAGCTTTACCCTTATGTTTAAGGGAGAGCAGAATGTTTTCAGGCCCAGATTGAATTTTATTTCTTTTCGATCCTTCCTTAGGCAGAGAAGACTTCTTCCTTGTAGAAGAGGGGGTGGACGGGAAGAGCATAGGGTTTACATCACCATCCTTAGTATCCATTCTATCTAGTTGCCTAATAATTCAATAGCGAAAACTATCTAAAACAAATTTAGGCAATTTAAAGACCTCATCTTGAAACCCATGTAGCGCAACCATGGTATAATTGGAACCTTAAAACCAGTATCCTCTTTTTTTTTTGCTTCCAACCTTGCAATGTTTCTCTCAGATATTCTTACAAGGTCTACATTTCTTAAGGCTGACACAGTTGGTGCTAGGCACTTCTCAACAAACTCATAATAATCCAAATATTTTGACAAAGTATGTGTCCAAGCAAATATAGGGACAATTCCTCCACAAGTGAAGGGGGCAACATACACAGACTTCTTGTTCCTCCCAGCACCATCCTTAGTATCTATAGTGTCCAGTTGCCTAGCAAATTCAATATCAAAAACTGTCTAAAACAAATATAGATAATTTAAAGTTCTCATCTTGGAGCCCATGCATCCCAACCATTATATAATTGAAACAATAAAACCAGTCTCCTCTTGGTTTTTTCTTCCAACCTTACAATGTTTCTCTTGGATATTCTTACCAGGTCGACATTTCTTAAGGCTGCCACCTAGGCACATCTCAACAAACTCATAATAATCCAACGGTTTTGAGAAAGTATGGGTCCAAGAAAATATAGGTACAAGTCTTTCTAGGAGAGAGGTCTCATCATACATGTACAACCCTATGAATGACATGAAAATTTGGCATTTTGGTAAGAGATGAAATGAGCTAGAAGAAAAGAGAATCTAATTTTTTGTTGGGCATTGAAATTCATGAATTGCTCATGAAAGGCATCAGCTATGATCTCAGCAATATCAAAGATAAGGTATAGTACATTCTTAATGGTTTTCACCTTATGGATGGCTCCTAACCAGAATTCATATACTAAATCATCATTTTAAACCAAAAATAAAAGAAAGCATAGAAAAAATATCCTTGACATCATCCGTGAAAGAATTTTTGGCTGTGAATCCTAGTGAGCTCCTTATTTCCCTTGGCCAAGTGCATCTCCCTATCGAGGAAACTAAGCTTTTTTAATCTTGGAGTCCCATGTATTCTTCAAGGATTGGTATCTACAATTTGAAAACAACTAGGTTCAAGAAACAATTGTAACATTTCCCTAACCATTCCAGCACTTATGACAACTTTAATATGTGGGCTTTGAATCATACTAGTATCTGCATCATAGCACTTGATGCACTCTACAAAACCTTGAACTAACTCTAGACATGGGTGCAGCTGGAGAACAATACAATGTGCTAATGTGGCAGTCCTTGTCCTAATTTTAAAAGATTGAGCTTCCCTCTTTGCCACCCTACTTAACATTCTTTCATGGACTCTGCTTGAATTTTTGGATGGCTTAGAAAAGTTAGGATCAGTAACTTGGTCAACTAAATTAGAAACAAGGATATTATCTACAAATTTACCCTTTTATAATTTCCTCACCCTAGAATTTGCATGTGGTATAACATTAGGCAAATGAGCAGAGGCATAGGATTAAATTGCCAGTTGCATTGGAGGCAGTAGAATTTACTTACTAGTTGCATTGGAGGTGGTAGAACAACTGCTTGCTTCCCCTTCAACATGTTTTCTTTGAGCTCAAATTCTAGACACTTGCACTGCTTCTCCTTTTGTAATTCCTTGGTTTCTACAATTGCACTTCTCTAAAAACCAAGCACAAACAATACACCTTTGCAGATAGAATTTTTCAGCCAATGCTTATATACGAAGGTTAATAAAGATTAAATGAGAGGAATGGGAACTCTTTTATAACTAAATTTCCGAAATGATAGGCACATTAAAAATCGTTAACGATCATCCATTCTTGCAACGTTTAAATTTGTTGGTACTCTAATTCAACTTTCAAATCACCAAATATGACCCTTCAAAGTATGTGTCAATGATCTTACTCAAGCTTTCGTCAATTAATGAGCATCAATATTTGATCTCATGAAAAAATAATCTCAGCCATTATGTGCCATTGATTAAGCCTTTTGTGCCACCAAAACCTCTCGAGCTTTACTTTTCTCTATAAATGATTTGATAGCTAAGGATATAGTTGATAGACAAGATCTTGCAGTCCTCACAAACATTCTCCTCCAAAATAATCTGACAGCACTAGAATTTTCAAGGGTCATTTATCTTGGCTTAGATGTATGGTTCTTGGACTTCCTCGATATTTAGAATTTTTCAACCAATCACCTGCCGAGGGAACCAAACAACACAACAACAAAATAAACAAAGAACAAAAAGGGATGGGTATGTTACATATATGAGGTATGTTTTCTCTCAAAGAATTCAAGTATAAAGTTTGAGATATATCCTATTAATAGGGATAGGAGTTGATGTTCACTTGGATTTGAGCACTCAAAAGAGTTCTCCTGCTTATATGCTAAGATAAGCTAAGGACCACTCCAAAGACTATCAAACTTGTTTTGATACCCTAGTTTGGCTCTATCTTTATCCCATTTTAGGACCATATTTCCCACTTTAAAACTCTAATCAATATGCCTCTTGTCAAATCAATGCTTGGAATTTTCCTAATGCTACTACATCACATTCTTTGCCAATTCTCTCTTTTCCTTAAGCTCCAACAACTATGCCAATCTTACCATCATTGCTCCATTCTCTTCTAAATCCTACGGTTGAATAAGTTGCAGTGCTAGGAGCTCAATGGATATAGATGAGGATGCCTCCATTCCATATACCAAGTTGTAAGGAGAAGTGCCTATGGCCTTCTTTGGAATTATTCTATCAAACCATAGGACTTTCTTGAGATGCAAGTGCCAACCTCTCTAATAATCAAATCCTATCCTTTTAATGGTTGTGAGGAGGTTCTTGTTGGTAGACTCAACCAAGCCATCACTTAGGGTAATATTTTGATGATGTTTTCAAGTAAACACCATGCTTGAGTGCAAATTCTCAAATCTTCGTCCCAATAAAGACATTTCCATTATCTGTTATAACTATGTTTCGGACCCCAAACCTAGTCATTATGCCTTCAAGAAAGTCGATAATGGCTGCTTCTACAACTATGTGTGGGACCCCAAACCTATTGTGCAGAGTGATAGACATATGAAATTGGTAAAAGAGGTAGTGAAACTGGTTTAAAGTGCAGGTTGTCAATTTGTTTCCACATCTTTTACTGCAACTGCATGCAATAGGGACCATTGCTCTTCAACAAGGATGATGCATCCAAGAGGATCATGGTCAATAAATCACACCACAATTATTCTAATATTACTTGACAGCCCTTGCAGTAATGTCAGCAGGTTTATCATCATGTTCAACGCCCACATGCCAAACTGCAAATCCTAACACATCTTCAACAGTTTAGAAGCAATTATAAGTGGACACAAAATAGTTCGATTTGACCAACACTTCATCTCCCTTCTCTCTATATTAATGTACATTGTCATTCTTTGTAGTTAAACAAGAAAGACAAAAATCACACATCTGATTTCTCAGATATTGTACAGAACTTAGCAAAAATAAACTTTGCTATTATAGTTCTACATTTGTTGTCAATTGTCTTCCCTGTTTTCCTTCCCTATTTGTAATTTGCATATCTTTAACCTTTGTCCATCATAAATCACTTCCACATATAACCTCCCTAAATCCATTTAAGGTTGTCCACCAAGTTTTCCCTTGGGCTTTGGATCACTTTTCAAGCATTCTCTTTAAAGGATTGTAGCACAAAAAACTAGAGTTAAGGTTTCAAGATTTAAAACCAAGGTCTCCAAAAAACAATTTTGTTATGATGTAATAAAATATAACTGTGATATTTATTAAGAAACATGTAACCATTCCCTATACTAACTTTTCCTATGTTCAGTAATCTATGTGAGTTTGCTGCATTCATGATACCTTTTGGAAATATATTTGAAAAACAGTCATTCTAAGATAATACAAAAGATAGTCAATTCACTTCAGAAAGCCAAAATAGAATGTTGAATGTTTACCTCTTTGAACTTCAACAGTATTAAATTTTTTACTGATGCAAGTTTTGATTGATCCCACCTATATAAATAATCAGTGCATATCAAAGCTACAAAGCCAATTATGGTATTCAACATGAGAAACAACAAAAAATGAAGTGATAGTCATTCCAGTCTATTTAATTTTGACTGTACTAATCATCTATGAACAAGTTTCTCCAAGACATTACAAGATCAACAACAAATTTTCCATCATGTGTCTACAACAAATGATTGTGATTTCAATTTTCAATACAAAGATTGAATAGCCTTTTACTATTTAGTGTAGGTTTTTTACATATACGTTCCCAAATCAAGGTATAAATATCAATGCCAAGTATACCAAACATTAATGAAGTGCACAATGCACAATTAATCACAGTGTGAACTGACCTCAAGGATCTGCTCAATTTATTTTTGAGACAAGGCAATAGAATCGCTAAATTTCAGCATGTCATGTGTTGAGATATGTATTACCAAATTACATCAGAAATGTAGCAGTTGGGATAAAAACAATCTAATAGTGAAGCTTAAAAGAGTCACAAATGGGAATTTTAATTACCACCTAGGGTACTTACAATTAGTGGGATTCAACCAATTTTTCAGAACACGTCCTTAATAAATGAAATTGAGGAAGTCCTGCTCCTATCTTAGAACTTATCTTAAAATGGCTACTCTATATAAAAGAATAATCATAATGTTTTCATACACGTATTGAGACTATGACAAATATATGTACCCTATGTGAACACACTCTGCATTCTTTATATATGCATCATTTATCTAAAAAAGATAGCAAAGCAAAAAAATATTATTAATATAACATGTGTCAAAGTTCAAAATTTCATAGGGGTGCTCAGGATATGGGTGGGGAATACCTTGTGCAACCCCCCAGCACATGGGCTCATCAGTACAGGGATTTCATATTTTTCACTCATAGAGAATCACAAGACGATTGAATAAAATTGCAATGTATGCATATTACTCTGTTAACATGTGAATGTGTTCATAGTAAAATTGAGAAGCTATGAAAACTCCTAAGCCAAAAAGTGTTGTTCAAGTTTATATATGCAGAAGCGCAGGGCACCCACAACCACAAGTCAAAGATTGAGGCCTAGAGAGTGCATAACAAAATAGAAGTTGCACAGAAGACACTAAGACCAAAGAGATATTTACACAGAAGACTGAAACTACCTAAAGAGACAAAATATCTACCCAAGCAGGTGATGGAAGGATCTGTCCAACAGGCAATCCAAGTGAATATTTGAGAGAAGAAATATTTGCATATGGAGCAGATTGATGATGTGGCACAACTAACCAAAATGACTGCTTGAGGATGGACCCAAACCACAAGACCTGATAATGAACCTTAGCTGCAAGACTTGAGGATGATGTCTAGCCATGAGTTCAAAGGGCAGGAGATTTGTAAGAAGGCACCTCAGCCAAGTGTTAGATGATGAGAATGCATCAAGTAAGTACATGGCCAAGATTCTGCCAAAGTGTCTAGTGAGAGTTAGGCTTCATGAACAGTTGGAGTGTAGAGTGATAGGATATTGGCAAAGGCATATATGTCATCTTGTATGTGAATGAGCTAGTGGTTGTTGATTGTAAGTTGTCGGGTATCTCGGTATATATTTTGGGTATGTGATAGGATGTAGATGATACCTCTACAAGGCGTTAGTACTCTTTAGTCTTGACAAAACTTTGTAAGTTGTCATGTAATGACCACCATATGAAGCTTACTAGTTCCATATCAAAGGCCTTTATCCCAGAAGACTTACAAGGGCTCACAAGTTTTGATACTAGTGTAAGTCCATTCTTATAAGTGTAGATTGCTAGCATGGCAACATAGCTACAACAATTTTCTGCCAATGCTACTCAATTTCAACAAGAAGTTTGTGGTGCATGAAGTGCAAAGAAGAGGATCACAGTGAGAATAATTGCCCAAGGAGAAATATCAAGACTATGTTGCCCACATGTGACATCTGCTGGGTAGATCACAAAACAAATACTTATATACTATTTGAGAAGGCAAAGCAAAAGTATTGGTGTGGTGTAAAGTTTGTAAGAGTCCTACCTACAAAACTGTTGATTGCCACATAAAATATCAAATGTGCAAGGATCATGTGATGGGTTTTAGATAAACTTCTGCATGCAAGGGTATAACTCAACCATGCAAAAGTACAATTTCATGCAAGACTTCAACAATAATGCACAAAACTATGAACAAGGCTCTTCCTAGATTATGGGGGAGGTAGCGAAGGCTATGCTGGCAGGTCATGGATGAGGTAGAGGTTGATTTGTAGGCTGCTTACAAAGGGAATGCTTCAAATGTCATGCACCAACCCACATGCAGTGCAATTGTCTCAAGTTTCCCCAATGTAGACACTACAATGATGAGCATTGAATTGAGGATTGTACCAAACTATGTCAGATTATATAATGAGAGAAGATGTAGAAAGATGCGGGTATGATTTGGGTGATACAAGATGATAAACAAGCTCCAGAAACACGTGTGCAAGGGAAAGAAAAGATGGAGACCAAAGTAAGGACTAAGCCACACATCAATATCACTACAATGAGTGATGTAACCCTAGCTAGACAGGTTAGATGAGCCATAGAAAAAAGAGTACAAAGAAATCTAGAAATAGCTGTGAAAGACAATATGGATGGTCTAACACAAAAAAGTATATTACGGTAAGCCACTGAAGTGATTTGGGAGTTAAAAAGGAGAAATCTAGCATGCAAAGGACTTCGAAGTTAGAAGACAAGGACAACATAACAAAGGAAAAGGTTCGATAGAGCTGGAGGAACTATTAGAGATTCTAAATCTTCTAAAGGCAGAAGAAGTCTCACCTTTGTTGAAGAGTTTGTTAAAGCAGATCATTGAAAAATCAAAGCAGCCTAAGGAACTGAGGTTGCATGTGATGAAGAATAGCTGACTGATGCAATTATAATGGATGGTTCATCTATGATATCTTGAATGATACTGGTGTAGAAGTAAAAATCTTAACTAAGGATGCTCTCATAAAAATAGGTTTCCCACATTATACCCATCGTGGAACAACTTGTTTATAGTAATAGGTAAACAAGACCAAATAACAATCACTGGGGATATTGCACAAAGTGGAGATCAATATAATGGGTGCAAAGTCTGTTATGAACTTTGAAGTGATCAAGTTAGCTGAAGAAGACAATTATCTCACATTATTAGCTCAACCATGCTACCTTGCTATGCAAAGACCAAGAAATGCATTTCAAGTGGTATATGAGTTTTGATAATAGGGAGCATCACATATTGATTCCACTTGATGCCAATCAAGGACTTGTGTATGTTGAAATAGTGATATAAAAGATGTCAATGACATCTATGAATCATAGTGAAGTACATCATGACATCAACCCCTGAGATGATAATGTCTTAAGTTGGATCAATGCTAAATCAACACCAAATAGAACAATTAATGCTTGTGATTGATGAGTTCAAGAAGCCTACAAGGTCATAGGAAGGAGATACAATGAATATAACTTGTGCAAGGTAAGGAACATGTTCCTTATGTGTCTATTAAACCCTATTTATGGAAAATTTCTCACAAGCAAGTTAGACATGTAGTAGCTAGAAAGGTTAAGAAGGTCTTCAAGTTGAGAAAAGGCCAATTGGCAAAGTTACCAAAATCAATGGGTTTGAGAAGGTCAAAGCATTTGTAGAAGATTTGGAGGCATGTTTACCAAAGAAAAAGAAGCATGTCAACTCAATTGTGTGTACATTGAAAAGAACAATGGCAAGATTGTGGGCTGCACATAAGCCAACTTGTCTAGATGGACCAACCTAAAATAAGCATGTGCATGTCTGATTTATGCACACCAATGAGAAGGGACTACCAATGTACAATGGTGAAGGAGATTCCAAATTGCATATAGAGATATATGAAAGGGTTTGAAAGGAACATAATGGCTTCTACTAGCTCATCATTGTGTACATGCATTTTATACCACTCTTAACAATTGGGCAAAAACATGATATAGTGTACATGAAACAAGATGAGACAATAGACTATGAAAACATGAATGATCAATTTTTCTTTACTGTCATGTTCAATTCAGATAAGCGAGAGGTTGAAGAAATTCTACAAATCATGAAAAGAGTCATCTTCAATGAGAATACTAAGATGGAAGATTGAGTCTGTCAAATGTATCAAGATAGTAGATTGGGATTTAAGCAATTGCTTCAAGAAGAAGATACAAAAATTTCTATTAGTTCATCCCAAGTGTCAGAGGATACAACCAACACCCTCCATTATAATATTATATATTAACTTTATTAATATTGTATAAGACTTATAAATATTACTATACATTAAAAATATTAAAGTAATGTTTTAAATTGTAATGGTCAATTAGCTTTTAGAATAGACTTTAGGAATCTTCTTCAATAAAGTCATGTTGACTTTAGATATTTTTCCTATGAGTTGTCTATTTTACTTTGCTTCTCGGGTTTTGTAATTTTTTTACCAAAAATTTCAATGGTTTTTCTAATAGCAGTGATTTTTTTTTGTTTTCCACATTTTTAAATTGCGAGAGGGATGGCTTCATTGCCCAACATCATGTTGGAAGGTAGCCAGAGGTTCACTTGAAAAAATTATAACACCTAGAAACAACGGATGCTCATGATCTTTTGAGTACATGTGCCTCAACCAAATTGTCCTCGATTCATACACTCATCCAATAGTTGCAGGTAAAGATTAGGACAAGTATGTTGAGCATAATTATGAAGTCGTTATGCTCATTAAATTATCAATAATAGATGTAATGCTTCTAGAGGTTTCATCAAGAAAAAACTTTGTGGAGATTTGGGCACACCTACAAGATCTGCACAAAACATTAGGTAAAGGTAGGGCCTTTTTCCTGAAGAATATGTTGTTCTCAATCATGATGAATGAGAAAAAATCTTTATAGGATCATTTAATGAAGATCAAAGGCATTATAGCCAATTCTTAGCCATAGGTCGCAAGATGGAAGAAGATATGATGGTTATAACACTGAAAATCTTACCACAGTCATATGAGCATTTCATTGAAACAATCAAGGGAATTATAATAATACTTCAAATAATTTAAAGACTATCACATGTCATTATTGTGGTAAACTTGGTCACATGAAGAAGCACTGTAGAAAGAAATTGGCTCATCAAAAATCCAACCAAAGGTGGCTCCACAAAAGGCTCATGTCACAGAGCATTTTGAACAAAAGGATTCAACCATCTTTGCTTTCATGGCCAAACGACCAACAGATCAGGTCAAGTCTTTTGTCTGGTACATTAATTCTAGAGCATCTCGACATTGTACACACAAGAAGGATTGGTTCACTAAGTATACAGCTTGCTCAGATTCAGTGGTCTCGATGGTGGTGAGTATACAATTGTATGCAAAGACAATGTTCAAATAACCTCTAGAGGAAAAAATCTTAGTTTCCTCAATGTATACTATGTTCCAAGCATGGAGCTCAATTTGCTTTCAATGAGTCAAATTATGCACCATTGTCCCAAGTTGGACATCATTTTTGCACACACAAGTGTTATATAATAGACAAGGAATCCAAAAAATCCATCACAATTAGCATAGAGGATCATGGTTTGTATTGTCTTGTTGATATTGGAAAGGTTCAAAAGCATGCATTGGCAGCCAAGGGTTCATCTGCTATCAATACTCTTTGGCATCAATGTTATAAGCATCTAAACCTATCTTATCTCTCTCAGTTGGCTTGAGAGAATATGGTAGAAGGTTTACTTGACATCTAGTAGCAGATACAGGGTGTTTGAAGAGCTTGCCAAGCAAGGAAGCAACACAAATATGTGTTTTAAGATGGAAAAGCTTGGATAGCATCGAGAGTTCTATAGTTGGTTCATGTAGATGCATGTGGACCAATGAATACAACATTGGTCACTGTGCTAGGTATCTTCTCTTATTTGTAGATGATTTCACTAAGAAAATGTGTGTTTTTTCTACAAGAAAAATCAGATGTGTTTAAGGAATTCCAACAGTTAAAAGCATTAGTAGAAAAAGAGCTTGGTTGTTCAATAATCACTCTTAGGTCTAATAATGAAGGTGAATTATGTTTAAACGAATTCACAATTTTTTTGCTAAACATGATATCAAGCGTCAATTCATAACACCCTATACTCCACAACAAAATGGAGTGGTTGAGCGAAGGAATTGTACTATTATGAAGATGGCATGGTGTATATTGGAGAGCATGAGTGTTCCCAAGAAGTTTTGGGCAGAGGCAATTTACGTTGTAATTTATCTTCTCAACAAGTCTCTGATGCAGGTAGTGAAGGAGAAGACCCCAAAGGAAGCATGGTCTTGGAGGAAACCAAAGGTGAGCCATCTAATGATTTTTCGGTTCTACTACATATGTCTAGATTCTAGATGTAAGGAGAACCAAATTGGAATCCAATAGTCAAAAGTTAATGCTCACAGGGTACAATGACAATCATAAAGCCTACAAGTTGATTGATGTGGATAGTGACCGCTTGATATTCGGTAGGGATGTAGTGATTGAAGAAGTTGGACCTTTTCAACTCTCTTCTGACATCAAGAGTAATGAAGATTAGCTTTTGAAGGATAAATATTTGGGTGTCCAAATTTCATTAGCTACACTTGAAGGGGGGACTTTGATGATTCAAACATATGGAATCTCCTAAGAAAGTACTAGAACAAGTACCAAATGATTTTATCTAGGAAAACTTAGACTTGCATCCAGATGATAGAGTACTGGGCAGCCCAAGACATGATGACCAAGTTGATTGGGATGAAGGGGTTTCTATAAAGAGACCTAAGTGGTGGGAAAAATTCAGTGGTCATGTTCGAGATGATGAAATTCAGTGGTCATGTTTGAGATGATGAAATTCATTGGTCATGTTCAAGATGATGAAATGGTTGAGGGTCAATCATTTAGAGGCAATAGAAAGAAGAACATAGTTAACTTTTCTCTTATGGATAATATTCAGGGTCTTTATGAACCAAGCGATTTTTTAGAAGTGAAAGGTAAACTTGAATGGGATAAAGCCATAGAAATTGAACATCAAAGTCCTATGACCAATAAGACTTGGGTTCTTTCATATCTTCAACCAAGGAAGAAACCTATTGGCTGCAAATGGTGTACAAAGTCAATTTCAAAGATGAAGGTACACTTGACAAGTATAAAGCATAGTTGGTGGCTAAAGGATTCTCGCAAAGAGAAGGCATTGACTATGAGGAGACCTTTTCTCCTACAAAAAATATGAGCACCATCTAGTTAGTTCTAGCCATGGAAACACAGTTTGGCTGGATAGTCCATCAAATGGACATGAAGAGTGTCTTCCTCAATGGTGATTTGGAGGAATAAATGTACATGACAACCTCAAGGTTTTCAGGTTGCGAGAAAGAAGCATCAAGTATGCAAACATACAAAGGCTCTTTATGGCCTGAAGCAAGCACCTAGAGAATGGTACATAAAGATTAAGAGGTATTTGGATCAATAGGGATTCCAGTGAGGTCCTTCAGATCCAAGTTTATCTGTCAAAAGCATAGGCAATGAAATCATCCTTCTGGTCATTTATGTGGATGATATCACCATTACAAGTAGTTAGGCACCTTTGGTTTCCTCCCAAACCATGCTTCCTCTGGGGTCTTCTCCTTCACTGCCTGTGTCAAAGACCTATTGAGAAGATAAATAATGGTGTAAACAGTATCAGCCCAAAACTTCTTGGGAACAATCATGTTCTCTAACATGCACAAGGGCATTTCCGTAATTGTACAGTTCCTTCTCTCAACCACTCAAACTTGTTGTGGAGTATAGGGTGTAGTGAATTGGTGTTTGATACCCTACTTAGCACAAAATTTCATGAATTCATTTGAACATAATTCACCCCCACTATTAGACCTAATAGTGATTATTGAACAACCAAACGCTTTCTACTAATGCTTTGAACTTTTGAAATTCCTTACACATATCCAATTTTTCTTGTTGGAAAAACACCCACTTTTTCCTTCTGAAATCATCCACAAACAAGAGAAAATACCTAGCACTAGTGACCAATGTTGTATTCATTGGTCCACATACACCTGCATGAACTAGTTGTAGAACTCTTGATGCTCTCTAGGCCTGCCCATCTAGAAATGAAGTTTTTTCCTACTCTTATTGGCAAGCTCCACAAATACCCTACATACACTTCTAGATGTCAAGTAAACCTTCTACCATATTCTCTCAAGCCAACTAAGAGAGATTAAAAAGGTTGAGATGCGCATAACGTTGATTCCAAAGAGTACTTATAGTAGATGAACTCTTGGTTGCCAATGCACGCTCCTGAACTTCTCTAGTATCAACAAGCCAATACAAACCATTTTCCTCTATACTAATTGTGATGGTTTTCTTGGAATCTTTGTCTACAATATAAAACTTGTGTGTGCTAAAAATGGCATCCAATTTGGAACAATGGCACATAATCTAACTCATTGAGAGAAAATTGAGCTCCGTTCTTGAAGCATAGTATACATTGAGGAAAAGAAGACTTCGAAAGATTATATGGATATTGCCTCTACCAACAACCATATATTCCTCACCACCACTAAAGATTAGTGAATTTGAGCAAGTCTTATACTCAATGAACCAATCCTTCATGTGTGTAAAATGTCAAACACTCCAAAATCAATGTATCATGTAGAATATTTGACCTAATTTACTAGTCATTTGGCCATGAAAGAAAAGAAAGTTGACTCCTTCTGCTCAAAATGCTCTACAACATGAGCTTTTTATGGAGACCCTCCCTGGTTGGATTTTTTATCAACCACTCACTTTCTGCAGTGCTTCTTCATGTGACCAATTTTACCACAATAATGACATGTGATAGTCTTCAAATTCTTTGAAGTATCATCTAAATTCCCTTGACCTTTCTTTTGAGGCCACTTACCTTTGCCCTTGTCCTTGGCTACAAAGGCCTATTCCACACTCAATGAATCACTATTAGTACAAAACTTATTTTCCATCTTGTGACCTATGGCTATCAATTGATCACAAATGTCTTTGATATTCATCAAATTATCCTGCAAACACATTTTCTTGCCCATCATGATCGAGAACATATTCTTCTAGAAGAAGTCCCCACCTTTATCTGACATCTCATGCAAATCTCCCAAGTGTGTCCAAATCTCCATAGAGGTTTGTGACAGCAACAAAGTGGTTACTAAGATATGAGAAAGGGTCACTTTACTTTGGCATTCTATATAGTCGAAGCAAAGATCCTAGATTGGTTGGGTTCACAGATTGAGATTGGGTAGATTCTGTTGATGACAATAAATCCACTTATGGATATGTTTTCAACCCTAGTACACGTGTAGTCACATGGACTAGTAAGAATCAGCAAGCAACAACTCTTTCCCTAATGGAAAGAAAGTATTAGGGAAGTGTCAAAGAACCATGTGAGGCAATATGGCTTCATAGGATTCTTTCAAACAAGCAAATGTCTCAAGCGGGGCCTTCACCCTTGTTTTGTGACAATCAAGGGGTGCTAAAACTTGCCAAGAATCTAGTCTTCCACAAGCGTACCAAACATGTGGAGCTTCATTTTCATTTTATCAAGCAACTTGTAGAAGATGGATTGATGATGTTGCACTATTGTCCAACTGAGGACCAGATTGTAGAAATTCTTATTAAGTCCTTGAATCTTGAGAAATTTGTAAAATTTTGAGATAAGCTTGATGCAGTTAGTAGATGACCATTAAGGGAAGGTATTAAAGTAATGTTTTATATTGTAATGGTCAATTAGCTTTTAGGATAGACTTTAGGAATCTTCTTCAATAAAGTCATGTTGACTTTAGATATTTTTCCTATGAGTTTTCTATCTTATCCTTTGAGGTGTCATCCTTATCCTCTATGGATAAGATATTTGTAATCCCATATAAGGATGCATTTTCCCCTTATTTCCAAATAGATTTTTATGCAATCTTGGTTAACTTTTTGTGTACTATTTTTGTAATAAAAATATATATGTTATGCCTAAGAAAAGTTCGCCCTCATGAAGTATCCTTCTTTTGCACACTTGTGTGCGGTTTTATGAGAGTACCAGAAAATGGTGGTTCAATTCGGGGGTCCTCCCTCACGCTGCCATTCCGAAGGAAGATCTATTGTATCAATCTCAGGAAGAGGTAAAACTATTGCAAATATAGTAGCCGTTGTGGATAACAATGGCCTTAGACGCGACCAAAAGTTTACAAAGCTATTGGAGTCTTATTCTTCCATCTTGCAAAATTTGGTGAAGGATAAGATCCTTACCCTACCACCTCCTAAACTAGTCAGAGAACCATACCCTAGTTGGTATGAAGAAACCACATATTATCAGTACCATCGAGTTAACAGACATGATAATGAACATTGCATGTGCCTATGTCATGAGATACAGGATCACATTGAGGATAGTAGTATCTATCTTGATGGAGGTAATCAAAATACAAAAAAATCAGTGGTGAAAGCTAATAGTGAATTATAGATATACACGGACCCATTTTTGTCACATTCTGCTAACATGATTATCGATCTCACTGATTGTATTTCTCATCCCGAGGTGTATGTTAACATGGTTATTGTTACTCCCTCTCTCCACCTTGCGATTGGTTCGCCGGATGTAACATTTACTTTGCAAGACGTGCAAACAAATGGTAAGCCTTCTTCACTTCATATTCTCGCTCGCCTCAACGGTAACATTGTGATGGGGGTCTTAGTCGATGCCACAAGTAGAGTGAATGTCATCATGGAGGAGACATTACTCCTAAACTCCCTACAAAGGGAGGAATATGAAAAAAAAATCCATCATCTGTACGCATGATGGACTTTCTCTAAAACCTTATGGATTGATAATGTTGTCTATCTTGGTTGGACCCAGGAATGTAGACATGGTCTTTGATGTTATTCCCAAGTTGGGCTTGTTTAGAGTGAAGCTGGGTATACCTTGGCTAGCTTCCATGAATGGGTTCACCTTTGTGATTCATAAGTGCCTTAAGTTTTCCCACGAAGGTGTCATGCACGTAGTGCATGATACTAGATACTAGCCTGTGGTATCTCGTGGAGGATACTCATTGGATCACTTTTGGCCTACTCTCATAGATCTGCTCCCACAAAGAATGAACCTACTTCACAAGAACTATGTGATGTACAAGACTGGAGGCAAAGGATAGCCAAAGTTGACCCTTCCTATAGCCAAGCCGTCAGCTGTCTCCTCTTTCTAAAAGGGAAAGGAGAAGCTTGCTCCCTCTCGAGCTGACTCGTCCACTCATATCTCTTGGGAATAATACTGGATAAACAAGCTCGGGTTCTACCCACTAAGTTCGATGATGCCTCCTTGGTGAAAGCCCAAGGTCAGGATATTAGATCTCCCTAACAGGTCCCCAGGATCTTGGTATTATTTGTACGACAGAAAGAAAGGCTTGCAAAGAGAGTTTTCCACTTGACCTCTTCCTATTCCCCCGAATAGGAAAGGATCCACCTCTAAAGTGGTAGAGTCAACTCCTCCTGCCATTTCTGAACCTACCCCTTCTTCTCCCATACAGGAGTTTTCCTTCCCACTGGAAGCAGCTAAGGAAGACACTCCCATGGCTGAACAGAATCCTTCCGTCCCTTTACAGACTTTGGCTTCTAGTTTGAAGAGTCGTAGAAACTACCATGCGTGAGCGCAAGTGTCGGTGAAAGGCCCTCCTAGCTGAGTAAGGCTCCTTATAGAAGGAGGAGGAGAAGACTACACCTCCTGCTGTGTCCTCCTCTTTCCCTCCTTTCATCTCTGAATCCCTCCCAGCTCCCACTGTGAGCACACATGCACCTGAAAAGGTACAGGTGTTCATCGCCCCTTCGACAGAGTCGCCCTTGTTGACATTCATCCCATAGAGAGCCACCTAAGACATAGAGTTGAATTTGAAAAGCGAGTCATCTAGTCTCTTTCCAACTCTTAGGTTTGCAGAGTGGTCGAAGGACACATAATCCTCATCATTCTCATCCCTCCTATCCTAACCATCCTTTAAACTGAGGTAAGTTAGGGCAACCTTTCCTCTCTTGGCCTTTTGTGACCTAGGGCCTTGCAGTGGTTGGTCCCCCTCTCTTACATTTTTGGTGAACCTGACGTGAACTGACGTCTATCCATTTGTCAGCATCCTAAACTTTTTCTTGTATACCTCCTAGTCGTTGTACCCTGGTGTGTCATGAAATTTTATGAGCTTCACGACCTAGTCTATGACCTTTGGGCATATTCTTAGAAGAATTATGTGACACCTTCTGATCTACAAGATGAAGGTCTCCTCTAGCTTCACTATCAGCCTTTTCTCTAGTTCTGCAGTTGGTCTATTCGCACAGGAGCACGTATCACGAGGCGAATCTAGGTTTCTTGATGAAATTGATCGTATCCCTACTCCTCCTACATCGCCGACCTCTTCATCCATAGATGAGCATGAAGTTGTCTACATCCCTTTCGAGTACATCATTATAAGCCTCAGTAAAGGGTTAGGTGCATTAGAAATCACTTGGAAGGAAACCCGAAGATGGCTAGGGTTGCTAAGGTGATCGGTGAAATAAGATACATGGTGGAAAAAGACCAGACAAGTGTAGAGCTCTTAGCTAGTCTCGTTGGTCTGGCTGAAGCATGTGCCCCCTCGAGCCATGGTTGTATGATACGAGGTGACCTCTTCGAGGAATGTGAGAGGTAGCTGGAGATGTTGATGCCTCCTACATTCGTGTGTATGGCTGGCATAGTCCCTTCGGTCAATATACCTGCTACTTCCGAAAGTTTTGAGACTATCAAAGTAAATAGGAACCCTTTGGGTTTCCACTTCACCCCTTTTGCTGCCTCCGGTGGTGGAGGATTTGGTAGAATGATAGGTGGAGACTTTGGTGGTGGAAACTTTGGAAGTGGGGGTGGCATTGGTGGAGGTGGCTTCGACGGAACTCACACTGGTGGTGACAAAATAGGTGGTGGCTTTAGCGGTGGTCACGGTGGTGGCATTGGTGGAAGCCACACTCATGGTGGTGACATCAGTGGTGGCTCTGGTGGTGGTGGTGTTGGTGGCAACTCTAGCAGAGGTCACGGTGGTGGTCACGATAGTGGCTCTGGTGGTGGTTCTGGTAGTCCTATGTCTTCTAACGACCCTATTCTAAATACCCTTCTTCAGAATATGGGGAAGATGTAGAACAAGCTGGAAAACCTTTCCCAGGCCTCGACCTAGCCTATCTTCCAACCCTTCTTTCAACACAGCCCGTTGTCCATTGCAATTCTAAACTCTCCTTTCCCGCAAGGGATGCAAATTCCCAAATTCGAGAAATACGATGGTAAAGGGGACCCACAGACACATGTGTCCACCTTTAATGCCTTATGCATAGAATTTTTCCATCACGATGCATTGATGGCCAAACTATTTCCTCGATCCCTCAAAGATACAACATTGGATTGGTACTATTCTTTGCTCGATAATTCTATCTTCACGTTCGATCAGCTTGTGAATCAATTCCTGCGAATATTCCAAGCCAATATCAGACCAAATATGACTTAGAGCTTGTTAGATGGAAACAAGGGGATAATGAAAAGATTACAAACTTTATAGCATTGTACCAAGCACTCTTCTCACAAATCTCGTATCCGTTACCCAATTTTGATGTACAAAAGGTCTTAATAGGGAACTTACAAAGGCCTTGGCAAGAAAAGTTCGCCCTCATGAAGTATCCTTCTTTTGCACACTTGTGTGCGGCTTTACGAGAGTACCAAAAAATGGTGGTTCAGTTCGGGGGTCCTCCCTCGTGCTCCCATTCTGAAGGAAGATCTATTGTATCAATCTCGGGAAGAGGTAAAACTGTTGCGAATATAGTAGCCACTGTGGATAACAATGACCTCAGACGCGATCAAAAGTTTACAAAGCTATTGGAGTCTTATTCTTCCATCTTGCAGAATTTGGTGAAGGATAAGATCCTTACCCTACCACCTCCTAAACTAGTTAGAGAACCATACCCTAGTTGGTATGAAGAAAACACATATTATCAGTACCATCGAGTTAACAAACATGATAATGAACGTTGCATGTGCCTACGTCATGAGATACAGGATCACATCGAGGATAGTAGTATCTATCTTGATGGAGGTAATCAAAATACAAAAAAATTAGTGGTGAAAGCTAATAGTGAATTACAAATATACATGGACCCATTTCTGTCACATTCTGCTAACATGATTATTGATCCCACTAATTCTATTTCTCATCCCAAGGCATATGTTAACATGGTTATTGTTACTCCCTCTCTCCGCCTTGCAACTGGTTCATCGGATGTAACATTTACTTCGCAAGACGTGCCAACAAATGGTAAGCCTTCTTTACTTTATATTCTCGCTCGCCTCAATGGTAACATTGTGATGGGGGTCTTAGTCGACCCCACAAGTAGAGCGAATGTCATCATGGAGGAGACGTTACTCCTAAACTCCCTACAAAGGGAGGAATATGAAAAAAAAAAATCCATCATCCGTACGCATGATGGACTTTCTGTAAAACCTTATGGATTGATAACGCTATCTATCTTGGTTGGACCCAGGAATGTAGACATGGTCTTTGACGTTGCTCCCAAGTTGGGCTTGTTTAGAGTGAAGCTGGGTATACCTTGGCTAGCTTCCATGAATGGGTTTGCCTTCATGATTCATAAGGGCCTTAAGTTTTCCCACAAAGGTGTCATGCACGTAGTGCATGACACTAGATACTAGCCTGTGGTATCTCATGGAGGATACTCATTGGATCACTTTTGGCCTACTCTCGTAGATCCGCTCCCACAAAGAACGAACCTACTTCATAAGAACTATGTGAAGTACAAGATTGGAGGCAAAGGACAGCCAAAGTTGACCCTTCCTATAGCCAAGCCTTCAGCTGCCTCCTCTTTCCGAAAGGGAAAGGAGAAGTTTGCTCCCTCTCGAGCTGACTCGTCCACTCATATCTCTTGGGAATAATACTGGATAAACAAGCTCGGGTTCTACCCGCTAAGTTCGATGATGCCTCCTTGGTGAAAGCCCAAGGTTAGGATATCAGATCTCCCTAACAGGTCCCCAGGACCTTGGTATTATTTGTACAACAGAAAGAAAGGCTCGCAAAGAGAGTTTTACACTCGACCTCTTCCTATTCCCCCGAACAGGAAAGGATCCACCTATAAAGTGGTAGAGTCAACTCCTCTCGCCATTTATGAACCTACCCCTTCTTCTCCTATACAGGAGTTTTCCTTCCAGCTGGAAGCAGCTAGGGAAGACACTCCCATGGCTGAACATAATCCTTTCATCCCTTTACAGACTTTGGCTTCTAGTTCGAAGAGTCGTAGAAACTTCCCTACGCATGAGCGCAAGCATCGGTGAAAGTCCCTCCTAGCTGAGTAAGCCTCCTTATAAAAGAAGGAGGAGGAGAAGACTACACCTCCTACTATGTCCTCCTCTTTCCCTCCTTCCGTCTCTGAATCCCTCTCAGCTCCCGCTGTGAGCACACATGCACTTGGAAAGGTGCAGGTGTTCATTGCCCCTTCGATAGAGTCACCCTTGTTGACGTTCATCCTAGATGTCTTGCCTTTTCCAAAGCCCATGGACATGGTGAACATTTCAGTTGTGTCCACTACAGTTCTTTCCTCTTCTCCCTCAATCCTCCTTGTTTCTTCTATGGGGAGTTCACCTCCTACGATGAAGAAAAAGGTAGAGTGTGGCCCCTCTAGCAATGGAGGACGTAAGAAGAGCCCACCTTCACCGAAAGGTGGCCCCAAGTTGACTTTTTATGTCCTAGTAATGGAACCAGTCTCAGCCTCACCTGAGTTTTTCACCACTCCCAAGTCTCTTGGTGAGCCTAGCGGTGAACATCGGGTACAAACTCCTCTATCTACCAAGGTGAAGCATGGCACTCCCGTTAAGTATATGTTTAACTCGGTGGATGAAGTTCTAACCTTGTTAGTGATCTTTGTGAGGTCGTTGACCTTGGACCCACAAGAGTTGAGCGATGGAAACCTCATAGGTCCCTCTACCTTGGCCCTTGTTGTGGGATGATCAGAAGCTCCTCCCCTTTACTTGGTCTCACTCATGTGTTAGGGGGAGACCCTCTTCTTGATCTTTACAGTAGATGTGTGTATGTGTTGTGATGTGTTCCCCCATAATTGTGCTATATGTTCTTGGATGACCCTTGTCACCCATGTTGGTGCTTGGATACAGACGTGGTGTTTATGTTGTAAACCTTCTTCTATATGTATCTTCATTCTTCCATATTTGTGATTGACTTTTGGTAAATTGGGGTCGATGCAAGCGTCGAGAGCATTTAGGTCTCCTTCCATGTTGAGCCAATTTTTTATTTTTTTTACTTTGTCTTTCATGCATTCTTCTTGATCTGGTTGGGGATTGATGATCCTTCGCCTCTTATCGCAATTACCTAATATATATGAATAAAGGCAGATCTGACCCCGTGAATCTAGATCCCCCTGTGCCCTCTATGTGTGATCTATTTTCTTTATCTTTCTCTTAATCTTTCTCTCATCTTTGCTTGAGTTGTCCCTTTCATGTGTGACAACACCTCTTCTACATTACTTGGTCTTTAGAAAATGCATTCCTTACCAAATGAATCTTTTCTTGAAAACCCTTCACACACTTCTTTGTCAGAATTGCGTTCTCAACTTGAAACCCTAGCGAAATATGTTTCCTTCATCATGGGTTTGTAAAGAAAGGACTTGGAAACTTCTTCCGAAGCGGGAACGGTCTTAGTCTTCCCCTCGCATGGGTGCATATACTTCCTTTTGAATTACTTGATGAAGTGAACATCTTTCAAAAGGATTCCTTGGAGATGAATCGATTCGAGAAGGAAGATATTAGCTTTGAACAGTGTGTCCCTTGAGTGGACCTCTCCTTTTCACGTTGGGTTCACAAGGGACCCCTTCAAAATATTTCAACAAATTTCTATGGCATCTAACTCGGGGGTAGACCGACTAGGCCGGTTTCACTTCTTCGTGTCTAGTTCGGGGGCAACCCGACTAGACCTACTTCGCATCCTTACGTCTAGCTTGGGGGCAGCCCGACTAGACTATACTTTTCAAACAACACGTCCCTTGAGTGGACCCTCCTTCCTTATGAAGGGTCCCCGAGGGACCCCTTTGAAATTTTTACAATTTAGCGATGGTCTGCGTGACTGTCCATTCACTGGCTTGTGTGGCTGCTTCTTGATGTGTTCTATCTATGGGTAAAAATGTCGCCATCTCTGACTCTACGAAATCCCCTTTACTCGGTCTCACTCATGTGAGATTTCTTGTGGGATACCTTCCTTACAGGTCTATGGGGCTATAAGGTGCTTTTCTTGGTTTCCTTAATGTGAGTTCTTGAAGGATATCCCCCTTACAGGACCATGAGCCTACGAGGCACTTTCGTACTTCAGCTTTGTGGTTCCGTGGAACTATGAAGTACTCTCCTGCACTATCGAGTTCACTAGACCGTGCTCTGCTTCCTCGTGAGTTCAAGTATATATCTCTTACTCTATTAATTTCTTACTACTCTACTTTACCAAAGCACTCATCTGTACTCATGCTTGCTAAAGTGGGGCAAAATGTATGAGCATGAATTTTCACCCCTAACGCAAGTTCCCCTTTCACCCCTTTACACTTTAAAAAACCAAAAGCAGAGGTTTAATTCCACTTAAACTCACTGCTTGCATCACACTTGGCACCCTATTTAAAGTCGTTGGAGGCATTTCTGTGAGGGATGCCTGTACGGTGCACAAACGTTTGCATGGCATGCTTACGTCCCTGGCAGATTCCTATAGCTAGAGACTGCAAAGACGTTACACTTTTGATTGGAAGTCGAAGTGTAATGCCCCTCTTCAGCTGGCTGACCCGAATATGGTCGTTTCTCATCTTCTCCTTCATATTCTCACTCCATTCTTCCATTCTCAAGTTTTGAACAAGTTGGCACACTCTCTCCATGCTTTAAGCATCCACTTTCAAGCTTTGTAGCAACACTTTTCACTCCATTTCAGAAATCTACCACTCCATCACTCTGATAGTGCGAGCGTAGGACAAACACCATCACAGCAGAGGCTTGAGTTCCTCTCATTCAATCCTCCACAAGCCTTGACTACTTTTGACGGAGGTGGTAAGCTCCTCTCATCTCCTCTATCATATTCAGTTGAGTAAGCACATACTATTTTGTAGTGTCTCTTGTATACATAGCTTGTATTCTTTCTTTATATCATTGCAAACTTGGTTGTCCGTTGAGGTGGAAACACCAAAACGGGGGTCTAACTGAGGCAAGCCCCTAAATAGCCCAAAAATTCCCCCTTTTTCTATGTGCAGGTGGAGATATATCAGAGAAAGCTGGCGAGAGGATCATTCTACAAAATTATCTTCATCACCCTTGCGGTAATATACTTCTTTCATCATATCTGTATTTACCTTTCACTTTTCTTAGTCTTGTTCTTTACTTCCGGAAACTGCTAAACTAGACTGTTAGTTCTTTTTTAGGATTCTAACCTCATCTCTCTAGTTTTCTGGCCATACGGATGCCAGCGCACCTGTGAGATACTAGTGCACCACGCTGTCATCCCAAAACTGCGCTTTTGTCCTCTGACAGAGAGCCACCTGAGACGTAGAGTTGAATTTGAAAAGTGACTCGTCTAGTCTCTTTCCAACTCTCGGGTTTGCAAAGTGGTCGAAGGAAAAATAATCCTCATCATTCCCATCCCTCCTATCCTAACCATCCTTTAAACTGATGTAAGTTAGGGAATCCTTTCCGCTCTTGGCCTTTCATGACCTAGGGCCTTGTAATGGTTGGTCCCCATCTCTTACACCAATTAAACAAGCAATTAAGACAAGCATCGAACAAATAATTAAAATATTTCAAATAAATAATGAAATGACTTTAGGAAGACCAAGTGTTGCTTGCACAAGGATCGTGTCCAAGGTATAGACCCTTGGGCGCCCATAAAGAGGGAAAATGTGGTAAAGATGGAGATCATCAAAGAGAAGAAAGAAAGAATATATGCCAACAACAGAGGAAGTAAATTGTAGCAACAACCGCACAAGGTAAAACTGCATATATTAATTGATAAATATATTCATTCTGAAGATAAATGATTCATGCTTTGATTAGGGTGTACACAGTAGATTGTAAGAAACCATATCCACTAGTTAGAATAAGAATAGGCTATGCACCTGTAGGATTCTAAGCAATCATTTATTGTGAATACAAATAATAGTTATGTGTTATGATATATTGTATAGACTAAAGATGAGTTGAATATGCATTTATCGTCGCATAGTAGTGTAGGAAAAATTGATGTGTATTAATCATGCTAACCTGTACATATGTGTAAATCTGCATCATCTATATTGGCTAAAGACAAATAAGGAACATGTATTATTAATTAATGTAAATAGAATATGTGTCTACACTTATATTATGTCGTTGATTCAATAATTGTGATCAAAATATGTGCATTTATATTATGGAATAATGTTCATTGATTAGATATTGATATCCATTATATCTGATTGCAAACACTAGCCATAATAGGGGAGTTGAGGACCTATGAGGAGGGGAAAAAACATGTGGGTGACCCTATAAGTACCCCACCCATATGGATGGAAAGGACCACATGGGACAAGAGGGGTGTACTTCTCTTGGGCTTAGAGGGAATGACTGCTCAGAACACCCTATTGTAGTTGCACTCTCAAACCCCCTACATAATTAAGCAACAATGATTTTGATAAGGGGAATGGTGACAGAACACCTCACTAGGCACACCACCCCATATGGATGGCAAGGGCCACATGGGGCCAAGAGGGGTATACTTCTCGTGGGACTAGGGTAGAGGGTTTCTTGAGCACCCTATCAAGCCATTATGTCCAAGGAAGAATGAACTAGAACATCTAAAGAAATTCAATGTATTTTATTATGATATTGTCTCTTTTCATAAATTCAATGTATTACAAGAACTCACTTTCACATGCTTGTAAGAGAACTTCTTGGAGCTTCTTAACAAAGCTGGAAAGATATAGAAGGAATAAAGATAGAAGATACATTTTGAAATAGAGTTATAGAGATAGAATTGAGAAAAATCAAAAATCTCGATTTTTTTATTTTTTCGATATTTTCTAGGTTCTAGTAATTTGCATTTTCGGAGGTCTTCAGAGCATAATTTGGGGTTGAGACTTGTGTCATTCCCTAAAAATGGGTTGTTGAAGGCACCCTTTTTTAGGGATTGAATTAGTCCTCTTGGAGACATTTATAACATTGTAAACGGTTCTGAATTTGGAGCACCAAGTCAAAAGTTATGACCCCACCAAGTAGGGGTAAATAAATTCCTAGTTTTTTGAAAAATATTATGTTACACGTCAAGTTCACAAAAATGTAGAGAAGGGGGATTCACTACTCATGAGTCTCTTTATTCTCAAGAGATTCCCAAGGGGCGAACTACCCTAAACTACCTCAAGGAACAACATGAGAGTTCTAGAATCATAAAGAGTAGGTCACAAAGGTTTTCTGGAAAAACTAATGAGCTCTCAACCAAAGGATGACAACACAACATATAGATGACAGCATGGAGCGTGGGCATCCCAGAGGCACGTTGGTGTCTCGTACAGAACAAAAGCAAGTTTTTCACAAAAGAATAACAAGGTGACTACTAGAGATCTAATCACTAAGAACTTATAGAATACAAGAAAATAACAGAATGTAATAGAATAGAAATAAAGTAAAGTACAAATGATAAATTTAAAGAGAATGGGAGATAATAAATGCTCACAAAAACCCAAGTAATAAAGCCTTCAACATGTGAATATATTCAATACCTACATGTGTAAGATATGGAGAAATTGTTGGGGCTATATAGGGGTTTGCCTCAGTCAAACCCCTGTTTTGGTGTTCCCACCTCCACGGGCAGCCAAATAGATAGATAGAGATGAATAAATAAGTGGTAAAAGCAATCCTTGCTCAAGGAGGAGAACCTATATCATGAAGTAAGGTGGTAAAAGCAATTCTCGCTCGAGGAGGAGAACCCGTATCACAAAGTAGAGATGCAATAGATAGGGGATGTATGAAATCCCAAGATGCTCACAAAAACAAGGCAAGGGAGATATCAACTGCAAGGCTTCGAGAAGCCACAGGGAGAGACAAATATAGCAGCAAGAGCCAAGAGGGTTGCAAGGAGTGTTTTGAAGTTGCTATAGCAAGTGAGAGATTTGTGCAAGCAAATAATGAAGATGGAAAAGAGAGTGTCTCCAAGAGAGAAATCTCAAGAAGGAGAAGAGGCTAGAAGACCAAATGGATTGAAAAGATAGCATTTAAGGAAGGAAAAGAAGCTCCCTGGGTCATTACAAGGCATCCCAATTCATTACCACTAACAAAAATTTCTAACAAGTGACAAACATGCTTAGAAGTGGTCATTTGAATGTTGAGATGTCACACAATGCTAGCGCAGCATGCAGACATCCGTGCGGTGTGCTAGTGTCTAGACACATTAGCTATAACATGACACAAATAGGAAAAGCACAAGGTTTGATGCGAAGATGGCACATGAAGGTAGCTTCTGAAAAAAGGATCTCGAACATCCTGAGAGGGGTAAAAGGCCTATGCAAGGGCTAAAATGAGCCTACACAAGTGCTAAGAGAGTGGACAGCAAAGCGGATGCAAGAATGTATGTGAAATTGCAAGGGGTACAATTTTACAACATTGCAGTAAAATATTGGCACAACTAAGAGGAAGGAAAGACCACCCCATTAAATTTCCCAACAAAAAATTAACACAAGCTGAAAGAAATTACACAACTACAAAGAGAGGCCTTGCCAATGGTGTATGCCTTACATAATTTCAAACATTACCTTTGATCCACACCTTTTATATTGTTAATAGATTGTGAACCCCTGAGATACCTAATGAATATACAAATTATATATGGGAGACTATGCCATTGTCTATTATTATTTCAAGAAATTGAATTCAAAATCATGATAAAGCTAGGAGAGGCCAATCAAGGCTCTAATTACTTGTCTAGGTTTTATATTGGTGAAGATCAAGAACCAACTGAATATGAATTAAATGGAAAAAATAATTTAGGGTAAATGGAGTACCACAAGAGTTGAGTGATATAACATAATTACTATCAACAAGAGAATTCCCTTACGAAAGTTCAAAAGAAGAAAGGAATAGAATGATGTAGAACTCACTACCCTACACATTAATTGAGGGAGAATTACATGTTATTTGGAGAGATGAGGTTACAAGAAGGGTTGCAGTGGAGCATGAAAGGAAATTTATTTGAGAGATTCTCATGAGGGAAAATAAGGAGGTCATGATGCAGGAGTGTCCAGTGGTGTAGGGGCAATCTTGCATCACCCAAAAAAAATGTTTTTTTTCTTATTTTTTTAGTTGTTTTGAGTCTCATGATGGCACTTAAGGGGTGTAAGATAGTCAGAATTCAAAAAAGGCAGAAAAATAGTCACTTACTATTTTTAGTAACTCATCCTAAACGAGGTCATATGGACCTACAAATTTACCCCAAGGAGCAGAACTGAAAAACATTTTCGATCGTGAAAGAATCGTCTCAATACCCTGCATGATATGGGAGATATTAAAGTTTCCATCCCAAGAAATTTCTCTAATGCAACTTCAAATTCAAATATGAAAACCTTAGAGGCCCGGAAACAACTCGAAAAGTTGACGAACCGATCTCTGATGGTTCAACGTTGTAGATCTCTTTGAGAGCTTTCCAATGATATATGATAATAGAAAATTAGACATGAGATCAAAAGTTATGGCCCCGCGAAGCTGCCCCACTAAAAAGTGAATTTCATCAAAATATCTTCCTAGGCAAGAAATCAAACGCCGAGACTTTTGGCACCAAAACAAAAGGGAAAGTTACACTTTCTAGAACATTTTAGGGCGGTTATTGGGTAAAAATAAAGGGATAAGTTGGGGTTGTAGAAGGTGGCTCCATTAGTGCAGATTGTGGCTCTGGATAATATATTTTTTTGGTATCTATTGTTGTGATTTGTGTAGGTTTCGGGCCGTGTGGCCCTCATCAAGTGGTATTAGAGAAATTTTTCCTGACAGCGTAAACAGATCACCAAACATGAGGCAATTTGCACCAAGACTTGTAGTTGTGGGTTTTTGAGAAAGGTGATCAGAATGCCTCTGTGAGGAAACTGTGGTGGTGGAAGGAATGTTATTGTACCAGAAGAGGGTTTTAGAGCCCTACAAAGACAAGTTCAAGCACTGCAAGAGGAGTTGCATCAAGGGTTTCAGCCAAGAAGAGGAGATGAAAGTGAAGATGAAGCTGAAAATGAGGAACAACTCAAAGAAGAACAAGATGCAATAGATCCAGATAAATTCAGATTATTTAAGGCCATCTCTAATATTGGGAAAAGGCAAAAGATAAAAGTTTCTATATTTTCTAGAAATCTTAACCTAGAAGAGTTGATTGATTGGATCAATGGTATGGAGGAGTACTTTGAGTATGAGATGGAAGATCCTGAGAGGGTCAAATTTGTAAAGACCAAGCTAAAGGTTCATGTGAATATTTGGTGGAAATAGGTACAACTAGAAAGAAATCAAAGAGGAAAAGAGAAAATAACAAGATGGGATCGTATGGTGGACAAATTAAAAAGATAGTTCATTCATGTGGATTATGAGCTAGATTTATTGAAGAAGATGCAAGGGTTGAAACAAGAGAGAAAATATTGCAAGGAGTATACAAAATAATTCTACCATGTCTTGATCAGAACATTCAATTCTGAGGCCAATAAGGAGAAAGTTGCCTATTACATAAATGGGTTGAAGCCATGTTTTCAAGAAGAGTTGGGTTTGGTAAGAATGTCTACCATTGAACATTCATATCAGTTTTCTTTGAAGGTAGAAGAAAAGTTGAATAAAAGGTTTGAAAGCAAGCAAAGAGGTGGTGGTTGTGGTGGAAAGACTACTGGACAGTCATATGGAGGTCGAAATGAAGATCAAAAGAAGGGTGAAGGATCCATTAGTAGCCAGAACCAGAAAGGAGATAACACCTACTATCCTCATGATCAAAATAATGGAGACCAAAGAGGAAGAGGAAGATCTGGATGAGGACCAGGAAGAGGAGGCTTTTGTGGAACCTGTTTCCAGTGCGAAGAAGGAAATAGAGCCTATGAGTGTCCTCAATATCAAGGAAGGAAAAATAGAAGACCTGGGGGTAATCCATGAGTTGCACATGTAGATGAAGATGTCGAGTCTTCACATTCTGAGGATGCAGAAAGAGGAGAGGCTCTTGTTACTAGAAGAGCCTTGTTGAATGAGGAGAAAGAGCCAATTCAAAGGAAGAATTTGTTTTGCACTAGATGTAAGTGTTAAGGTAAAGTTTTCAATGTTATTATTGATGGAGGTAGTACTGATAACCTTGTTTCAGAAGAGATGGTTAGTAAGTTATGCTTGGAGAGAAGAAGGCATCCAAATCCATACTAGATTGCTTGGTTGCAGAAGGACCATAAAGCTTTGGTAAATGAACAATGTCTGGTAACGTTCAAGATTGGAAATTACCATGATCAGGTATTGTGCGATATTATGCCTATGGACGTTTGTCATATATTTTTAGGTAGACCATGGTAGTTTGATTGATGAGCAGTACATGATGGACATGCCAAAACCTATTCTCTGACCAAGGATGGAGTTCATCATAAGTTGAAGCCCTTGAAAGAGGCAGAAGAAAAACTATGTAGTAATGCAAGAATTTGTCTGTTTGATGGAATAAAGTTCCTAGAAAGTATGAGGCATGAACATATGTGTTTTGCATTGATCCCTAGAGTTGATAAAGAAGATACTAATGAGGTACCAGTAGAGGTTTCAGATTTTTTGAATGAGTTTCAAGAAATTGTTTATGATAATGTACCTGAAGGTTTTCCTCCATTAAGGAAGATAAGCCATTAGATGGATTTGATTCTTGGAGCCAGTCTACCAAATAAGGCAGCCCATCGAATGACTCCAATAGAGAATGAATAGTTGAAAAGACAAGTGCAAGAGTTGTTGCAGAAGAGATTGATTCTTGAGAGTTTGAGTCCATGTGTAGTACCTGCAATACTAGCACCCAAGAAGGATGGATAATGGAGGATTTGTACAGACTCCCGAGCTATCAACAAGATTACTATCAAGTATAGATTTCCCTTGCCAAGGATGGATTATATTATGTATTTTTTGAGTGGATTTGAGTGATTCACAAAGATAGATTTGAAGAGCGGATATCACTAGATTCATATTAGAGAAGAAGATGAATGGAATTCAGCCTTCAAAATCAAGGAGGGTTTGTATGAGTGGGTATTCATGCCTTTTGGGCTAACTAATGCAGCAAGAACATTTATGTAGCTTATGAATGAGGTATTGAAAGAATTTTTAGGAAAATTTGTTATTGTTTATTTGGATAATATTTTGATTTTCAGTAAGACATTAGAGGAGCACCTGATGCATATCTGAAGAGTTTTTGAGAAGCTAAGGGAGGAGAAGTTGTTGATTAATTTGAAGAAATGTAATTTTGTGAAGAGGGAGTTGGTGTATCCGGGATTTGTTATCTCAATAGAGGGTCTTAAAATGGATCCAAATAAAGTGAGACCTATCATTGAATGGCCTACCCCGAGGAGTGTTATAGAGGTAAGTTCATTTCATGGTCTAGCAAGTTTTTACAAAAAGTTTATTAAGAATTTCAGTAGTATTTGTGCACCTCTAATTGAAGCAATGAGAGGGGATAGAAAGGATTTTAAATAGACTGTAGGAGTATCAAAGAGTTTTGATATACTGAAGAAGAAAGTCACAAAGCAACCTATTTTGGCACTTCCAAATTTCAATAAGGTCTTTCAGGTAGATTGTCATGCTAGTGTCACTACCATAGGATTTGTTTTGAGTCAAGAAGGTAAGCTTGTTGCCTATTTTAGTGAGAAGTTGAATGATGCTAAGAAGAAATATTTTGTATATGATCAAGATTTTTATGTTATAGTTCAAGCTTTGAAGAAATGGAGACACTATTTATTGCCAAAAGAATTTGTTTTATATATTGATCACTAGGATTTGCAGTATCTCAATAGTCAAGGAAAGTTAAACCAAAGGCACTTAAAATGGGTTGAGTTTTTGAAGCACAAGAGTGGAAGGTCAGATAGAGTTGTAGATGCCTTGAGTAGAAGGAAAAATTTGTTGATAGAGATGAATATAGAGGTTGTTGGGTTCAATGAACTCAAGAGTTTGTATCCTGAAGATCTAGACTTTGCAGAAGCTTGGAAGAATTGTTTGTGATCCAGGTGGATCCTGGAAAACTTGAAAAATTTCAGAGTCTCAAAATCTCATGAAACCAACATCATCATGCAGAGCTCACTGACACGGTCCTGACGCAACTTGAACGGGCTCAAAAGGAGTTTGTATGCAAAAGTTATGCATAGTCAAAGGTCTAATCAAACAAGCGAATCAGAGAGCCAAGAAAAAGGAAAAAAAATCATCATCTCCAAATTGGCCAAAGTCAGTGTCATGACGAAGAGGTCATTGCCACAAGTCCAACGCCGTTCGTTTCATTGAAAATAGAGTTCGAACGAGCAAGATACAACTAGTCAAAGTTTAGTCAAAATGATGTCGTGGCATCACCAAAACTTGACACTTGGCGGGACACATGGCACGTGATGTGGTAGGAGTAGTGATTTGGCATAAATAATAACCATAATTATTAAAAGAAAAAAATGTATGGTTTAAAAATAAAAATAAAGAAAAAAAATAAGGAGGATTTAGTGGGATTAGATCCCATAACCAATGCCTTAAAATCCTCTTTCCTTCCCACTCTTCATGGAAAGGAAAATCCCTCCGTATACATAAATCTTTAAATAAGATTTAATTCTCCTAAATATAATGTCAACCTTAAAATAATATTTAAAGGGATTTTAAAATAATAACCCTATAAATAAGGGATTGACCCCTCAAAAGTGGAGGAGCCCCAATTAAAAAGGGATGGGTTATATAAAACCTTTTTAAAAGGAAAATAATATAATAATCCCTATAAATGAGGATTTTAATTTTAGAAGCCCGTTACTTGATAGTTAAGGAGGCTTAAAATAAATTAATGGCTTAAGGGAGTTTTTAGGCTTCTGGGAAATTATTTTTGTAAGCCCAAATTATAAGGGCCAATATTAAGGAGATTATTATGGAGATTTTATTGTAAAGGGGGGAGTTTGCAAATATTTTTACTTTTTAAAGGAGATATGGGTATATTTGCAAAATAATATGGTTTTAGCCCATATTAGCAAATAAATTGGTATATAAAGGGGATGTTTTGGCTTGGGAATTAAGCAAGTTTACTTGGAGAAATAATTCCAAGGGTGAGAATTGTTGGAGAAGAATTACAAGGTGTTATTATATACCAAAATTGTAAAAGTGAGAGAGATTGTGAGGAATTTTCTGCAAGTTTTGAAGCTTGAATATTGTAAGAAGGCATTTTCAGGTGCTTGGCGATATTAATGAAAGCAGTCCAACATTGAGAAGTGGGCCCGAAGACGTAGTCTTTTGAAGGACAAACTTCGTTATCAACCTGTGTCTAATCTTTCTATCTTCCGTCTCATTCTTCTTCTATCTCCTATCTTAATTTTCTCTCTAATTTCATTCTTGTTTATTTTTCAATTCAGTATTTGATTTCTAATTACAACATTTTAGTAATTAGTAATTTCATTTATCTATGTAAAAGTGAACCTAGTTTGTAATTTCAACGGTTAAACAACATAGTCACATAATTATGTTTGGATCGGGAATAATTGTAATTAAGGTTAAATACATTTGAATTGTAAACCTGCAATTACAAATTAAATTGGTATCAGAGTAGTTTAACAGGAAAATTGCAAGTGGTGAATGTTTACCAAGTTGAAATTGAAACAAGGAGAAGGTGCACTCGAAGAATTCAATCCAGAGATCGAAAAATGAAGGACATTTCCACGATTAGAGATGGCAGCTAAACAAAGTCCTCCAGAGCTCAATGAGAAAACTTTTCATCAATCTTTTCTTGAGATGGAGTCAATGGTGGAAGTTCTTCTCCAAGAGAGGCAAGAATGAAAGAAGTAAAAGGATGGAAAGGCTAGAAAGAGGGAGGAAGTTGAATCCTCATTGAAAGAAGACAAAGGTAAAGGAGTAGGAGGTGGTCATGACCCTCCTGAACCTCCATCCTCATCCTCATCCTCTTCATCTTCTTCATCCTCTTCTTCTTCTTCTTCATCTAACTCTTCTAAAAAGAAACAACCTGTGCAAGCTAATTCACCTTTGTTAAAGCTTGATGTTAAATTTGAATTGCCAACTTATAATGGAGAACTAGATGCAAAAAAACTTGATAATTGGATAAAGAAAATTGAAGTTTATTGTAGAATTTAAAAGTTTACTGAGGATTCTCAAAAAATACAATTAGCCACTCTTCACCTGGGAGGCACAACCTTAATCTGGTGAGAGAGCAGAACTTAGGAAGATCTAAGTTGATATGGTAAAATTATTTCTTCTTGGTTTGAGTTTATAGCTGCACTTAAGAAACAATTCTATCCATTAGGGCACATGCAAAAAGTAGTAATGAATTGGCAATCATTAAGACAAGAGAAAGGACAAAGTGTGCAATAATATACACAGGAGTTTAGGAAGAGGGCTTTAATCCTGGGCATTCCTTTATACACGCAAGAAACTTTGTTAAAGTATATAGGTGGATTACGTGAGAATTTGAAACATACTATACTTATGTTTAATCCAACTAACATTGATGAAGTTAGTGTGCAAGCTATCCATTTGGAAACAATCTCAAGGAATAGACAAGAAAATCTGTTGTTGGACTCCAGTAAGCAGAAAATCAGCAAGAAAGGGAAGGAGAAATCAAAACAAACCGCTACTGTAAAGAATGAGGATGAGAGGCCTTATTTCTCACACTGTAAGAAGCAAGGGCATGAAGATGTGAAGTGTTGGAAATTGCATCCTGATCAGAAGCCTAAGTGGTTCAAGGATCGAAAGGGTAAGAAAAAGTCCACATCTATCGTGCGAAATCTTGGTATGGAATTTGGTGATGAATCAAAGATTTCAATTGTGGGTTTGAAAGGTAAAGCTTTTGTTGGTAATGATTCTACCACTGATGTTTCATGTGCTTCTACTTGTAAAATTCATGTTGTTCTTGAAGATAGAAAAAGATGTGAATTGTTTCATATAAGGGTGATTTCTAAGAACACTAAGATTGATACACTGATAGATAGTGGGTCCCAAGTTAATCTAATTTTAGAAGAAGTTGTTGAACAGTTGGGATTGAAAATAAAGCCACATAAAAAACCTTATCCATTAGGTTGGCTGTGCAATGATAACAAATTTCAAGTAACTAAGTAATGCAATTTAAGATTTGCAATAACATCTAAGTTTATAAATGAGGTTGAATTTTATGTGGTTCCACTTGATATCTGTGGAATTGTGTTGGGTAGCCCATACTTGTATGATAGGAAAGCAATCTTCTATAGGGAACATAATCAGTATCACTTGTTTAAGGAAGGAATTGAATACATTGTGCATTCTCATCCAATTAAGATTGGTAAGTCTTTTGTGACAATGAGACATTTGAAAAGGGTACTTAATGCAAGCAATAATTTGGCACTTACGTCTGTACCACAAGAAGTGTCATTGCATAAGAGCATGTATAATTCTAAGGTTGTTCTAGTTATGAAAGACACGCATGATATTGGTACATTCTTTTTCTCATCTACAAATTCATTTTTGTTATTCAGCCTTCTACTTTTCAGCAGTGTATGGTTGGTAGCGGCAACATTGGATATGGATGTGTATATGTCTAATGTAATTAACAATATCAGTGTATTTTTGGTTGTTGGTATGATGAGTTAGGTGTTCAGAATTCCAGCAAGAAGGACAGATGATATTGGGCAAGTGGGGCGACATTTCCCTAGCTCAAATTGTACATAAAATAGACCTTTTGGAGGTCCAAAAGCTTCTCAATGGGGAGGAATGATCCAGGTGGATCCTGGAAAACCTAAAAAAAATCATAGTCTCAGAATCTCATGAAACTAGCATCATCGTGCAGAGCTCACCGACACAGTCTTGACACAACTTGAACGGGCTCAAAAGGAGTATGCAAAAGTTATGCGTAGTCAAAGGTCCGGTCAAACAAGCGAATCAAGGAGCCAAGAAAAAGGCAAAAACTTCCTCATCTCCAAATTGGTCAAATTCAGTGTCATGACGAAGAGGTCATCGCCACGAGTCCAACGTCGTTCGTTTCGTTGAAAATAGAGTTTGAACGAGCAAGATACAACTAGTCAAAGTTTGGTCAAAATAATGACATGGCATCACCAAAACTTGACACTTGGCAGGACACATGGCATGTGACGTGGCAAGAGTAGTGAGTTGGCATAAATAATAACCATAATTATTAAAAGAAAAAACTGTATGGTTTATAAATAAAAATAAATAAAAATAATGAGGATTTAGTGGGATTAGATCCCATAACGAATGCCTTAAAATCCTCTTTCCTTCCCACTCTTCATGGAAAGGAAAATCCCTCCGTATACATAAATATTTAAATAAGATTTAATTCTCCTAAATATAATGTCAACCTTAAAATAATATTTAAAGGGATTTTAAAATAATAACCCTATAAATAAGGGATTGACCCCTCAAAAGTGGAGGAGCTCCAACTAAAAAGGGGATGGGTTATATAAAACCTTTTTAAAAGGCAAATAATATAATAATTCCTATAAATGAGGATTTTAATTTTAGAAGCCCATTACTTGATAGTTAAGGAGGCTTAAAATAAATTAATGGCTTAAGGGAGTTTTTAGGCTTTCGGGAAATTATTTTTGTAAGTCCAAATTATAAGGGCCAATATTAAGGAGATTATCATGGAGATTTTATTGTAAAGGGGGGAGTTTGCAAATATTTTTACTTTTTAAAGGAGATATGGGTATATTTGCAAAACAATATGGTTTTAGCCCATATTAGCAAATAAATTGGTATATAAAGGGGATGTTTTGGCTTGGGAATTAAGCAAGTTTACTTGGAGAAATAATTCCAAGGGTGAGAATTGTTGGAGAAGAATTACAAGGTGTTATTATACACCAAAATTGTAAAAGTGAGAGAGATTGTGAGGAATTTTATGTAGGTTTTGAAGCTTGAATATTGTAAGAAGGCATTTTCAGGTGCTTGGCGATATTAATGAAAGCGGTCCAACATTGAGAAGCGGACTCGGAGACGTAGTCTTTTGAAGGACGAACTCTGTTATCAACCTGTGTCTAATCTTTCTATCTTTCGTCTCATTCTTCTTATATCTCTTGTCTTAAATTTCTCTCTAATTTCCTTCCAGTTTATTTTTCAATTCAGTATTTGATTTCTAATTGTAACATTTTAGTAATTAGTAATTTCATTTATTTATGTAAAAGTGAACCTATTTTGTAATTTCAACGGTTAAACAACATAGTCACACAATTATGTCTTGATCGGGAATAATTGTAATTAAGGTTAAATACATTTGAATTGTAAACCTCCAATTACAAGTCAGTTTGGAACCTATTACATTGGATGGGACAATTAGATGGTTGGATTTCTTAATCCAAGATGGGATGTTGTTTAGAGGAAGCCAATTATTCATTCCTAGGAGTTATATGAGAGAGAGTCTAATCAAGGAAAAACATAGTGGAGGATTAATTGGACATTTTGGTCAAGATAGGACCATTGCTCTTGTTAGTGAGAATTATTACTAGTCATAGTTACAACAAGATGTGAAGAATTTTTTACAAATTTGTAGAGTATGTTAGATGGCGTAAGGAACAAGTCAGAATAATGGATTGTATTAGCCATTACCTATACCTGAGAGGCCATGGGAGGACATTAGCATGGATTTTGTTCTTGGCTTGCCAAGGATACAGAGAGGGAATGATTCCATATTTGTGGTGGTGGATAGATTTTCAAAGATGGCACATTTCATTCCATGTCATAAGACCAGTGATGCTATTCATGTTGCAGAGTTGTTTTTTAGAGAGGTGGTGAGACTACATGGTCTACCGAAGAGTATAGTTTTAGATAGAGATACCAATTTTTTTGGTTATTTATGGAGGAAATTATGGAAGAAGTTGAAGATAGATTTGAAGTTCAATTTTGCACACCATCCATAGAAAGATGGACAAACGAAAGTGGTGAATAGGAGTTTGGGTATCCTGCTAAGATGCTTAGTAGGAGATAAGCCCAAGGGATGGGATTTGATTATACCATAGGAAAAAAATTCTTACAACAATTTTGTCAACAAGAGCACTGGTAAACCACCATTCCAAATTGTGTATGGGAGTAGTCCAATAATTGATTTTGAACTGAGAAAGATGGATAAGGGGGAGAAGAGTAGTGTTGAGGCTGAAGGTTTTGTTGAGCACCTGAAGAATTTGCACGAAGAGATGAATAAACATATCAATAAGATAACTCACAATATAAGGCTAAGGTAGATCAAAAAAGGAGGTATAAGGAGTTCTAGGTAGGAGATGAAGTCATGGTTCATTTACAAAAGGAGAGGTATCCAGTTGGTACATACAACAAGTTAAAGATGAAGAGTTTGGACCATGCAAGATCTTGAAGAAGCATGATTCAAGAAATGCATATGAGGTAGAGTTGCCAGACGAAATTCATATTTCACCAGTGTTTAACATTTTAGATTTAATAGAATATCATGAAGGGGGAATTGATGAAGAAATAATAGAAGCACAATGGAATATTTCAACACCTACATCAGAAAATGAGGAGATAGAAGAAATTCTAGATAGTCGTGTGGGTAGAAGCACAAGAAAAAAGCAATATGCAGAGTACTTGGTGAAATGGAGAGGAATGCCTTCTAAAGATTCATCATGGTTATTTGAGGCTGAGGTTAACTGTCTTTGTTTCCCTCTAACTCCTAAGAAGTGATAGGGTCACTTTTTGAATTACCTTGGGTGTTTGATGGAAGAGCATCCAGTGGTGTAGGGGCAATCTTTCATCACCAAAAAAAAAAGTTTTTTTTTTCTTTTTGTTTTAGTTGTTTTATGTCCCATGATGACACTTAAGGGGTGTAAGATAGTTAGAAGTCAAAAAAGGAAAAAAAAAGGTCACTTACTATTTTTAGTAAGTCAGCCTAAACGGGCTCGTATGGACCTGAAAATTTACTTGAAGGAGTGGAACTGAAAAAAATTCTAGTCATGAAAGAATCATCTCAATACCCTACATGATTTGGGAGATATTAAAGTTTATGTCTTGAGAAATTTCTCTAATGTAGCTTCAAATTCAAATATGAAAACCTTAGAGGCCCTAAAACAACTTGAAAAGTTGACAAACTGATCTCCGTTGGACTCAATGTTGCAGATCTCTTTGAAAAGGTTTCCAACAATATGTTATAATAGAAAATCAGACATCCTGATCAAAAGTTATGGCCCCACGAAGCTGCCCCACTAAAAAGTGAATCTCATCAAAATATCTTCCTAGGAAAGAAATCAAACGACAAGACTTTTGGCTCCAAAACAAAAGGGAAAGTTACACTTTCTAGAACATTAGATAGGGCGGTTATTGGGTAAAATAAAAATGGATAATTGGGGGTTGTAGAAGGTGGCTCCATTAGTGCAGATTGTGGCTTCGAATAATATATTTTATTCTCAAAGTTGATTTTGTTGTAATGAATCAAACTCGTGAGGTTGTTCTATTGTAAGTTTTGAATCTGTAATTTCCTTTTTTGAAAATAATTGAAAGTGAGTTATTTTATGTCTTGCATCTTCTGTGTTGGTATCTATTGTTGTGATTTGTGTGCATTTTGGTCCATGTGGCCCTCATTAGGTCACAACTCTTGAGATGGAACAGTAAGAAAGGTGATGTTGGATTACTTTGTTTAAGTATGCAAATATATATATGTGAGATCATGTGATGTATGTTAGAGGGTAGGGAGACCTACTTCAAGAGATGACATGTCTTTGTAGTCGATTATGACATGTTGCATTCAAAAAGTGGAAAATTGATTTCATTGGACCCATTGAACCTCCAACACATAAATGCCATGCAAGAATTATTATTGCAAAAATTAAACACCTAAATAAATGAGTAGAAGATGGAGACACTAAATATTGTACAATAAAAACTACCACTAACTTCATATATGAAATTATACTAATGTGGTTTGGATATCTAATAAGCACAGATCGAAGGGAACATTTTTTAAATAAGACAATTACAGAGCTTCTTGATAGTTTTATGATCACCCATAATAAAAGTAGTTCCTATCACTAATATGCTAATGGAGCTATGAGTCAATAAAATACTAGGCACCACACACCAAAATGTTTAATGAGAATGTATTAGATGGGGATCTCAATATTTCAACAGTGTTATATAAGCATTTATGACATGTAACAAAAGGTTGAAAAGATTTTGTCCCATTCAACTAATACATGAGCTTGATTCCACACTACCAAAAATCTTGGCATGATAAAAACATAAGGAACACAAAATTCTACATGAGAGATATGGTGTTATTATATGACAAAAAGTAAGAAACTAGGAAAGAAAATCTCATGGCTTGGGACATATAAAATTAAATAAACAACATTCTCAAGTTATAAAATTGAATACTTTACACAATGATCTAGTGAATGGCTACATGAATGGAGCTAGACTAAAACTTTTCCATGTAGGAGATCGAATAGAGGGGATTGGATTTAATTGAGACAAGAAGTGGTATGCATATTATGTATAATAATGTACATTATTGTACAATAATTTGAAAGTATAGTTTTGTAATACAATGTTTGTAAGCACTCTAAATCATGAACATATGTTAATGACAAGAATGGAGGGAAAATAAGTAGGTGTATCATCAAATTCAAAGAGTGTCATTAGAACTCTATATAGACTCGCACAACAAGAAAAAAAAAGCACAAAAAATTATTGATGATTTGAGTTGGGTACTACAAAGAAGTGAAAAATAGCTATGAATTGTGGTGATAAGTAATAGGGGAAAACATTGTAGGAGAAATTCATGTTTGGATAAGAACAATTCTAAGAAATATAAGGAACCACAAAAGGTTGGAAGTTAGGGTTTGAAGAGGTTAAGCTAAGAAACAAGGGAAGAACAATGTTAAGAGGAGTTATATGGTGAAGAATGTATTGGATAATAGTGAGAGAGAATGTACAAGATAAGTCGAGCAAGCTAAGGGGAACATAGATATTTTAGAAACTAGATTAAGGGGACATTGATGGTGAACAAAGTGAAAACCCCAACTAAAAATTAAAATTCCAATACTGATCAATATAGATCATAACCTGTGGCCAAAATACAAGAAATAACCATGGAAGGCCATGGAGGTAGGCATCGATGGGGCTTCTCAAATGCCCTAGCATAAGCGTTGTATGCAACCAATTTATAAAATATATACATACAACTTTGCTAGAGATAGACCATGAGAAGTTTGAAGATAGTAGGCCACTGCTAATGACAATCAATCAAACCATGGGCTCAATAAAATATCTTCCACAATATATAGGATTGGGGGGTTGAAAATACATACCTGGCAATTTTTTCAAATTCTTGTGAGGAATTAGCATGGGTGAGATTGATATTGAGTTGCATTCATTAATATTTCATTTATTTGGACCAACCTTACCAAATTACTAAATAAGCAATCAAGGTGGTAACAAGACTATGGGTGATCCCACAATAGCATGTTCCACTTTTTGGCCAAAGTGGGACATTGGAATTATTTTTAACCAAATCTTCACCTTTTTTCAGCCATAACAACTAAACCATTAAGAATTTGAAGACGATGTGAACTAGTGATTTTGGATATTTTGTGTGTAGATTCTAAATATATTTTGATTTTTTTCAAATGATTTGTGATATTTTTAAAAAGTGACATTTTTTCCATAACACATAAATTTTTCTTACAAAAAAGATAAAATTATAAATCCTTAAAGATAGATTGGTAATATTGATATCTAGTGTGCAAATATTTTTTTGTAGTTTTTAGTGTATTTTTATTTTTTAATAAATTTTTCAAGTGAGAATAATTACAATTCAGACAAATATTTATTCTATATCACATTATTTTTTATTATATACAAACTAATTATTTTTTGGTTGAAATAATGACATCAATACTTAGTGTGTAGATATTTGTTAGAATATTTTCTCTATTTTTCTAGAACAAAGATATTGATGTTTGGTGAGAAATTTATGCTCACTAGAAAATAGAAAATAAATATACTAATCAAATTAAATATATTCAAAATTATACTTTTTGGAAAGCTTACTTTGAGGGCTATGATGTTGTAAATGGTCATGTCATATCAATTCCATTTGTTGGTTCAACGCAAGGTTTGAAATAAAAGAATTTGAGGAAAATTTGAGAACTAGAGTAGAAAGGGTCATCCAAGGGCCTTCATTTGAGGGTGTCCTTTAGCTGACCTAACAAATAAAAAATATTTGGTATCCAAATACCTTTGTTTGAAGGTCCTTAAGTTGACCTAAAAAGAAAAAAAATGAACCTTGTATACATAGAACATAATGAATTACTTAATATTAAAATAACACAAAATTGTATTCACATTTTTGAGACTTTTGAGGGGCAAAATATTTGGTGAAAGAATTACAAAAATTATGTTTGCATTTTTTGGATCTTTTGTAGGGTAAAACAAATTGAGCACACATTTTGCAAAAGAGGAGATGAGAAATAAAAGAATGAGTAAAAATAAAAGTATGCATTCATATTCAACAAAAAGGGACAAGAATTTAAATGAAGAAAGCACACAAAATATTTCAAAGAGAAAGAAGGTATGCATTTTTAATTTTTAATTTTAATTTAAATATCAAATAATAATTAGTTTATAAATTTTAAATTCAACTTGATTTGTTTCTAGGATTTCAATTTTATTTTCTCTAGAGTTTGTATCTCTTTCCCCTATTTCCTCAACACCAAGGTTTGAATATATTTTTTAATTTTAGATTTAACCAATACAAATTAAATTTATATTTATCCCCACTTTTGGTAAAATATTAATGAAACATAGATATTTTACTTTGAATCCAAGAGACCTACATATTCATTTTCCTCTTATTCTTCCTCTTAAGCTTTTTGTATGCACACACCATTTTCGGTGCATGCAGTTTTTCTAATGCATGTGTTGCTTATCACACATGCATGCATGTATGCAACATTTTATGCATGTATGTGTTACATTTTGCATGAATGTTCGATTTTACATTAGTTATCTTATTTACTATGTGTATAAGCCTTTTATTTTAGGTAGTTATTTTGGAAGGTTTGTATCTCTTTCCCCTATCTCCTCAGCTCTAGGGTTTGAATATAGTTTCTAATTTTATATTTAACTAAAAAAAATTTCCTACATATTCTACATTCATTGAAAGAATCAAATTTTACATCGATTTCAAATAGATTCTCTAGGTTAAATTCACTAGATTCATTAGTTTCTCTCTAGAATTTTCTAATTTTCTAATTTCAATCAATGCAATTCAAATACAAATATAATCTCATATACTTTAATTCTAATTGAAAAGATATTAAGAGATAAGAATTTCATGGACAAGATCCAAATTTCAATATTAAATTGAACTCTATTGAATTTGATCCTAAACCTTTATTCTCTATCTAGAAATCTTGTTATCTAATTTGTGACAAAACTCTTTCAAATATCCTCAAAGATTAATTGTTAAAAACTTGCATACTGATCTCTAAGGTTCTCTAGATGTTTATATAGCTATTTAATCCTAGAGATCATGCAATTTTTTCTCCACAAAATATTTTAATTATATAAATCTATTTTCTTTCTTCAATTGAATAACACTTAAATTCATTGAATAGAATGACCTAATATCAAAAATTTCTCTCCCAGTCCCATTTTTTTCACCAAATTCATCAAATTTCAAGAACCATAATATAATTTACCAAGCAATCTAGTCTCAAGTACCATAAAATTAGGATAATGAACACATGCAACAATAAATATGGGGTATATGAATGGTGCTAAATGAGGGCACACACACTTGGTCACTTGATATTCCCTAACACTAGATCTAGGGGTATACTATGTAAAAAAATCTCTTTTAATAAATTTTTGTGTCACATTACGTTGGATAGTGCTCAAAGAGACATCATCAGACACACTCTCTCACATTCAAGAAAGAACCACTACTAAAGTATCATCAAAATAAGCAAGAACACCTCTTAAATAATTTCTAATATGAATCAAACTTTGTGATATTGTACTACTATTAGATCTATAGATTCCTATGGTCTATAATTCCTCTAAAATCAATTGCAATATAATAATTCCCCTATTTGTATGTCCAAAACGGTTAAGTTATGTTCATTACACTAAAGAGAATTTTAAGTAATATAAATATATGTAACTTTTAAATACTTGAGTATAAATTAATAAAATTTAAAATTGAATGCATATAATTAATAATTCCAATCATCCAAATCCCTAAACTCTATTTAGCATATTTTGTAAAAAATCCACAAATATAAGAAATTACACACATTTTCTACAATTATTTTGTTCATGTTTAAATGACATCACAATGCATGCTTATAGAAGTTCCTCCAAATTCATTTGAACATTAATCCATAAATAAAATAGGATAAGCACATGTTTCTATTTCAAAGTTAAAAACATGAGATGTGAAATCAATAACATTTTCTAAGATCTAATCATTAATAGTATTAAAATATCTTATTAAGAGGAAGCTTGAGATCTTGTGCATTTGTTGTAATAAGTTTGATACATTTGATAAGTTTGAAGGAAGAAGTTTTTATTTGTTATTTGTTATAGTTATGGGAAGGAGAAATATATTTTTTCTTGGCTTAAGTTTTTTTATTAAAATGAAGGTTGGAGGAAATGTTAAGTTCATCAAAATGAAATGCAGATTTTAAATATATAATTTTTTAGATGTATGTAAATAATATAGAATATTTAACCTTTTCTAGGAAAGCAATAAAGGAGTAAATTATTGTCCCTATCACTCATAATATTCTTTGGTATCCCATGTAGTCTAAACACCTTTCCTAAAAATAAATCAAGGATAACTTTAAGAAACCCCCTAAAAAAATATAATAAATCTTGACAATTCTTTCATTTTTTTTGGAAGAAATATTAATTTCTATTGAATTTTTTTTATTTTTTTAGAAAAATATTAATTTTATTGGAGAATTTTTTAAATCATAGAAATTTTGTAGAGAATATTAGAAAATTATTGATATATTTAAAAAAAGAAATAATTTTGTTGGCAAATTACACTTACAATACTAAAACAAGTTCAGTCGTGAATTATAGATAGATTTGAAAAAAAAAAATGTTTTTGAATTATACTTGTATTCAAAAAAATAAAATATGTTCAATAGTGAGCTATATAAATATTAAAACTATACAGTTAATTATTTGGTGAATGTGCTTGTAGGTTTTTGAAAAATCATAATGTGGCTGGTGAAAATATCAAATGGTAAATGATAATTATTAACTTACTTGGTGAATTGATATCTTTAAATAGATTTACATTTACATTGTTGGATGATTGCAAAATAATGACACAAGTCCTATTCTAGGTCGAAGTTTTGACACACCCAAATTCCTACATAAAGTCTTTGGAATATAGACAAGTGTCAACATATTTCAATGTTGACTTGTTTGGCTCGTGGCCTTTTCACTTAGGGGACTTCCCAGGTCTTTGGCTATGTTGTTTTACTAGTCCCTTCAGTTGTGTTATTGGCCAAGCCCATTTTCTAAGTATTTTAATAATGATTTTGTCTACTTGCAATTGGGTATTCCTTTGGTGGCCTTGATTATTTCCACGTGGCATCATTTAGTTGGAGCACACTTTCTCTTTGTAGCATAGGTTTCCTTTTCACCTTGGGTTGCAAGTTACGCTACTACAACAAATGTATTCCTCTTCAGATCCCTTTGTATACATCAACTATCTTGTATATCCACTATGATTGTAAGGAAGCTAAGGTAGCAAAACAAATACCTACACTAATATCAAGAGGATGATAATGCAAAACTTTTACAAATCTTTAACAGTTACAAAACTTAAATAGAAATAAACACATATATCATGCATACTACAACACAATTATTTACATGGGGAAAACCCTTTTGAAAGAAAAACCCCACACTCCAAAAGCCACCCAATATATTATTCAAAAATCATAAAGATTACAATATACTTGCAGAGCAAGCTTCTCATAGGGGTATCACCAACCAGAGATCCAGAGGCAACACGATCACTATAAGACTCTCAAAATACATCACAATATACAATCGTAATACAATGCCCTCATAAAATAGGGTTACCTTCTAGGGAAAGTCAAGCTAATTAAATATCGGTTGTCAGATTTAATACCTAATGATGAACGGTCTAGATTTACAATGATAAAATATAAATCAAATTTTCCTTTCGAGGCCCCTGAGCCCCTGCCAGGGTGCCCTGCCCTTGGACCCCAACCGGGGGATGATCCCCCTAGACCCCTCATGGGGAGAGACCCCCCACACCCCCTCGTCATCATTGGATGAACAATACATTATGTATCAATAGTAACTTATGTAATTGCATGGTTGAGACACATTTTACCAACAATGATAACAAGTTATGTCTATTCCTATTGAAGCAGATTCACCCATTGCAATGTGACATTGAAATTATTATTTTGTTCTAAGTTGTACTCTTACATCTTGATGCCATGTGTACTTTCCTGAAGATCTTTCATTGACTAGTTCAACACATAACACTCCCTTAAGTCACAAAACTATGTATCAAGCTTCATTTCTCATTGGCCCTATATCCTAGTAACCGATTGAGTCATTTATTTTAATGAATTTGATATGCACTTAAGTCTTCTCTTAAATGATCAATTGTATGGTGGTCCCCACTCTTTTCCATTTCTTTGCTCCTTTTTCAATCACATCCATCCTTCATCGTGCATCTTCTTGATTTATTCTTTTTTTTCTAAGTTACACTAGTGCACTCTTTTGATGTGTGGATTCCACTATCACCTTTCAACCCAATTATGATATGCATGTGGGTCCACCACTGTACCTTGTTGTTAGTATATTATTGGAGTGTGTTCATCCCTCTTAGAGTATGTTTATAAAAAAAAATTCCTTTTGAAGTTGCACTAGTGTGTTATGGTGACATGTGACACTTATGTGGACTAGGCCTGAACAATTATATGACCTTTGAAGAACATGCAAATGAACGATTAGATGCTAGGTATTCACCTCTCATTGCAACATGAGGTTTCTTGGAAAACACATAAGGTAAACATGCACTAGCACATTGTGGTGATATTTGTAAATGACATTGGAGCGATTTTAGAAGTCATGACAATGAAAAATAAGGTTTTCGACCACAACATGTGGACAATGCAGAGAAACTAGAAGAGGCGGTAAAAACCTGATGTAGAATCAAGACATTTTGGCACCAAGACCTAAAATTTGGTGTACTTATTGTGGAACAAGACACATATGAAATGAATGTCAGAATAAAATTAGAGAAAAGAAATATAACACACTAAGAGTAAACTTGAGGGCACTACCTAGGAAATTAAACTCAATTTATTATGGTAGTTGCAAAGAATGGGATGACCATGAAACAAAATAGTATCCCTCATAGTTATTTCAAGTAAGAGAAGGCCCAACCACAACAAACCATAGTGACCATAAAAAAATAGCAATGTCAAAGGGTTGGAATAATGCCAACTCCATCAACAAAACCATGGATGTAAAGTACCACAATAGAAAAATAACAAAAACATTAATTTCATTCCAAATTAACCAAATTTAGACCCATACACAAAAAGAGGCCAATTTTGAGGAGATAGAGGCCAAGGCAGAGGAAGGAGGAGACAAATGGATGCCACATACTTCGAATGTAGTAAACTAGACCAATTTGTAACAAAATGTTGGGGAGATAAGAAGAAACCCTATGGAATTTATAAGATTACAAAACATGACATATTTAATTGTGGAAAAGACCAAACCTATTATAGAAATGTGAAACCACAATAAAAAATTGACGAGCTCCAAAATCTAAAATCATCTAGAGGGGATAGTTTACTATGGAAAATACCAAAAGTGCCTGCAGAGATAGACGCGGGAAGCCAACAAGGAGAACCTAAGGAGACTAGTAACTCTGAAAGAGAAAATCATACCTACAATAAGGCAATGGTAATGACAAGAATATGAGACAAAACAATATTTTTCTAAACAAGAAGTGGGCATACTTAAACAACTAATCAAAATGTCTAAAAAATCCAACGTATTGGACAAACTACAATGATTTTGCAAATATTGGAATAAACAGAATAACATACTACATATCAAAACCATAAACAAAAATGACAATGCAATACATGACCAATTATGATTATAGTAAGTATAAACCACAAAAATATAACCAAAGTCATGGTGGACTTAGAAGCTGATATAAAAATGCTCCCAAAATGGGTGTGGAAACAAATAGGAAATCCACAACTAAAAAAACACCATATAATATCAGCTTAACATATGGCACAAGAAGGAAAAGCCTAGGAACATGGAAACAAGTAGAATTCAGTGTGAAAGGGGTAAAAAAAATAGTAGACTTTGAAGTAGTAGCAATAAAAGAGACCTTTGATTCATTCAATGCCCTACTAGGAATAAGGTGGCTTGTAAATGCCAATGGAATTGTAGACTTCAGAAAGGAGGAGATATCATTTGTTGATGACAACAAAATAGTTCATATCCCCCTACGAAAAAAATCAAATGAAGCATATATAGAAGAAATAAACCCAGAGGAACACAACAAATCTAAAAATGAAAACCTATACACAATCTCATGGTTACCACCAAGTGACAACTTAGAAGACCCTAATTCAAAAGAAGTTAAAATTGAAAGCACTATATATAGCATAGATAGTGAGGATGTGTTGGATTCCTAGATGCAGGAGGAACCAAAACTCCATTTCTAAAGAATTATCGGATTATGTAAGATATTCATGATTAGGAAGACATCAAAGAATGCCCGCATTCTACCACACTTATAAATATTGAACTACATAACAACTATGGAAAGATGACACACTATAAAAGCTATTTCTAAGAGATCTCGCCATATCAATCACATTTTGTGAGGGATTTCACACATCAAACTACCAAAATATTCGGGAGTTGGCGACCTACTATCATTTATCACACAGATAGAAAACAAATTAAACTAAACAACGAAGAAAATATATTAAACATACACTTATTTATAATGCATCCTATTGGCACAATGCACATAAGAAACAATTAACACAATGGAAAATATTTAAAATCTTAATTAAAACAAGATACATAGTAGAGAAAGGAGAATATCAGGAAATACCAAAGTATAATGGACATATTTCATTGGAATATCATTTGACCACTTGAATTACCACATCGAAATCAAGAAAAAAGTATGATGAACGAATATATACGATTATTCTATTAGACACTGGTATCGGTAGCACGGACTTGGTACATCAACAAAGAGTAAAGAGGAGAAATAAACAACTGGATAGAGCTAACACAAGACTTTTACCACACCTTCTCTTTTTACAATGAATACACATATACATGTTGCATTAATCAAAATAAAAGAGATAATATTCAAATAGGATGAAACTCAAGAACTGGTGGTACTGAAAACCTATATACCACCTCCACAATTAAAAGACATTTGGAGATACATATAATGGCTCAATGGACAATCTACATTATGAGAGAAAAGATGCTACCTAACAAAACATGGTGATGAGGATTCCCACAACTTAAATATAGAAGTCCAACAAGGGGAAAGAGAATTATAATCTCAAACAAAAGCAGGACAAAATTATTATAACAATTCAATCAAACTAAAATAAGAAAATAATGCTAAAGAAGGAGATCCTAAAATGGCTAAAATAGGAAACTATTGGGATGATAGATTAGTGGTGCAGGTTGCAGATATTTTATCAGAATTTGAAGAACTCTTCCCTAGAAAATTTACAAACCTAAAAGTAATAAAGAAGGAAGCAGGGGTCATGAAGATACAACTAAAAGGAGATAAAATAGTATGGAAAAAACCATACTGACTAAACCCAAAAATGAAGAAGAAATTCAAAGAAGAACTAGACAAGATGTTAGAAGCAAGGATAATCACACCAGTAGAAGATGTGGAGTGGATTAGCCCTATGATAATTCAAAATAAGAAAATAGGAGAAATAAGGATTTGTGTTGACTTTAGAGGACTAAATAAAGCTTGGATTCATGACCCTTTTCCTACACCATTCATTGAAGAAATTTTGGAATCAATAGCGGGAAGAGAAATATACTCCTTCACTGACGGATTTTCAAGGCATCATCAAGTAAGAATAAGTGAGGACCAGACAAAAACAAGATTTACAACAAAATGGGGCTCTTACATGTACACAGTGATACCATTTGGCCCAAAGAATGCACCTGTGGTATTCAATAGGATAATGATAAATGCTTTCAAAGACTTATACATGACTTCTTGGAAGTATATTTGGATGATTGGATGGTATACATCTTGGTCAAAGACCATCTACAAGCATTAATAATGACGCTAAATAGGTGTCGAATCTATTGAACACATAGAAGTATTGAGAGGGGGTTGAATCAGTATTTAATAAAACTCAAATTCTTTCCATTCATTAACAATTAACCAATTCAACCATGACAAGAAAAAGAACACAAAAGCAAACAACTATAACACCATATTTATGTGGAAAACCCTACAAGAGAAAACCATGGTGAGAAATATGCTTGGATCTACTGTCCAAATCCAACCTCACAAATAAAACAACTTTTACAACATGTATTTATGGTCTTTAACCTAAGGAAGTTCACTACTCCCTGCTCAATATAACTTTCACAACACTACCTCAACATACAATTGTATTATTTCAATACATTAATTACCTCTAGCTCACTTCCTTTGGTGCATACAACTACTTCAATAAGGTTTACAACTCACTATTTTCAGCAAACTCTCTCATTTATATGCTCATATTCTTCTTCATAGTCTTCACATTCACTAGAATGATCTATCAAAACTGATCTTTGGCATATTTCATCATCAAAATATTCTAATGAAATATATTCACACATTTTCTGCTCAAAACATTCACAACCCACTTGCACTCATTCTCAAAAACTTTTATCTTCTATTTATACCATCTGCATCCTTCAAATAGGTTCTCTAAGTCAGCTACACACATGAAATATAAGATATACAATGTTTACAATGAAGTGGGCTTCAAACACATTTTCAATAGAAATAAAGCTTATTGGTTCAAGCTAAAGGATATCTAAGACCTATTCTTCATGAAACACAACTTCAAAAATAGTGTACAAATCTAAACACTTGGCACAAGAAACTCATCATGACAAGTCGGCTTGACAAGCAAGCAAACTGTCAGAACATCAACTCCAAACCAAGGTGATACCAGAGAGACCAAAAAACACTTTGTGGACCTCTTCAAAAGAATAATATAGCATGTAGCAACACTTTTGTGCATTCCTTTTTTCATTCCAAATCAATTCATATTGGTGTAAACACTTCATACTCAAAATAGTGATTCTGAACATATTGTTGAACAGGAGAAGATCACATATAATATTGCGGAGTAATCAAAGAGTCCAATGAGATTCTATTATGCATTGGATAGCCTTTATACACAAAATTGATCCAAAACTTAATAACATAGATCAATTAGACACTGGAACAAACCAACCTACCAGGTTGTCAGAACATAAACATCACACTATCATCTACAAAATCTCCAGTGGTGAACCAAAACATCTAAAAATTGGACTAAGAAGACATATCATCTTCATAAAATTAAATTTAAAACTATATCAACATGTACACCATCAAAGATAAGTTTCCTATTCCAGTCATTGATGATTTTCTAGATGAATTGAATGAAGCTATGTATTTTATAAAGTTAGATCTTAGTTCCAGTTATCGCCAAATTCAAATTAATGAAGAAGATATTTGTAAGACAACATTTAGGGCTCATGAGGGTCATTATGGGTTTTCGGTGATGCCATTTGGTCTTATGTACCAATGCTCCATCTATTTTTCAAATTTTGATGAATTTCATCTTTAAAAAGTTCTTGAGGAAGTTTGTATTATTGTTTTTGATAATATATTGATTTCTAGCAAGACATGGGAAGAACACTTGCATCATGTAGATCAAGTATTACAAGCTCTCAAAGAGCATCAACTCTATGGAAATCCATTCAAGTGTGATTTTGGTCTTAATGAGCTGGAGTACTTGGGACACATAGTTTCACATGGAGTAAAAGTGGATCCTAACAAAATTAAGATGATCATGGAATGAGCTATTCCCAAAGCCATTTAGAAATTGAGGGGTTTCTTGGGATTGACTGGATACTATCATAGATTTGTGAAGAATTATGGTCGTATAGAAACACCCCTCACAACTTTATTGAAGAAATATGCTTTTAATTTGAATGAATCTGCTAATTCAACATTTGAAATGTTAAAGGAGGCTATGTGCACAGCTTCGGTAATTTCCACTCCCGATTTCACAATGAATTTTACTGTGGAATATGATGCTTCTGTAAATGGTATAGGTGTAGTTCTCATGTAGGAGGGTCAGCCTTTTGCTTTTGAGAGCTAGGAATTAAGGGGGAAGAATCAAATCAAACCTATTTATGAGAAGGAAATGCTCACTATTCTTCATGCAGTAAATCAATGGAGGCCTTATCTAATGGGTAGACACTTCAAGGTTAATACAGATCATGATAGCCTTTAAAATATTTTTTGGAACAAAGATTGTCTTTAGAAGAACAACAAAAATGGGTTAATAAGATGTTGGGATATGATTTTAAGATTGTATTTAAGAAAGGGAAAGAAAATTTTGTGGCAGATGCACTATCGATGAAGGATGAGAAGGATGAAGCTTTATTGTGTGCCCTTTCAATATTACAAGAAGATTAGGTAGAAGAAGCCAAAGAAGAGTGGAAAAATGATGAGGCTACTAGTGATCTCATTCAACAATTATAGAGTGACCCTAGTAGTTTAGATAGATTTTGTTGGAAGGGAGATACTTTGTGGTATAAAAAGCAATTACATCTTTGCAATAATTCCTCTCTCAAACAAAATATTCTCACAGAACTACATGAGTCTCTAGTGGGTGGTCATTCAATATTTTTGAAGAGATATCATCGAGTTAAGAAAGACTTCTTTTGGGAAGGGCTAAAAGGGGATGTTCAAAAATTTGTGGCAGAATGTTTGGTTTGTCAACAAAATAAAGGGGAGACAATTAAGACACCTAGTCTCTTGCAACCCTTAGTTATTCCTAGCCAGCGTTGGGAAGAGGTCTCCATGGACTTCATCACAGGGCTTCCAAGATCTAATGGTAAGAATTTCATCATGGAAGTGGTGGATCACCTCACTAAATATGCACATTTTATTGCTTTATCACATCCTTTTACAACAAGTACAGTGGTAAAATAATTTTTGGAGAATATTCAAAAACTACATGGTATACCTAAGGTTATTGTTAGTGACCATGATCCTATCTTTACTAGTAACTTTTGGATAGATTTATTCAAATGTTTGGGAACTCAATTGGCTCATAGTTCTTCATACCATCCACAATATGATGGGAAAATAGAGTTGGTTAATAAGTGTTTGGAAGGATATCTACGTTGTTCACTTCCAATAAATAGTCTTAGTGGGTAGATTGGCTACCACTAGCAGAATGGTTGTATAACACTTCCTTCCATAGCTCATTAAAATTTTCTCCATTTATGGCATTGTATGGATATCATCCTCCTTCCATCACATCATCATTGAAGTTGTCACCAAGAGTTCAGGTAGTGGAGGACCACATGATTCATCAACAACAAGTAATTTCAAGACTTAAAGAGAATCTATCCATGGCACAAAATTGAATGAAGCAGTGGGAAAACCGACACTGTAGTGAAAGAAGTTTTGAGGTTGGGGATTGTGTTTTCTTGAGATTTCAAATTTACAAGCAACTGTCATTGAAGCAATAGTCAAAGAAAAACAAGTTTTCTCCAAAATATTATGCCACATATAAAATTATGTAGAAGATAGGCAGTGTTTCCTACAAGCTTGAATTGTCATCAACGACAAAGATACATCTAATTTTCATGTTTCTTGTTTGAAGAAGGTAATTGGGACTAATATCCCTACTAAGAAAATATTACCAAAGCTTGATGAAGAAGGAAGAATCATATTGGAACCACAATGTATTCTTCAGAGATGCACAAGGAAGTTAAGGACCATAAAACTCACTTAGTATCTCATCCAATGGAAAAATTTACCAATTGAAGATGCCACATGAGAGAACGAGGAGTTCATTCAAAAGCATCCAAAATTTCCCAGCATTGAGGATAATATTTATCTAAAGAGGGGGGGAATGAGACACCCTAAAATTAGAGTACATTAGGTTATGAATAGTTGGCTTGTGGCTATCTTAACTCTTCATACTATCATTATTGTGTTGTTATTTAGTTGTTTAGGTTGGAATAGGGCTTATATAGGGTTATCTAAGTCTGTTTGGGTGGTATCCTAGGAATAAATAGGTATATATAGGATGTTGCGAGTCTTATTTCATCATCATATTGTGGATTGTGTTCTCATTGGAGATATTTGGAGGTTTCCCCCCTCGAAGTGGCTTGTTATTCTCAATCATAAATATCAAGTATTTGCAGCATATTTCATATCATATTATGCTATTGTGCAAGTTATTTCATTACACCAATTTTCTACTTTGACAACTCCATAACACTTTGTAATAGAACTTATGCATGGATACATAGAATATGCATACCTTTCAACTGTGTAGAGCTACTCTTCAATCCGCAAGATCAAAACTTCAACTATTGAGGAATGTGAAGCATTTGACAAAGCTCCGATGTAGCCAATCATATGCCTTAGATAGATTTGAACCTTATCAATCAAGACATTTTGACAGCCAACTATGAACTGTGACTGATGGTGTACAATAGTGTACTAGTGATATCATTTTTTCATCCAATCATGAACTTCATCAATCTTACATCTCTTTGATATCCAACCATGAATTTTCCTTCAATATAAATGCATATTATATTTACAAAGGTTGACATCAATGACAACACACTATATGCACATTTTCCAACAATATCCCCCTTTGTCATTAATGACACTACCAGATCTTCTATTATCTCTCCCCCTTTTATATCAAGGTCAAAGGGAAGGTGGATTTTACAAAAACATATTAAAACCCCCTATCATACACTTTTTAACAGTTCATTCCCCCTTACTCGATAAAAGGTTCTATTCTATTTACATAAAATTCTAAACACTTATCTACTTTGCATATTTACATATCAAAAAGTTACAAAAACATGTCATCAATACATACTCAGCTCTGACTAGAAGGAAGAATGTTCTTGTAGATGAACTTCAATCGAGTCAAGGAGTTGTCCCATTGCTTCTTTGTAGAAGTAGTGATCTGGATTTGACTCACCAGATGAGCATGAATAACTTTTTCTTCTTCCAAGGAGGATGCAATATAGTTCTTTTTCTCAACTCGTTTAGCTCCTACTAGGAGACTAGTTAAAGATGCTAACTTTAGATTTACAACCTCCTATAATTTTTTCACTCGGCTTTTTATTTGCTCCCTTTTATCTTGCACTTGTTGTAACTAGGAGTGTAGCTTTTCAACTTGTGCCCTGATGGCACCCTCACTGCCCTACACTAAATCATAAGTCGCAACCACATTTGTGATTTTCACTTACATAGCATTGATCTAATCCTTAATATTTTTGGTGTTGGTAAGCTGTTGCAAACAAAAAATGTATAATACCTTAGCCTTAATGCATTTTTTAATGTCTTCTATATATGTTTTCAACTTCTCATGTGCCTTTGCACATTTCTTAGAGGACTATGCTAGTTTGTTATTTTGAATCTTCACCTCAACTTGCTTTTCCAAATAAGAAGAATTTTCCTTGAAGGAATTCATTAGTTGTTTGATCTTCTAAGTGAGGGGCAAAGAGGAATCCTATTTTGCATTAGGCATTTCAACTTCTAGGATTTTTGCAACCACCTATCATTTCTCTGAGTTGTCAACCTGTTGCTACAAGATCTCTTGCCTTGCAAAGGAGTGAAATATATCACCAAGTTGCAATTTTTTCAACGGTGATATGTTTGACATGTCTACTTTCCCATCAAACATAGGCAATTAAAACAATTGTAGAGCAATTGCAGGTTGAATCTTCTTATGTTGTGCAATAAACTCTTTGAGTGAACCAATAGGGGATGCAAAAATAGATACCTTTGGAAACTCTTGTGCATGTGCTCTAGAAGTAGATGTATCTTCCTTTACTTATTAATCTTATTGATTAGTGTTCTCCAGAGGAGGGCTATCATGGACAACATGCTCAAGAGAAGCATTCTCTTCATTGTGTGAGACTTGTTCTTCTTTTTCTTCTTTTGCTTCCTATTGAACCATATCATGTTGAGGGGACATATGTGATTGCTCCAAATCTTCAGCTTTTCTCATTTCCTTAATGATTTTATTTTTCACTTACTCAATTTCCATCTAATTTTTTTCACTGTCTTCCTTATCCATACTCATAATGGTGTCCAATCTTTTCTTTGGCCTTTATTCTTGAGCTTGTTTCCAAACTATTTTATCTTTTTCTTCTTGATAAATGGAGGATCCAACTTTTTCAATTGCTTCATTCCTTAGCTCATCATCAATTTCAATTTCTTTCTCCCCTTTCTCCCTTAGGACCTATACAAGATTCTCTGGAGAATTTTCTAGTATCTTTTTGAGTGCCATATTGTTTTTGATCATGTACATGACTATTTCCATCTCAATAGTATTTTAGTCTTCTGGGGGGGACTTCTAGATATAATTCAATAGTCTCATGTAACAAGACAAAACTTTTAATACCATTGAGGAATGCATCCAATTTGAGAGGCTCACATGGAGGTGGCACTAGAGGAATTTTATTAGTCTTCTTCCCTTTTCCTTTTGGTTTGGAATTGCCTTCCTCACCCTTTTCTTCTTCCTTTGTCTCTTTTGTCCCAACCTTCTTCCTCTTGGATTGTTGCTTAAACCTTGGATGTTTCTTCTCAATAGCTTTAGTTTTAGATGTAACTCTTCTCTCAACAGTAGCTTCTATGGATTTAGTGGTTTGCAGAGGAGTAGTAGTAGTAGATGTTGATCTGCTTGACCTTCTTGGCACTTTTTTTGCTGTAGTTTCCTCAGGGTCTGAAGGAATGTTTTGTAAAGTTTCGGAAGAGGTTGAGATTTCATTTTGGAGTACCATGGAATGCCCATTTTCTCAAACATCTTATCAACCCTCTTCTTACTAGTCTCTTCCACCTTCTTCTGGATAATATTGTCCATGATCTCTCTAGAGGTACCACACATTTCTACTATTGGATCCTTGGGCTTATTCAACAAATTTTCAACATATGCCTTGACTTCAACAGGGGAGACTTCATAAGGAAATTTAGGAATCCAATAATTTCTTGGTTTAACAACTTCAATTTAACAGAAGTCTTTATCAACTAGAAAATTTATCTCATCTTTGTATTTTATTACCATATCAAAGAGAAAATTTTCCCTATCCTACATTTTACTTTGTAGGTTCTTGAAGAAACGCAAATATGAAGTATTGGATGCTTGATTATCATTGAATCCTCTCATGTGATTCCTTATCTATGTGGCAACTAGAAGGTGTTATTACCAAACCTTGAATTTGAAACCAGGTAACTCATTCAAGAAGTAGAATGCAAGACAAAAATCAGAGATCCAAACATGAAGTTGTATCAGGTATCCTTGGTTCTCTTCAAATTATCAAACAATTTCTCTCTCATTAGCTCACATAAATTGAAGTCCTTTCCTTCCTTAACCATCTGGGATATGGTATGAATAGCAGTACCAGTTACGGAGCCTATTTTTTTGTTAAGTACACTTTATAGGCTATTCACATGGATGCATACTTAACACCCAGATCATTGATATCACTTATTCTTAGATTTATTTTGTCAAAATTTTCTCTAGTTAACTCTATAACCTTCTCATTCTTCACAGTTTTCATTACCAAAATAGGTATGGTTGCACATAACCCTGTTACATCCCTAACTACATCTTTGGTAATCCTATAGGGTTTGTCCAAATATATGAATTCATCATGAATTCTGCTCAAAATGATCCTTACCCATTCAATATTGTCACAAAAATTGAGAAAATCATTCCACCATCCAACCCTTTAGCCAACACATTTGCATACTTCAGTTTATACCTAACATAGTCATGATCCAATAAGGTGTGCTTTAATTCTTCAAAATTCATGTGGTCAATTTCATTTAAGGGAGCATGAATGCAAATCCTTACATCTTCCATGTACACCACATTATTAGTAACTTTTAAAAATGCACCATCCTTTTCTACATCCATAACCTTGAAAGGATATTTTTTATACTTTAGCCTAGGTTTGTCAGAAACATCTACCAACTTTATAGTAGCCATAGAAATTTATTTTCAAACTTTAAAAATGAGGGTTTATGAGCAATTTTAAATACCTTTGTAAACTATCACTAGGGTTTCACCACAATTTGAATTTGCAAGATGCTTTTGATGCCTTCTCCTTCTCCTCAACTCTGGACACAAATTCTTTTGATTCGAATGAATCAATATCGTGCAAATTGAAGTATAAATGATTTCACATTTTCCCTCATTTTTACAATTAATTCACCTTGTACTTGTTAGGTAAGTGGCTGTCAGAGTGCTTTGTGACTTCATTGTGATGCATATCCATCCCCTAGACATCCACAACACAAGGATTTTGCTCCATATAATTATTTTGCAGACACCATCTTGCTCATCAATCAACTTCTTCGGACCATCTTGTTTCAGATCACCTTTCATGCTATAATGAACATCTTACTTTCTTCAGGGGGTAGAGAGACTTTGCAGAAGATAACTCCCCTTGAGATAATTTTCTATCTCAATCAAGCATGAAATCTTGTGCATAATGCACAAGTGTTGTGTCATTCCTTACTTCAAAATCTTGTTCTTGTTTCTTTCTCCAAACCTTTGTAACTTCCTTTTTTCCCTCTATCTTCATATGCGGAGTTTGTGGCTTCACATAACCATTTTTGTAGAATATTTCTTTATACCCAAATTTATTGCACTTATAACAAACAATGCTATATTCAAGGGCTAAACCACTTCTCCTCATTTTAGTTTTACAATCGGTAGCACTATGGTAAAACTTATTGCATGCATAGTAGTATCCATAAAATGAATGAGAGACTACACCATTATGTCTTGGATGCACAAAAGAGTTATTTCTCATATAATCATTACTTCTTGCCTTAATTTTACAATCATTAGCCTTATGACCAAACTGATTGCAATAATAACAATAACCATTAAAGAATTGAGAGAACCTAGAAGTAATATTTTTTTAGGAGGATACCTCATGAATCTTTCTTCTGATTGCTAACCTTTATGAAACCTTTGAGTAATAAGTGGTTTTGATTAGACAATGTCTACAAGAGGCACAAGATTATTAGAGAAAGCATGCCAACACTAAGAGAAAAAATCAGAGCTTATTAGAGAAAGCATTCCAATCCATTATGGGAAGGGCTCTAAGTTTGTACCTCAATTTGTGGGACCATTTGAGATTTTAGAGAAGATAGGTCTAGCAACTTATCATCTAGCATTACCACCTAGCCTGTCATGCATCCATGATGTGTTTCATGTGTCATTTTTTCAAGGATATATTCATGATTTTTCTCATGTCTTATATTGGGGTGCTTTGTAGGTGGAGGCAGACACAAAGTTGGCACTGGATCCCATCTGTATTCTAGCACATTGGACATTGGCCCTTCGAGGTCGAGAATTGGACCAAGTCAAGGTCTAGAGGGACCATTATGATGATGTCTCAACCACTTGGGAGGATGCATCATGGTTGAGAGCTTTATATGCTCACCTCTTTGATGACTTCCAGGAGATGTTCAATCCTAGGGGGAGGATCTGAGGCCCATCGTTAGTTGGACACCTAGACTCATGTTTTGTTGTTGTTTACATGATTATGCTTAGATACATTTCACTCTTATTGTATGATGGATATTATGGAAATTGGACTTAAATGTTAATATGCTAGTTGATCAAATAGATATTTTGAATGTTATGGAAGTTGAAACAATATGCTCAGAATGGAATGTGGTATCATTTAATCCAAGACAATTTTTGATTTATCATGCAATGTGATGCATATATGGTATTGTTTTAATTGAATTATTATGCAAGTGATTTTAAATATCATGAATTAATGTTTAGAAGAGTAATTGATACAATTTTAAAATTGTAATAAGATATGGTTTGAATTATAGAAAAGGGAAAATGTGAACAGTGATTATGTTTATATGTATATCATGTGTGTATATTATGCTTCATTGTATTCATATGTTTTGATTAAATAATTATTTTTCTAGTTGGACTAATGTTTGAATTAAATGTGTAGGCTAACCTTCCTTAGCCATGGAAAATGGGAGACAACCAAAAAGAGCCCTATAATTACCATGTCAAGCTTGACTCGGCCCATATGGAGGTGCTAGATTCTTATGTCGTTGTGTAAATCGTATTGTGTTTTGTGACATGCATGTTGTGGGTTAAGGGTTTATATGTTTTGAATTTATTTTAACTTAAATGTGATTTTAAATGTGAAATTCGGATTCCTTACTTAATGCAATTTCAAAGGGTCAAATATGTCTTATTTTGGTTAATTTTTGGTCTTTTAGGGACCCTATGTATATGACCTAAGGGTTGGGGGTCAATTTTAGGCCATACCCTTGGCCATTCTTCATTTATGACCCCTTTTAAATGGCTTGGAAGGAGGAGGATGAAATTGTTGGGTGGAAAAAGAGGGATGAACTTTGGGAAAAGAAAAAGGGAAATGTACACGAAAGATGGAAGGAGGTTTTTCTTTTTGCCAAGTTTTGTTTTGGAAAAGGGGGAGAAAAAAATTGTAGTGGGAAGAGCTAGAGAAAGGAATTTGTGAAGGGATTGGAGCCAAAAAAATAGCAAGCTACACTTGGAGCTGAGGTAGGATTTTATCCCCTTTAATCTATTTTTGAATGTATGTGTGTAGTATTGTTGTTTTGTGTGAAGTTGCTCGTTGTTGGGCCTGTTGTTTTTGGTGTAAATGTCTATTTTTTGTGAGTTGTTGTATTGGGTTGTATCCCCATTTTGGTTGTGAGAAACCAATGTGGGGGATGGAAGGGGAGAGATCCCCATATGGGGCTTGTGTATCAATTTTTGAAGTGTTTGGTATGAGTACCATTTTTATGAAGAATGTGAAGGTTGGGTGAAAAATCGATTGAAAAAAGGTTGTTGAATTGAAAATGTCAAATGAAATACTCACTATAAGAAAACTACCCCATGGTTGTGATCCTCTTAGCTCTCCCCATAAAACCATTGCTTGGTTTTTGTGTTGTGTAAGTCCTTGTCTAAATGAATGTGTTGTAATGTGTTAAGTGTTGTTTGTGTATCTATTTCCATGTTTGGTGTTGCTTGTGTGAGACCTAGTATTTTTGGGAGCCTCCTGGCTCGAGGTGGTTGGTTTTCTAGTCTACGATTGGGTGGTGAGAACCCCATTGACTTGGAAGAATTATGTCTTATGTACAGGTTGAAATATTTGGATAACTAGAAGGTCCCATAAGAGTAATGGATTGCAGACGACTTGGTGCCTTAATGTAAAAGAAAAGAGCATATGAGTATTGTGAATCTATTGTATTGTTTCTATTAATTGGGTGTGTTATATTAGAACACTGCTTTTATCATTTGTTTGGGTGTAATGTGTAGAGATTTTAGTTATTTGGAAATAGAGAAAATTAATAAGTAATAAAGCATTACTATGTAACTATATAAAATTTAAATTCTTATGTTTTGTAAGTAAGTTTGTAGTAATTTGTGTGCTCAAAATGATATTAGTTTGATGTTCTTTTAAACATAGAATGGATGTAGAAGAGAGAGAAGAAAATTTGTATGCAAGTATAAAATGATAGCAATCTTGTATAAATCTATAGCTCCCCTGTGTTTCTTGTATCTGGAAGCAATAAAAAAGGCCCAAATGGTTGAACCAAAGTTCTTCTCTATGAAATTAAATTATCTAACACTCCTCACAACATATCATTCACTATTTTTTTAGTAGGCTATGTAGAATTAGGTATTTTGTACTTGTGTGTTTGGTGAAACCTTCTCTAGTTCACACGTACCTCTGTTCCTTTCCTTAGACTCTTCCTTCACCCTTGAGATTGCTTGCTTGAGTAGTTTTTCCACCCAATGTCAATGCACCTACTACTCTCTCGCGTCGACATTCCTTCTCTAATATTGACCTAACTTGGAAAACATATGCACTTAGTGATTATTCGCTCCTCAAAGTCATAATCCCAAAATATTTCCTATAAGTTTCACACAATTGCGCCTGGAGATGTTTAACACCCAATTGTTGTCGCATTTATTGTGTGCCTTAATGATTCACATCAACAATGTGAATCAATCAAGGCAATGATCATCTACCATGTGGTGTAAATCGGACTCTCCCATGGGTCAACCTTGGTCAATGCGAACCCCTCGAGTAATAGTGTTGTTCTGCCTTCAGTCATACCCTTTAGGGTTTGGGGGTCACATATACCCCTTAATTCTTGTGTAAAGGACTTAGAAGGACTTAAGGAAAAAGTTTAAACTCATAAGTCTAAGGTTTTTTTAATTTGTCATGGTTCGACTAGCAGACTTCCCCCTTACCTTCTACCTTAGTTACTCCTTTGCATACTCTAAGACTAACTCCTGAAATACCGAAGTGTGAAACTCTGACTTGCCTTGAGTTGTCGAGGGGGTTGGGGTTCAATATTCCTCCTTATCGCTTACATTTTTTGAGTTAAGACGTAGGCCAATAGGCTGACTCATGAGGCCCAAATTACTTCTCACCAACATCGACTAACTTAGCCTTTTCGGGAGTCAGCTTTTAGACTTCCCCTCTACCACTTTTTACTTATGAAATTGCTTAGGCTGACTCATGAGGCCCAAATTACTTCTCACCAACATCAACTAACTTAGCCTTTTCAGGAGTCAGCTTTTAGACTTCCCCTCTACCACTTTTTACTTATGAAATTGCTTAAGGCATAAGCCCTTAGACTGAGTCTATGAACATCAAATTAAGGTCAGGTGTCGGGGTTCGGGGTTACCCCTTACCTCTTCCTTGGTTTTGTGTTAAGGCTTAAGCCTTAACATCGAGGTACGATGCTCGACTCGATCAGACTTAGGTGTTGTGTTCTTCTTCTTTTCTTTTGGGTATTCAATAAGAGGTATTACTGATGCCCAATGCTTGACAATTCAAACTTAACCTTCTTGTTTGTCTCCTTTTTATTTTGGGGCATTTGGTATGAGGTATCACCGAAGCCTGAAGTCTAAAGCTCATGAACTTAACCTTTGTCCTTGGTTAAAGCATTCGGCAAACCATATTTCCAAAGCTCAAAGTCCGACATCTTCACACTTTGCCATTTTGATCCTCTCCTTGTTGTTAAGGCATTTGGCAAAGGGTATTTCCGAAGCTCAAAGTCCGACATCCTTAGAATTCATTCTTTTTGTTAGTGTTTCTTAGATCAAATTAAACAATGAAAGCACTTAGAAATATTGCAACACATAAAACAATGAACACAACAAGATACCCTGGGAAAACCCTCCTCTTGAGGGAGAAAAACCCAGCAAATGAATCTCTTATATAAAGTAGCACAAGAGCAGAAATTTTCTTACAACTCAAGCCCAACAATGGCCAATAAAGAATACAATGAAGTTGCACCTCTCCTAGATGCACAAGATACAAATGAATATGTTCTTCCTTGAAATCGGATCTACTGCTATGAAAAGGCGAATTCTGCTCTGCTCTCCTAATTGTGAACTTTCTTCAATCCAATAATGAGCACATTCGACCTTCTATAAATACATATTGTGATCAACCTTGAAGTAGGTCAACCCATCTTGAGAAACAAAAACAATAATAATAAGGTCGGCTACAATATTAAATGCAATATGATCTTAAGGAAAGTCGGCCATAATATTAAATAGCCATAAGGCTACTATTTAATATTCTTCAATCTTCTTGAAGTGCATGAGTGGAAGATGCAGCCCGACATTGCTAACATCAACACTTTTGACTTATTCTCTTTGATAAGTGATTCGACAATGGGTATAGCTGAAGCTCGAAGTCCCAAATCATCAGACTTCGCTCTTTTTATCTTCACCATTTCTTAGTGAATTCAGTCAAAGGGTATTATCAAAGGCTGAAGCTTGATACTTAATTAGACTTCACTCCTCTTCTATTTTAGGTATGAGGAAGGACCAAATCTCGAAGTCAGAAACCTTTCAAACTTAGCTCAGTTCACCTACCTCTTCCTCTCTTTGGCAAGTGGTATTAAGTAAGCCTGAGGCCCGAGGCTCGAACTCCTGCAACCCTTCATGACTTGAATCAAAACTTTAAAAGAATCAAACTATGATGCCCTAATGACATTAATATCAAGCGTATTGACCAAGCATGGATATTTGATGCTATGGAGTTAGCATAATTTGATGAATTTATTTCAAAAAAAATTATCGATTATGTTTTTGTCTTACTGTAAAATTATGGGCATGACACATGTGGTGAAAAAAATTATGTCAATGCGAATTGATATTGACCTAGAGATAATAATAATTTGATTATTTATATTAAAATCACCTAGTATTAATGTTAATATTACTCATAATATTAATATTAATAATTATATTATTATTGATATTAAAATTTCTCTTAATATTAATATTATTACTTATTATTAATATTAATAATACTCTTAATATTATTATTGACATTTAATATTATTTAAATTATTTAAAATACTAACATTAATATCATCCCTCTTTTTTTCTTGTTAGTGGAACTAATATTACTTTGGACCTTCCCCATGATACTATGCTAAAAAAATTTAATTTCATGTATTAAGACTATACATATATATAATTTTACTCCAAGAATAATAAGTATATATAACACACATCACGTAAGAGGTTTTCTTAACACTTATTATGTATCCTTTATTGCTTATAACTAATTATATATGTGTCATATTTATTTATGTACACTGTTTCATGTTTTTATACCACTAATTTATATAAATGTATATGATCAATCATAAGCACTTTATAGTAGTATTCCCAAATAATAATAATTAATTGTTGGGCTGGTGCTTCCACTGATGTCTCACTATGATAGTTATGCTCATGTTGTTACACTATATATATAATTTTACTTCAAGAGCAATAAGTATATATAACACAAATCACGTAAGATGTTTTATTAACACTTATTTTATATCCTTTATTTCATATAACTAATTATATATACGTCTTCTTTATTTATATACATTATTTCGTGTTTTCATACCACTAATTTATATAAATGTATATGATCTATCATAAGCAATTTATAGTAGTATTCCCAAAAAATAATAATTAATTGTTGGGTTGGCGCTTCCATTGATGTCTCTCTATGATAGTTATGTTTGTGTTGTTACACCTCTTTCTAAGGAATATTAGTTTCAGTCCATACCTATACACCTTTCCAAGGGCTTTAATGAGGATAAATAAATTAAAATAAAAACATTAGAAACCCTAAAATCTATGAGTGGCACCTATGTATAGGCTTTTTCATTATTTCCTTTTTTTGACTTGTTTTATTTTTACAAGAGATTTTTCCCTAACTTGATATAGTGAGGAGAAGAGAGATAAATAAGCTAGCTATAGGGCATAGGAGAGGTGAGTCATCCTATAGATATAGTTAAAATTTCAAGAGGTTTTGGCACCATCATAACTCTACAAGGGGCTTGCAGGTTTGTTGATATGCCCTCAAAATTCTTTTATTTATTAATTTTTGTGTTATCTGTTTTATTTTATTAATGTTCCCATCATCCAAGAAAAATTAATTAATGTTCCCAATTATCATCCATCATCAACTTTATATCCATGGAATGTACATCATCACAGTATGATTTCTTCGAAGTTATCTTTTGTTCCACTTAGTACATCTTTTCATCATCCTTTATCTTTTCAAGAGACCTCCTGGGATCCATTTCGCCCAATAGTTCTCTTAAGGGAGAATCACTTCCATCATCATCCCTAAGCGATTGGGGAAACTTGCCACCAAATCTTCACTCCATCCCATCCTACTCTTTCTTCTTATTTGACATAAGACCACTTAGTTGTGACATTGTATCAAAGAGGGACAAAATATGCACTTAAATATTTCTCTAATGTACCTAGTCCTAATTGACCAAACACATCACCTATACAAGTCTCCTTCACCTAAAGTCTCTCACTTAATTAATAATATTATAATTTAATTAACCCCCTTTTCCATCTCACCTCGCAATAAAATAAATAAATATAGTTTACACCTATTTTCCACCTCACAGATGGATAAAATAATTAAATAAAATTATTATAAATAATTATAGCTATATTTCCTCAACCTAAATTCCAAGAATAAAGGATAAGGTCTAAGAAAATTTGTCCTTATGACTCCAATATTTTCTCCACTAAACCTAAGAATAAAGGGCTCCTAAGTGCATATGTTCCTTATATCCATTATGGTTATGTAACTACTTACCAGATTTATTAAGTCAGACCTAGCCCTTCACATTCCAACAACCTCCATCTAAACCCTCCATTCTCTCCTTGATCTTAGGGAAATAATATTTGACATCCTTCATCGTTGATCTCGCCATAAAATCTCAATCATACACTGCCTCCAAAATTCTATAAATTTAGGCACTCTCTTATCCATTTCATATCCATCATCTTTGAGGTAAGTATATTCTATCAAAATTGGTACCTTCAACAAAAGAGCATCCACATATCAACTAATTATAGGAGAAAATAATTCAACAATTGAGTTTGTGGTAACATTTGATTTGGTTTTTGATATTTTTTTTATTAGGGGAAAAACAAGTTTTGATGGGACCCAAAACCCATTACATTACGGTTTTGAAGGGACCCGTAACCCTTTCTATGGAGAGAATGTTGCATTAAAGATAAAATATATATCATCAGTAGCTAAACAACAACATTAAGAATTTAGCAAGACATAAAAGTTGCACAAGGAAAGGCAAGGGTCAAGCCCTTAATTGAATACAAACAAGTTTTACCTAGGACCTTAAACCCAAAGGTTTTGAAGGGACCTTAAACCCTCAACCAGGTTTTTCTGGGACCTAGAACCCAAAAGAAAGCCATTCAAAATAGCTCCCAAACCCAACAAGTTGAACCCAGTAGAGACAAACCAGCTGGAAGTCAACACCCAACCAACGTAACTCCTTACCAACTCAATATGATGGAGACCCACCTCCATAGGAGCTGAAGGGAAACATACATTAACCTGAACTGGCCAAGCACTGTTCAACCCCACCAAGCAGCACCTCCTAGCTTCTTTGGCAAGAACAATCTCCACCTCAATAAAAGATAGCACCACCTCAATAGGACTTTCCAAAGAATACCAAAGATGCTGAAACAAAAAACAACCCAGCCCAACCAAGAACTCTTTACCTCAATATGGAAGATCAAGGCTAGGCCAATAGAAAGGGTAAAAGAAACCCCCTTCAAAGCCATACTAGCAGGAAGAGCCCACCTCCATAGGGCCAATAAGCAAAGACACAAAATTAAGGATATGAAATAAAAAACTTTGCATGAAAAATAATAACGGACCCACCCTATAGATCTCGTAGAAGCATGAATAGGGGTCATGGAGAAAACCCACCAAAAAGAATCCCCAACAAGAGCCCTCCAACTAGCAGATTCGAGAAAGGAAAACAAGGAGGACCAAAGACAAAAGAGATAGGGGAACCCACCCTTCACTTTCCCTCTAGAAATACAAACCCTCGGGCCTCCTATGCTAAAGTATAGGCAATGCTTCCAACTCTTGCACATATTCAGACCACTACATGCCTTCCATTGAGCATAAAACACCACAAAAGAAAACCCCTCACCAAGAAATGTGTTCAAACCAATAAAGGACAAGAGGGGAGTAAGAAAATTGCTTTCAAAAAAAGTAGACAACCACCATAAACAAGGAGACCACCACACAAAAAGTGGAAGAGCTCCAAGGTGACACAAGGGTAAACCACCCAACTTTAGAGATGCCTCTGGCCATCTCAGACCAAAGAAGGCACCACACATCTCCTCCAACAAGGAATCTCCATCCACTGCATCAAAATCTCCATCATCTTCATCTTCCTCAGACACCACGCCCTCCCCTGCATTCAAACTCCCGCTCCCGCTCAACATCTTCTGATTCAGTTTTTTATGTTATTGTGTTGTTCTAAACTCTTTTGTTGAGCTTTATCTAGATGTTTTTTTGGTTTGAATAGGAAACTTACATGCAACTTGTTTTCTTCCAATTGCATTTTCAAATCATAGAATTATTGTAATTATGAATATTTATATTTTATTTTCTCTTAAATTATAATTGTGATATGGACAATGTTTAAATCTTAGTATTTAAGTGGGGGTTAAATGCTCAAGGAATTTTTTATGTTTATAAATATAGATAATGGTAGTTACAAATTTTATAATTTTATTTCCAATAACAAGTATAATCTATTAACCTTAATATAGTTTTTGTTTTATTGTGAAAATTATATCTCCTAGTAGTGTACATCAAAGGAAAATGCTTACTTTTTATGGACACCCATTAACAGTTACTTAATAAAGGGTAATATTTTGGATTTTGTTCTTGTCATAGCTATTACATAGCATCATAAATTTGTGCACAACTATTAACATATGAGAAATGGGTTCTAACTAAAAATTTAATTAAAAACAATATAATCGTGATGCCATAGAGATTCTTTTTGTCAACACAAAGATGATTATATGGTAGGGTTAATTCTTATTTATGTATATATTTAAATTTAAATTTTATTTTTTAGTGGTATTAAATCATAGAAACTTCAATAAAATCTAAATTATTAGCTTTGCTTGTGAACTCAAGACTTGCGAATTTGGATACATGCAAATCAAAAACTGCATTTTGCACAAACAAGAACATATCTTCTTATGCAAACTTCAAAGAAAAAAAGTTTAAATAAGATACCACATAAATATGAACCTTATTTAAGAGCGAATATTCCTGAATGAATGCAACCTCACCAACTGCGAATAAAAATATTCCAATTTTTAAATTCAAATATACAGAAAGGGGATCTAGAAAGATTAGAAGGCATGGAATTGAGGAAAAGGCCTAAAGAAGAAAACAAAAATAATAGGCACATAGGATAGACAAAACCAAGAATAAGGAGGCTCAAAGATATGGACGAAGGAAAATACAAAATTGATTTTAGAAAACCACATTTTGTTACCTGGCCCAACCACATTGAACTAGACAAGAGGAAGGTGCAAACTATAAACCTAAGGAAATAAAATATAGATATATCCAAAATTCAGAAAGGGGCCTAGGATAGAAGGCAATCAGAACCCCATCTCTTCATAAACACACCAAAGAAGGGAGCCCAAACTCAAAATATAGATGGGCAAGCAACTGATCCTGTCATGAAAAAGGGTAGCAACAACGTTGCAAAGGAAAAAGAAAAGTTTCTTGTGGAAAATTGATGTCCAAGAGGAAACAAAGGAGGACACAGGTATTTTGGAAAATCTAGCCATAATATGCAAAATCCTGGGACTACACAAGGGAAGAAAATAAATTGAAGAATGGGTGCGCTCAAATATAAAATAAAACCACAAAATTAAATTCCTCCCCAAGGGTTTTTTCACAATGGTTTTCATCTCCACATAAAAGGGATATGAAACTGAGTTAGAGTAATTGGGAAATAGGGGGACACAAAATATATACAGATAAATGTGTGACAAACTTCAATCCCCACACATGTTCCTCACATTCAAAACAAAAATGGATTAGACTATATAATCTCCCCCTTGAATTCTGGTTGGAAGAATGTTTGGAAAATATTGGAAGATCCCTAGGGGCATTAATAGAAATAGATACTCCTCTGCTAAAGGAAAATTCATACATTTATGCTAGAATTATGGTAGCAATAGTAAACGAGATCCCTAAGGAAATCAATCTTAAATCTTCAATAGGGTTTTGGCAATAGGGTACCGAGATTGAGGAACAAAAGATCCCGAGAGACCCTAAAAGACCCAATGAAAATAATAATAAAGCACAAGAGGGACACAAAAGAATAAAGTGTGTGTGGAGGAAAAAGAGTGAAAAAAAATTGATAAAGGTTACCAGTTCTCCAAGCCCTAAAGAAGTTCCAAAAACAAAAGAAATAAATATTATAAGGCATAAGGAATAGGTGGCACAAGTGCCATACTATGAACCACCGACAACATTATACCCTAGTCATGAAAAGAAGACTGAAGAACCGAGTGCAGGGGAACCCAAACAAGTAGAGAAAGTTGGTATCCTAATACTAGGTCCAAAATTGAACACACAAACATAAGATGATCCAAGTAGGCAACCTGGAGAAGAACTTGAAGACTTCTCATCAGACAGTGAAGAGGAAGATTTTTATGAACTTAATATAATAGAAAATAGGAGCATATCACAAATAGTGGCTCATATCCAAGACCAACCCCAAAAAAATAAAAAGAAAAAAGGGAGAAAATCAAGAAGGCAAATTAGGGAGGAATCAACACATGAGAAAGGGCTGAAGAGTATTAAGAATTTACTTTTAGACATTAAGAGGTAGAGCAATCCCATCGGGAATAATTATGAAGATCACAACATGGAATGTAAGGGGCTTGAATTCCCCACACAAAAGGTGCCTGATTAAGCGCCAAATAAGTAAAGCAAACATAGATGTATGTCTCCTACAAGAAACCAAGATAGAGGAGGAAAACAAGAAGATCCTAAATATCTAGGGGTGGTAGGAGGCATACTCCAAAGCCTTTGGAAAAAAATTTGGTCTAGGCATAATTTGGAAAAGTAACGCTATGGATATATGCATACTGGAAAAGCACCCAAACTGGATACTATGCAGTATTAAGAGTACAAAAAGTGACGAAAAATTCTATCTCTTCAATATCTATGGCCCCATCAGGAGCAAGGAGAAGGAGAAACTTTGGAACATATTGAGCCAATAGATTACCATGCTGAACAAACACAAATAATCTTAGGAGGATATTTTAATATAGTTTTGAGATTAGAAGAGAAGTGGGGTGGTAATAGACTAATATCTCCCCCAATGGAGGCCTTTGGTACATTTCTATGTTAGCACAATCTCATTGACGCCCCCATCAAAAATGGAATTTACACCTCGTCAAATAGGTCTAATGGAGACTGTTGCATAAAAGAAAAATTAGATGGATTCTTGTACTCCCAAGAATGGTTGGAAGAGAATTAGTCTTGAGAGGTAGAAATTCTCCCTTTGGTCAGATCAGACCATTACCTAGCCAAGTTGTACTAGTAGAGGAGAATAACAATTCAAGATCCTACTTCAAAATATAAAAAATGTGGTTCAGAAGGGAAGATCTTGTTGAAACAATTGAAAAGTGGTGGAAGGAAACACCTAAGTTAAGTGGCACCAAAAGCTTTTTTTTATGAGAAAACCTAAATATATTAAGCAAAACCTACAAACCTAAAATAAGTCAATGTTCAAGAATATCTTCTCTGAGAAAGAGAGGCTAGAGGAAGAAATGACAACACTAAATGATAAAGTTATCAAAGAAGGTATATATCAAGAAGATTATCTCAAAGAGAAGGTACTAATGGAAGAATATGAGGGTAAGTGCACCAAGATGGTTCCCAAAAAGGGTACTTAAGTGGACAATTGAAATCAAGAAATACTGACCTTGGACGTGAAATTGAGGATAGTTACACTCAAAATTTTGAGATGGAACAAAAATAAGGATCAAAGTGCTCTGAGTCTACTTTATAAACTACTAATTTATTTTTTAAATGGTTGATATTAAGGGGTTCAAAAGAAGGACATACACAAATTGGTGTTTTTTTTGTTAGAAAAAACATAACATAGCAACTCTTGTACGACCCTCGTATGGCGAACTTTTTTTTTAGTATTTTTAAAAAACGGTTAGAAGTTAGCTAATAGTATGTAGTTGATGCGCGATTTTCATGATAATGTTTTAATGAATATTTGATTTTTTACTAATTTTAAAGTGGACACTTCCTAAAATACATAATTTTGGCCGTGCTACCCCTACAAATTTTGGAAAGTAATTGATTTAAAAAAAAAAAATTGTAGAATGGAGTCTAGTTTCTAAAAATGTAATTTATTTGAAATTTCGATGAGCAGTTAATTTATAACAAAAAAAACACCAAACACTATTTTTTTCCAAAAAAGAGACATACAAACAAAATAACTTATGGATGAAAGGCTTAACATTGTTAGAAAGTGAAAAAAAATACATTGTTGGATAGCTAAGAGAGAACGTAACATTACCCAGATGTTCAATTTGTTTGATATTGAACCACGTGCAATCTTGACGGTGAACACGAACTCAATTATGTGAAATATTGTAGAATTTGCAAAAAACACGTCTCTGGTCGTTGGGAATTCCCTCCAAGCCTTTGGGTTGGTATTGCAAGGCAAACAAAATCCTAAGGCTTGGGGATTCCCAAATCAAGATATAACGTGAGCGCGTTATAACACACTCACGTTATATCTTAGTTTTGACATGGTTTTTTGCTTCTGTGGGAAACATGTCAACCAAGACATAACACAAGCACATTATAATGTGCTCGTGTCATGTCCTCCTTTATGTTAAATTCTAGTATATTGAATGTATGCTGATATATTTGTATGTCATGTATGTATGCATGTAAGCATGCTTGTATGTATGTATGCATGCTTGTATGTATCAATGCATGTATATTGTGTGTATGCCTATATGTATGTATGTATGTATGATTGTATGGATGCAATATTGTATGTACATATGGATTATGCTTGTATGTATGTAAGTATGTATGTATTTACATATGTCTTTAGAGGGAGGGAGAATTTTAAGAGAGAGAGAGAGAGATTCTGGAGAGATGGAGAGGGGGTGGAAGTGAGAGTTTAAGAGAGAGGGAGTGGGAGAGAAGGAGTTGGAGTGAGAGGGACTTAGCTAGGTAGGGTGGGAGGGATAGAGGGAGGGAGAGAGAGAGGGCGGGTGGGAGAGAGAATTGAGAGAGAGGTAGAGAGAGAGACATAGAGAAAGAGAGATCTATGTAGGTAGGGTGCCAAAGGGAGAGACTTGAGGTGAGGGGGGTGAGAGGCAGACTCTGAGAGATAGGTATGAGAGGGAAAGCACGAGAGGAGAGAGGAGTGGGAGAGAGAGGGAGTGTGAGTGAGAGACCTGAGAGAGGGAGAGGGTGTGGGAGTGACCTGATAGAGGTAGAGAAAGAGGGGGGTGGTGTGAGAGGGATAGATAGAGAGAGGGGAGATAGATTAAGAGAGTTACCTAGGTGGGTTTGTAGAGGGAGAGACCTAAGAGAGAGAGGGGGTGGGAGGGAGAGACATGAGAGAGAGGGGAGAGAGTGGGAGGGACATAGAGAGATATTGATAGAGGGAGCGAGAGAGGGTGGTAGGGATTTATTGAATGAGAAGTATGTAGAAAGAGGGAGCGGGTAGATAGAGACAATTAGAGAGGGTAGGAGAGAGGGAGGGAGGGAGAGGTGAGATGTATAGATAGAGAGAAAGTGATAGTGGTTGAGGGATTAGGGTGGATGACCTATAGGGTTAATGGTTTCTAGGGTATTAAGGTTTAAGGGTTGAGGTTTGAGGGAATAGGGTCGATGGTAGAGGGTATTGGGTTGAGGGTATAGGGTAGAAGGTTTAAGGGTTTAGGGTTGAAGGGCTTAGGGTTAAGGGTTTAGGGTTGAGGGTAGAGGGTTTAGGGTATAGGTTTGAGGGTATATAGTTGAAGTATTAGGTTCAGGGTCACTACAGGATTTGACCCCAATTTTCGACGGCCTTTCGTCGAAATCTCAACGATACATTGTCGGTTGGCCGACAAATCACCGAAATTAGCGTTGTCGCTCAAATTTTTTCTACATCCCGATGGGCTGTAAAACGTCAACCTCACGACACACGCTCGTCAGAACTGAGATGCCCACTTCATCGATCGTGCGACAAACAGTACCTAGATGACGGGAGGTATACCTTTTCCAAACCGTCGGATTAACAACATAAGTCCATCACCATTACGACACAAGTTCGATGTATTGCCAATATCGTTGAGAGATCAAGATTGTTATAGTGATCAAAATTTCCTGAGAAGATATATCAAGAGGATTGGATTTTAGTCTCAGCGATAAATTTTCATCGGTGAGATACACATCTTGTCTCATCGACGAAGCACGAGGGAAGCATATCGGCAAGACATATATCATCGGAGTAAGTTCTGAAGGTCTGCCCGAGCAGCTATATGACACTAATAAGATTACATCAGCAGGAGTCTTGGCAACATAATTTAGATTGAAATAGCGGCAGAATTTCATCGAACACGCGATGAAATAGGTAAGTCATTACGGTGAAACTTTTCCGAATACATTGCAAATTCGTCGGACGCTTTGTGCGGTTCATCATAAAATCAATGAGAAATAACACTTTAAAAAAAAAAACCTATTCGTTGAAATGTAGGCATATCAGTGAGAGATCAAGATTGTTATAGCGATCAAAATTTCCTAAGAAGATATATCGGGAGGACTAGATTTTGGTCTTAGCAATAAATTTTCATCGGCGAGATACACATCTTGTCTCATCGACGAAGCACGAGGGAAGCATATCAGCAAGACATATATCACCGGAGTAAGTTCTGAAGGTCTACCCGAGCAGCTATACGACGCTGATAAGATTACATCAGCAAGAATCTTGGCGACATAATTTAGATTGAAATAGCGACAGAAGTTCATCGAACGCACGATGAAATAGGCAAGTCATTATGGTGAAACTTCGTCGGATACATTGCAAATTTGTTGGATGCTTTTTGCAGTTCGTCGTAAAATCGACGAGACATTGCACTTTTTTTTTTTAAACCTATTCGTTGAAATGTAGGCATATCGATGAGAGATCAAGATTGTTATAGCGATCAAAATTGCCTGATAAGATATATCGGGAGGACTGGATTTTGGTCTCAGCGATAACTTTTCATCGGTGAGATACACATCTTGTCTCATCGACGAAGCATGAGGGAAGCATATCGGCAAGGCATATATCATCGGAGTAAGTTTTGAAGGTCTACCCGAGGAGCTATATGACGCCGATAATATTACATCGGTAAGAGGCTTGGTGACATAATTTAGATTGAAATAGCGACAGAAGTTCATCAAACATGCGATGAAATAGGCAAGTCATTACGGTGAAACTTCATCAGATACATTGCAAATTCAATGGACGTTTTTTGCAGTTTGTCATAAATTCGAACATAAATTGTACTTTTTTTTTAAAACCTATTCGTTGAAATGTAGGCATATCGGTGAAAGATCAAGACTATAACACCGATCAAAATTGCCTGAGAAGATAGAGGACTGGATTTTTTTCTTAGCGATGACATTTCATCGGCGAGATACACATCTTGTCTCATCGACGAAGCACGAGGGAAACATATTGGTAAGACATATATCATCGGAGTAAGTTCTGAATGTCTACCTAACCAGCTATGTGACGTCAATAAGATTACATCGGCAGGAGTCTTGGTGACATAGTTGAGATCAAAAGAATAATCATCGGGGAGACTCACCACGTCGGGGAAAATATAGAATATCCTAGCGATACATGATCTCTTGTCGATGATGATACAAATGGATCAAAATACTTATCGGGGTGACTCTAGGCGATATATAAAAGTATTCAAGTCGGTCAGGCCTTAACAATGCAGTATCGATGATATGAGGCCTGTTTGTAGCAACAATAATGATAACTATTTTCTTGGCTGTCATACAAGCCATCTCCATCAATAGAGCTTTGAAACCAAATCCACACAACACAATGTTCATAGTGAAAATTTAGCACTTTATTTCATCTTTGCAGATTGGTTTGATGCTTCAAACGATGCATTTCTTATATTGAAAAGTGCATTACTTACCTTATTGATCTTCTCTTTGTTTTAAGAGTAGTTTAATAATCTCTACTTAATAGGGCCAACCACGTGAAGGTGGAAGCTCATTTGGCCCTTCCCCCCCCCTTCACATCACTCTCAATTCCCCATACCCGATCATATAACATTAATCATTCATTCATCCATTAATAACATATAACATTCATTCATTCATTCATCCTGCATTAATAACATATAAAATTCATTCATTAACACATTCACATTCATTCATTCATTCATTCATCCATTAATAACATATAACATTCATTCATTCATCCATTAATAACATATAACATTCATTCATTAACATATAACATTTATTCATTAACATATTCAGATTCATTCATTAACATATTTCATTTTTTCAGTTTTTACATATTATAAAAAATATGGCTGTCATAATATGATTACAATCACTTCTTTTTTTGTTTCTTTTTTGCAGCTAAAAAAAGCTGAAGTGGAGTATCGTTTTCAAAATCATTTGTCCCCCCTTGAGTTGTTCTGAGCTCTGCTCATGATCTTAATGTATGCCTAGTCGTGTACTCACAACCGCGTGGACGCAGTTGCAAGGGGGGGTCTACTCCAATAGCAAAGAAATGTTAAATTGATATGTTTTATTATTATTGTTACACGTATTTCATTAATTAAAAGAACATCAGAGTGGTTCTCTTTACTTGATTGGGCCACATTGTGTTCCTGATATTGTCTTATAGCCTCATGCTCAACATGTTGAACACCCTCTAAATCCTGATCTGGAGTTGAAACACGAAAGATTACATTAATTAATACACCAATTGCAATTAAAAATGTTTAAAAGAACATTAGAGTGGTCCTACTTACCTGATGGAGCCACATCATGTTCCTAATCTTGTCTAGCCTAATCATGCTCAACATGTTGATCACGCTCTACATGCTCTAAAGTTGAAACATGAAAGGTTACATTCATTAATACACCAAATGCAATTAAAGATGTTTAATTGTATTAATCCATACTGCGTTTTGTATAACACATGAATACATCTAGTACCGGGATGCACACCATGGCCTTGATCGGCAGGTTGCGCTCCACCCTCACCAGGCTGCATTCCAATGTCATGTGCAGGATTATCATTGCTTATCTGTGGAAAACAAATAGGCACATTATTATGGTGGAAATTAATATTGAACAGATTGCACAAGTATTCAGTTTGAAATAAACTTTATTGAGTTTATTTACCTGCGTGTTGTATGCAGTGGAAGATTGTGTTTGCCCAGCCGAGACTCTTAGTTGTTCAGTCAAGGCTCCATAGCCTTGGTCGAAGGAAATCTTTAGGCCCTCTTCTATGGGCACTCTGTTGAAATCAAAGCCCTGCATTTTTGTATGTGATCATGAATTTTGCTTCTGTGATGTGATAAAACCAAAATTGTTTGCAATTTATTATTTGGATGCAATATTTCATTTATTGATACTTACAAATCGTGCGGCTACTTTCATATAACCACCAGAGCCAAGTTTGTGCTGCCCATGTTTTTCTAGTTTTTCCTTTGTTGCCTTCGATGTGTCGGGCAGCCTATGAAAAATTTGAAATACGTTAGATTATGTAAAAAGAAAGATTAATCAGTATATAATTAAATTGTTGATAGTATCACATACCTTCCTTGGCCCGGTGGTATCTTTCCTTTCTTCTTTTTAGCCTTCTCCTTTCCATCCAACACCAAGTCCTTCCACTCCCTTTCTGGAATCATGGGGCGATGCTCGTACTTTCTGTTATTCTCTAAATGTGACCTATATTGGTCCCTCACATACTTTAGATAGGTACCGTCTTTCTTAAGGACCTTGGTTTGGTTGAATGTTTTATCACTGAACAACACAACTAAACGGTTAATGAGCTCATCTTTTAAATCTTGATTTTGGGCATTCCACCATGTATGTATGGTGGGCTTGAAGAGCTCCAATGAAATATCACTTAGATGTTTATAAAAAACATCATTTCCTGCAATTATAATGTAGGCAAATATTGCCATTTTGTAAATCAATATAATAGGGCGCTATCCCCACTGTTAGCACTTACTTAAAAAATAATAATAATAATTAAAACATTTTAAAGTACTTGGGACCTTCTCTATCTTTATGGGAAGGAAATCCTCAGTCACCACAAATGTGACTGGCAATGTTCTCATACTAGTAGTACGGGAAGATCCAAGAAATGCTGCTAAAACATCACCAGTAGTAGTGGCCTCTGCATCCACAAGTACTGACACATGTAGTGTCATGTGTTCCTTGCCAGAGGGTGGACTACCGAATGCCTACATGGTATGTGTTGCCGATATTTCAAACGACAATATAGGCACAGATGATGGGGTCGGATGATGTGTTGTATGCGCAGGAAGATCAGGATTAACACTTGTACCATCCCCTACTTCCTAGGAAACACTTGCAGTACCTTGATCACGACCAGCAGCATGATCATGAGGACACAAATAATCCTGTAAAAACAACACATATTTTAGTTCATGACATAAAAGAGTACAAAATATAAAACCATGAATGAACTTATGTTATAATTAAAGATCTCGTGACAACTTACTTCCAATTTCTATGCTCTCTCATGCAATATTTTAACCCTTTCTCTTATCTCATCTATTTGAGGCACTACGAATACCAACTAAAGGATTTCTTGATTGCATTTTTTTTGGGCCTTCCTCATCATATCCACAGGGTTTATGGAAAATGCGATGTCATCATCGCATAATAGTGACTGCACCTCCATATGGATGCTCTCCTGTACTACTGGTGCCTTTCCCTGATCAGCCAACTGCAACAAGAATATTAAAAATATTATCAAAATTAACCCAATAAACTCATGAAAAAAAGATAATAATAAAACATTTTGCTCGTATCTATTTTGTACAATTACAATGACATAAACTTATCAGATAGAAGCGCCTGAAGATGGATCACGATCTGTGCTTTGGGCCGGAGCCCTCCTTGTATGATCAATGTCCCGCTATGACAAAAATTAAATATAAAAAACATTACCGAAATGAAACCAATAGACTTACGAAAAAAAACATAATAATAAAATGGTATATTGGAGTCATTAATTGGAGGTTGGGTAAAATGGTATATATAGAGTACATACCATCCCCATAGTAATTGTGTTTGTATCTAAGTGATTCAAATTGTAATCGATTAGCAACTCTTCCCCTGCAGTTATTGATTTTATCGCACATACGAATACACGGTTTCCCTCTCGCACCTCGAATATACAATTGGGTTGCTTATTTGTTGACCCAGGTCGTGTACTATTTATAAACCCTGCAATATTCCCTGATGCTTTTGGCCTCCCATCAATGTACCTAGCCACTCCTTTATTTTGATCCTTATCTTTTAGTTGTATATAATTTGTTGATAGTGCATACCTATGCATACTTCGTGTATATTGAACCAGCTGCATCCAATCTTTGTAACTGTGGTCCAACATACTCCATCAACTCAGTAACTTTGTCGTAACAAAATTTTATGCCGTCCATGCAAAATAGGCCCAAACCATGTAATGACGATGGTGCTATGTGATATATCCTCTCGTTGACACAAAGATCAGTGTTTATTGGAGGAAGTTCCTTGGGTACCCATTATTTCCGTAGATGTTTGTACCTCAAGGGCACCTCAATGTCACCTATGCTCTCATCATCATAAGAACATGACCCCCCTTCAGCAAGAAAAAATTCCATGGGTTTACGGAATTTCCTTCTAATCTTTTTACCTCTAGTTGATCTCCCTCTTTTAGACCTACTACCTGTCTCGCTTTCCTCTTCTCTTCTTGAATTTCCCTCACTTGAGGAAGACAAATCTGAAAAATACCTATTTTGTGGTACCTGCACTCATTGTTACTACCATCCAAATGTTTCCATCACAAATCAAATCTACTTAACGTTTTAACTCCCAAACTTTGTAACAAGTGTTAAATGTGACTATGGTCCATCAGTTACACAACCAAGGTGTCAAATGTATTCTCTAATTGTAATCAAAGGACTTTTTCTCTTCATTCAAGTAAATAAACTTGAAGGGAAACACCACCAAGTGGTTTATTAGACACCTACATGACTAAAAATAGTAGAAAATTTACATTTAATTTCCATATGTCTAAGTGGTTAACAGGGAGGGAGTGTGTACTAGGCCTGGTAAAGTCATCATAAGTTTATGCTTTGGCAATAAAAATTGTTTAAGTCATCTTAAATCTTCCTATGTCTAATTGCTAGGAGACTTTTGGTATGTTTGAAAGTAGGATGAGTGGTCGCATCAATTTTCTAATTCTCTATGACAAGGTTTCAACATCTTCAAATAGTGAAAGTTAGTGCTTATAGTCATTTGAAACAACAATATTTTGATTATGTATGATGGTAGGATTTGAAAACCCTAAGTATGTTGATAACTCAAAGGCATTTTTTCTTTGCAATAAAAGATTAATACCTTTGCCTTATGTTCATATGCATAGAAATTAGGATGTGTCCCCTTAATAACTTTGTATTCTGCATTGGCTTTCCAAACATGGCCGAGTCATGCCTTATTTTGCATAAAAGTGAAACCAATTTGAAAATTTAAACACATTATTAAAGTAATGAAATTATAAATCACTTTATTTAATGTTGTGTATGATGCAAGATAAAGATGTGTTTTCCTTCAAGATATGGTCAAAGGAGATAGTTAAAGGTTGACTTGTGGTTTATTCCAAGCATACAGGGGAGGTTGGAGGAAGTTGACAAACAAGTGCCAAGAATATAGGGGTTATTTTGACTTGGTTTTGGAGGGAATTGAGAGCATATTGGAGCAGTTTTGAGTGCCTTTATCATAGGAGAGGTCAAGGCTTGACCTTTTCTTCATCCATGAGCCTTTTGGAGTTGTTTAAGGGGCTTAAAAATGGGCTTTATTGTCTTACACGACCAAAGGAACTTCCTATCTTTGTGCAGCGTCTTTGCAAGCATAAAGTAACTTCAAATGATAGTTTGGAGTTAGTTCTTTCTTCTTTCAACAAGTATTGTAGCTCATTTTTGGAGCTTTCAAGAAAAAGATAGCATTGTAACTCATTTTCACAAACTTGTAATCAGTTGTATTTTTACCTTTCAATCAATAAAAGCAAGCTATTTTTCCTTCTCAATACTGGATATTGTGTGATAACATGAAATTATTGATATTTCCTTGTGATGATAATGTTTATCCTTGGTTCTAGTCTAGTTTCTCATAGCCTTTATACAAAAGTTCATGTTTGTGCAGGTCATAGTTTGTGTTCTACCAGTTCTATGTAGGATTCAATTGTGAAGTCAAACATTTTAGCCTCTAGGAAGGTCATTTGTTGGTCCACTTGAGTTTTTCCATAAGATTCAAAGCCTATCTATGAAATACTTATGCAAAACATGTCAAAAATGAGTTATGTATATTGTAGTGAGTTTTATTGACCGCATTGTGTGTCAAAACAATATTACAAATCCTTAATATTTGTTGCATCACGCTAGGAGTTAGTTTTATTTCATGTTTCCTCCTTACCTTTTTCCCAACAAGTAGTTTTAGGTGAGTACCATAAGAGCCAACTTACTCTAGAGGTTCTTTTCTACTCTAGGTAACCCACAACCTAGAAAATTCCCATGTTTCACCAATATGTTAAGTTCTGCAACTTAGGAGGGGTACAATATTGAGTGATAACAATTATTGGCATGCTTGGTGGGACTAGTATGATGAATTTCTCATCAAAATACTGAGATATTTGGTGTTTTTCTTAGTATTATTAGCCTTTGGAGGCAATATAAACAACACCATGGTGACTCTAACTACATATCAGTTGGTTTTAGTAGTCCAAATGCATGCAACCAAGAAGAGGAAAGTGTTGTAGAATCTAAGCCAATTAAAATTCCAAGTTTTAAAAGTTTTTCTCAAACCAATAGTTGATTCGTAACCAAGAGATGCCCTTTCAAATCCCCTTACCAGTTGAATCTAACATGGACAACTATGATGAAATTGTTAAGTTGGAAGAGCATGTGTTAACAATCCCAAGATTCAAGAAAATCACTTCTTCTCTTCCTCAAGAGTTACCAAAGCCTCCTATACTAGCCAATCCTCTATCAAGACTCCCTAAAGCTATTGAGGAGTTTCTCGATCATTTCAAATAGGAGGAGGTTGAGCTAGTAGTGAAACAAGAGTTTTTGTTTTCAATTCAAGACTCAAACCTGATTAAGGATCTTCCTCAAGTGGAAAGAACTTGTGAGGTCAGTTATGAGGAGGCAAAAGAGATATATATTGTTTATAAGCCTATGAATGGTGTGAATAATGAAAAATCCAAACTTTTTCAAGTAGAATTCAAGGGTGATTAGTTGGAAAACAAGGTACAAGGAAACTGGATGGATTAGAAGGAAGAGTTGATCTTCCCATTTGATGAGTTGTCTTGTTTTGTTGATAAGGATGAAGATTCAAAGAAACAAGAAGATATCAAATAATTCAATGAGTTGCTGGTTAAAGAGGAAAAATCAAACATGGATCAAGAGGAAGAATATGGTCTTGATGAGGAGTCTATTCTCTCAAGTCAATAAACTTATCATGAAGTTGATTCGCAAGATCTTAACTATTTCGAGGAACTTCCTTTCTATTGTACAAAAGAGCTTAAGGTTGGTATAAAAAATGAAATTTTGTTGGAAGAGGCTACTACATTGTTTGAACATTTACCTTCGCTCATTGTAGAAGAAAATCTTGACTTGGAGTGTACTAATGAGGATTTTGAGCTTGGACTAGCTGTTCCTAAGAGCCTTCCAAGAGCTCATAGCTTTGATGAGTTATTAGCTATCTTAATGGAAGAGGATGGTCCATTGACCATGGATGAGGAATCAACATGGAAATTTATCATGCAAGGTGAAGGTAATGATGTTATTTCTAATCATTCAAATTGTCTTCTCTCTTGTCTAAACTTAGCCATGAAACAAGACAACCATAAAAAAGGTAGAAAGGTTTCAAGAATGCAGTCATGATAATATTATATCAACCTTATTGGGTTCTTTGAAATAAGAAGAAAACCATGAAGTTCCAAATCAATTTCTTGTACCACAAGAGCACAATAAGAGTAAGATGAAGGATATGATCACACCAAAAGAGGAAAAAGGAAAAACCAATCTAAAGCTTTCAAGGGGATATCCTATTAGGCATCTAACTAGGATGGAAACTAGCAATGCATCACAAGTCATTATTGCACCCAAGCATGAGGACTCTATTGAAAGACAGCATACCCAACTATCCTATCCATTTTAAGATAACATGAATGGTAAGTGGATTTGTGGATTTGTTTTCTCCATTTATGAGGCATTGCAATAGTTGGTTAAACATCTATCATTTCTTCATTTCCTCTTTGATGCTCACAAACATATGGAGCATTACAAGTTGCAAAGAAAGGGTAGCTACTTTCATGAACCAGTTAATGGTTTTATTTAGGTATTCCTTTCCTCAGTTAGTCTAGGTTAGGATAGTTTTTGTTTTAAGTGAATAAGTTTTGTTTGCATAGTTAGTTTGTTTTGAGTCATTTGGTAGGTTGAATAAGGTTGGTAGGTGTTATGCACTATTTTGGATGAGTTACAACATTATGCAAGACTATTTCTCAAGTCTTGTCAAGTTCCAAGAGTTGACACCATGCCCAATGGATAAGTTTAGGCAACTGGTCAGGATGTTTAGTAGGCAAACATATAGAAGATGTCACCAATTTTTTTACCTAATTTAGCTTCTAACTCAATCAAGTAAAGTTGGGATAGTTTTTACAAAAATAAAGATAAAGGCACACATTCAATTCTACTAAGTTCCATTCATATACACAAAAGTATTATCAAATGAATTGCAGTTCATTATGCAAATTTATACAAGAGAAAGATTGCACAAAATTTTCACAAATGTCTTTTATTGATAATTACAAATGTATGGTGTCCCACACAAGTTATGGGAATAACTATTTCAATACAATATAAGACATAAACTATACATTTGAAGAAATAGAAAGGAAAGAGCATATGGAAAGAGTAGGGATCCGTCATTGCCTAAATGATGAACCCCAAAGTTGAACTGTTGCCTAAATGATACACCCCAAAGTTGAACTATTGCATCATTGGAAAAGTATGATCAAATTCTTCTATTATGAAGAATTGGTCTATGTGCCTCTAGTAATCACTATAAAAATGTGAAAGACAAAGCTATTTTATTTTTTCTCTTATCTTATACCATTTTACGAGAATGGGGGGGCCAATGTGCGAGAAGATCTTTGGAAACTAGGCATGAAAATTGTAGGTTAAAGAGAATGGGGGTGCGAAACTTATAGTACTCATTGTCCCTTGGTCATCAATTTTCCCTGAGGTCCCTCAACCTGGTCCTCGGCGCTGGTATTGACCTTGTTTTAGCTCCAAACTCTTTGTCGGCGTTGGTATTGACCTTGTTTTCACTCCTCCAAAGTCTTCCTCAGCACTGGTATTGACCTTTCACTTGTCCAATTTGATGAGTTACAACCTGCTTTAGTTAGGTTTTAGAGTATGTTAATTAAATTTAAAAAAATTATGGCGCCATTTAGAGTAGTGAATATAAAGCAAGCAAAGCCTATTATGGTGCCATTTAGAGTGGTGAATATAAAGTAAGCCAAGCCTATTATAGTCATGAGGGAAATAATAAAACTCCTAAGATACTTTGTGAAATCATTTTCCCTAGTTAAAGGGAGGCCATAAAATATACCTTCGGATTTTTTCAATCTTCAAATATGAGGATTTGCAAGGTTCTTAGCAACATGTTTAATGGAAATGTGTGCAACAAGAATTTTTGAACACACATGGAATCTCCTTGCCAAAGAAAGGGGCTTCATAATTTAATATGATAATTTTTCTCAGCTCTAGAATCAACTTTTAAATCTTCTCCTAATAGGGCTAAAATCACATCTTCTTGTGTTTGAGAAGTTATCAAATGACTACCTTCAAAAGGCTGATGTAAAACCATCTCAACACCAAGGAAAGACACGTGGCGCTCGCCCGTGATATCGCAATCAATAAACACCTTGCATCTTTCTATCACGTGAGGGCGAGCAACCGTTGATCTCCACCATTGGAAATCATGTTCATTCATAGTAGTCACCAACACTAAACATAACCATCAAGCAACTTTTCATCAAGATTATAACATCGCCATCGATTTTGAGCACGTGCATCTCGGAGCCGCTTTAGTAACCTATCATATAATGTACTAAAACTCGACATAAATATCAAAGCACTTTGATTAATAGTAATGTTATAATATTAATATATTATATAACAATATTATATTACATTATATGAATTATAATGATATATTTGATATATTAAGTTATATATAATCTATAGATTAATAGTAATTATATTAGATTATTAATATTATTGGTATATTATTAATAATATTAATATTGTATTAGATTAATAATAATTATAATATTGTTAAATGCTTAATTATATTACAAATGAACACTTCTTTAAAATTCTTAGCTATGAATGAATGGTTGAAGCACCAATGTTGAATGTTGCAACTCTAGTAGGCATGAATAGAAGTAGAGGAGATTGTTTGGGAGAAGAATTTTTTCTAGTGCTAGGTTATGTGTTAGGTTATATAGGGTTAGGTTATATAGTGTTTGAGCCTAGCCTCAAACACTACAATTAGGGTTAGGTTATGTGTTTTCTTTAGGGTTAGGTTTGGGATTAGGTTTATGGTTATGGTTAGAGTTTAGGGTAATCCAAATCATAACCTAACCCTTTTTCTCGAAACCTTAACCTTGACCCTAACCCTAACCACAACCAAAACTCTAACCCCAACCCTAATCCTAATTGCCTAACCCTAAATATTATTTATTTTATTAATTAGATGCATTCACTCTAATAACCCTAAACCTATCCCTAAACTTAACCCTAGCCCTATCCCTGGCCCTAATCCTAACCCCAACTCTAAGCCAAATATAAAAACAACCCTTAATCATAATTACAATAACCCTAAAACTTCATTCTAGATATAACCCTAATACAATAATCGTTAATTGTAATCCTAAACCCTAACCCTAATTTCATATCTAATCCCAACCATAACCAAAACTCTAAATCTAACCCTAACCATAAAACATAAACCCCAATCTAACCCTAATCCTAACATTATTTTCCTAACCCTAACCCTAACTCTAAACCTAACACTAACCTGAACACGAAATACTAACCCTAATTAAATACCCAATCATAACCCTAAATTGTAACATCATCCTTTTAATTGGATACTACATCAAAAATTATGTGTTATAATCATTGCTTCCATTGTTGGCATTTTTACATTGGGATGCATATATTTTTAAAATCAACAAAATCTTTTAATGTCTTGCCAAAATTAATATTATTAATTGTAATATCAAACTTATAAACATGTATCCAATTTAGAACATAAATAAGAAATATATGGTAATAGTTTCTTCAAAATACAAAGTGATGTGGACTAGAAGGACTATAAGATATCCACAAAAGAGATCTACATTGAAAATATTGTAGGGAAATTCAAGAAAATACAATTGGTAGATGCAAAGCCAAATAAATGTGAAATTGTATACTAGAATGATTTTAGAATATACACAATGGATTTTTTGAAAAGGTTTTAGAAACTTTCAAACAAATGCAATTGGTAGATGCAAAGAAAAATTCCACAACCTTCACCAAAATCCTTATTGGTTTCCTTAATATGGGAGATTTGGAACAAGGTATAGACATCCATCAAAGCATAATATGAAGATGAATTTTTTCAAATGTTGTGGTTGTAGATGCCCTTTTAAAATTTATATTGAATTTGGAATGATAGAAAAAGCTTGTAAACTATTTGAAAAAATGTCTCAAAGAATTGTAATCTCTCAATTTATTTTAGTGTCTATTTTGTTATACCCCATGTCCCAAATTGGGTATAACACAATAGACACTAAAACAAATTGATAGATTGTTATGAGGGCAGTGATGAGACTTTTCTAATTAGAGTGTATTCCATGAGATTACAATTATTCAAGGCATTGTGTCAAATAGTTCATGAGCTTTGTCTATCCTCCCACATTTTGCATAGATTTCAAAAGGGCAGCTACAACCACAAGATTTGAGAAAATTCATCTTCATATTATGTTTCCCTTATGATTGGTTGACTCTTATACTAAATTAATATGTTTAATTTATGTTTCCTAATTGATCTAACTATCCACAAATGGAAATTTAACAATGGAAAGATATGATCCTTCTTTGGTATAAATTGTATATGCAATATCAAGGTATGAATTAATATGTTCAATTAAGAGATGTTAAATGAAATGAATAAAACTAATGTAATGTAAATAAGGGAGACCAGTGCCTTATTGGGTAAAACGGAGTCAAATGAAAGCCTTTAATGAATGGTTTCTATCTAGCAAGTCCTCTAATTGTTTGGCATATAACTATGAGTTTACAACTGGTATAAACATGCAAGAGTTTAATTGATAAACCCTACTCGAGACAAAATATCAAATCTAATTATCTGATTCTTCTTATTGATCCAGATGGCATTCCCAGATTACTGTAATTTATTGAAAGGAATTTTAATTCTTCTTTAAAGAATCCAATAAACCAAATCACACAAAAACAATAAATGTGTACTGATAAATCGAATATATACTTGATAATTCAATTTAAACAACCAAGAAACATCAGATTGGAGACAATCAAATAACCACAAGAATCCAACAAACACTTGATACCAGAATGAAGCCACTAAATCAATAGTCTTTCATTATCTCCTCCAAAGTTCATACATGCAACATAGTCTCCTTAAATGTCATCATTTCTAAAAATTTAATGCTTACAACAGTCTATCCTATTCTAATTCTATCTTCTACCCCTTTACATTTATCCAATAACGGATACTTATACATCAGTTTGCAAAAGGACGTGCCTTTTCAAAAAGGTTTAAAAAATCCACTGTTAACTAATTTCTCTTGAGCCACAAATGGATTGCAGACATATGCTCCGTATAATCCTGGTGCTCATGAGTGTCGACATCTCCCAACGCATCGCGAATCACAATCTCCATCATTATCATTTGCTCATTTTGCTCGCATGCTACATCCAATATCACTTTTCCATGTAGTCGCTTCCTTCATTTTCCCTTCATCATCACATAACTTGGTCACTATATCTTCGGCAACCTCTGTTAATCCCTGCATATCCCCTTGTAACTCCTCAAAGAAATCCCTGTGCCTATCCATAATACAATTGGCATTTTCAATCTCTTCATTACTAGTAGTGTCCTGCTCCAATTCCTCAATTCTTTCCTGAATTTTGCTATCCACTCTCCTATGTTCCTTTATTGCATCTGCGTACTGTGAATGTTTTCCCTAGAGTTTATTTAACTAAGTGGTTAAAACAACCTGCCTTTTTTTATTATTGCAGAAAATGCATCCATTCTCCCTTGAGAGTATGTAGTTGACCCTTCCCAATGGTCTTTTTTCTGTGAACTCTCACCTTGAGTGAGCATCCTTGTTGGTTCTATTACACCACCTACCAAGTCTTTCAAGCGTTCATTCTCTCTCAACATCCTCTCATTATTGGTTTTGTACATCTCCCTTTCCCTTATCAATGCTTGGATTTGGGCTTTATTCAACTTGGCTATATTTATCCTAATATCAGGAGTCGCTACAGGATCAACCTCCCCAGCCTTTAGGGTCATGACATGTCCGAATGCCTTTTTAGTATCAATAATAATTGATTTCTTGTGAGGAGGGTACAAGGCCCAAATCATCAATGTTTCATCATCAGGATTGTATCTTGATCTTGTGTATACTCTGTCACCTTCTCTATATTGAGCTTGTGGGTAGCATTGTTATCTTTTAAGAAACTATCAAAAACTAATGCAGAATTCATATCCAAACCTGGAAAAATCATAACACCTTCCTTCTCAAGCAACTCCCTCCCCTTTTTAGGGGTCATGTCAATCATCTCTTTGTCTACTTCATCCTTTAAGATTTTTAATAGTTGATCCTCATTCCTTGGAGTGACATTGTCAACCTGTCCCTTTATCTCTTTCCCTTTTTGTTTATATAAAAATGTCTTAAACTCCGAGGTCTTTATAAATTCATCATCTGATATGAAAGACCTATAGTCTTCATGTCTTGTATCTACATCCATGGTTTCCTCAACATCTGTTTCTTTGGAAACATAAGCATACTCCTGAGTCTTCATTCTTGAAGCTTTCCCAGATGAGCTTTGTGGCCTGTCTATTTCTGAAATCCCCTTAATGGAGGATAACAACTCAGCATCCACCAACTCCTGATTATGTTTTTCAATCACAATTTCAGCTTCCTCTACCTCCAAGTTTCTGATTATGTCATCAAATTTAAAGGGCACATGATGGTACCCTCAGAGATTTACTTTTTTTCTGGCAGAGTGGATATACCCTTTTGGATCAAATTTCTTTCTCACTGGTGCTCTTTTCATGTTGTAGTGCAATAATTTTTCTAGAATCAAATCATAACCTTCCTTGGCTAATATAGTGAAATCACTAAAACACAATGTACTGGGCATAAAATCCTATTTCCCATATGAACTTAAGTTCATAACACTGGAGTAATCCATTTTCCTAACAATTTCTAGGTATGCAATTCTATCCGGGACAATTCTGGGTAGAATGAAAGGTGTATCCTCAAAGCCATAAACCCTAATCATTGTGGCATTATCTAAGCAATACCAATCCCCCTAGTTGTGGTTAATTGGTCCATTGTAATCTCTAGGCCTAAGAAACCTTTTTACTTGTTCAGATAAAGAACAAGGATGGCTAAAAAATCTATACAAGGGTTTCACAAAGAATTCTTCAAAATGCAAGAAATTTGAATTGGCAAACCTATAGTCCCAAGCAACAGTCCATAATTGAATAGGAAATTTCCTACCTTCCTTGTGTGAAATCCTCAGCTCCTGGGGCCATAAATCTAACTCTTGTCCAAAATACAACACTAAGTGCATCAGCAATGAGTAATTTCTAAGATGGAGAACAAAAGCACCACTATTTATCACCATCAAACCTGCATCCAACTCCTTAAAAACATGTGCAACATAGTCAAATGATCTGGAATTGTGATATTGAATGTCTGCAGAAATCACCATGGGCATAGCCGCCATATGCTCAGGTACCTCCATCCCTAATACCTGTCCCACTGAGTAGTAAGTATATTTTAGGTAAGGTTTGAAGAGGTCTACATGGAAGGGTGGCCCCTCACTGTCTTCCATTGGAGTAGGTTTGCCATGACACCTAATTCTGTGCAGAGGTAACCTCCACCCTTTATAAATGGTGTCCATCCTTCTTCACTCACTATCGAGCTCTTCACTCACTAATTTTTCACTGCATATTCCCTCCATTCTGAAAACCTCAGCAATTGCATTCTCAGATACATGTATCAATGGATTCCCTAACAAATCATATATATATTTCTTTTTCGAATCATAGTGTCCGGCCAGAAATTTTACCAGTTCGACGTTAATAAAAACATTAGGGCACACTAATTTCCCTAAATTGAGCCTCCATGGATTGCATACTGGCTCAAAGCGATTTCTCCTATAGTAATGGAAATTGAATAACTCATAGCCTCTAATCGGAGTCCAAACATCACCTATAAATTTGCATTTATCATCCAATTTGGCAACTTTTGCTTTGAGCTGTGCAGAACACCTAGCTTTAGGTCCAGAACTAGGTAACTAGTCTATGAGGTCTTGATTTACGTTCCTTTTAGTACCTTCTGGTTGCAACTCAATCTTTTGATTTTTTTCTTTTGATTGGCTTCCCTCCTCGGGTTTTCTTCCCTTTAGTTTTCCTGAACCAGTGCCTTCCATAATTCAAATTTTTACAAATTCTGAGAGGACGAGAAACTTACTATAACTTCTTCCAAACTCAAGCTAAGTGAATGCCTTAATTTCTCTACTGGTTCCCTTGCTCTCCTTCGCTTTGAATTCTATGAGACAATGATTTCAATTGATCATACCCTAATATGCAAAATCTCCTACGCTTCATGGCGCCATTATTGTCTTTACTGATAGAGACATGAATGCTGCAAGTTTTTTTTCAAAATTCTCATTGTCACATCAAGGTTCAATGATCACCCATTCCACCAAGACGTCTTGCAATTTCCCCGACATCACAAGTCTCCCTGATAGTTTCTTTTCTTTTGCTTTTATATCGCCATGACTTTCACCGAAACAACTATCGCTCAAACTTAATGAATCAGGCCAACGGTTCTTTGGCTTACTCTGAAAGTACTTTGTCTCACCGAGATGTTCACTTTATTGAGTATGTCACCGAGACCAAGCAATTTGTTCTGGCAATAGAATAATACTCACTGTGATGTCTCTTAGATCTCCTTGCGGTGACATGTCTCACCGATACGCCTCTTCTTCGGCAAGATAACGAGCATTGTCTTATCGATACCCTTTATCTCCGCATGCTCAATTCTGTTGGTGTAACCCGAGGGGTCGATAAGAATTTTATGAACTCTTTCTAGCATCGTTTGTCTTACCAATTGAGTCCTCCTTTTGCTTTATCGGCATGACCAATAGCGCTTCGGCCAGTGTTTTGAAATCTCTCTCCGACGACCAAACTCTCTCCGATAGACTTTACTTTCTCCAATCAGCAAAAGGTAACTTAGCTCAATATGACCTTACACCATCACGCCGATACCTTTTGTCTTGCCGATAAGTAATACAAACCCGCATTCTCCTTATGTATAACTTTATCGGTATGACCCGTTTGATGTCTCGCTGATACAATAACATCGATAAGAAATTTCAAACCTCTGGCCGATCTGCCTATTCAACGTTCACCCATCCGCTAAGACATCTTGCAGTTTCCCCGACACCACAAGTCTCCTTGATAGTTTCTTTCTTTTTTCTTTTTTATCGCCATGACATTCACCAAAAAAACTATCGCCCAGACTTAATGAATTGGGCCAACAGTTCTTCACCTTACTCCGAAAGCTTTTCGTCTCACCGAGATGCTCACTTTATTGACTTATGTCGCCATGACCAACTATTTGTTTTGCCGACAAAATGATACTCACTGTGATGTCTCTTAGATCTCCCCACGGTGACATGTCTCACCGATACGCTTTTTCTTCGGTGAGACCATGTGCATTGTCTTATCGACACCCTTTATCTTCATATGCTCAGTATTGTCGGTGTAACTTGAGGGGTCAGTAAGACTTTCCGAATTCTCCCCAACATCGTTTGTCTCACCGAGTGAGTCCTCCCCTTGCTTTATTGGCAAGACTAATAACACTATAGGCAGTGTTTTAAAATCTCTCTCCGATGACCAAAGTCTCTCCGATAGACTTTACGTTACTCCAATCGGCAAAAGGTAATTTAGCTCGATGTGACCTTACATCGTCACACCGATACTTTTTGTCTTGCCGATAAGATATACAAACCCGCATTCTCTCTGTGTATAACTTGATCGGTGTGACCCTTGTGATGTCTTGCAAATACATTTAGGATATGTATATTATCATCGATGAGACCTCCATCAACTTGTGCCGATATTTTCATATGTAAACATTTTAATGTCAGATGAAATTTATGGGGCATTATGGCACAATTTTAAATCGAATTTTGGTAAAATATGCTATGTGAGGATTTTTTTGTCTACATTATGAATCTTTTTTCGGAGACTAATAATCATGAAGAAATAATGAATTTGTCAAAATTTGACAGTTCCAACAGTATGAAGGTTTGAAGTTTCATGACAGTACTAGCATTTCAGTTATAATGATATATTTAGAGCTCATGGCTCTCCTTTGTATAAATATATCATAATTTTGAATAATATAATCAAGGGTTATGGTGTTCATCTCACTGTTATGGTGTGTATGATTTCCATTTTTGCTTTAATTCAAAGAGTAAATTAAAATGCTTGGATGGAGTCATAGATGGATATGTTTGTAAAGGGATTTGATAAGAAGTATTGAGTTAGGATAGAAATTGACACTGTTGTAATACAATATTTTCAAAGATCTTATATGTTATGTGTTTGAACCTGTTATGGAAATCTAAATATTTGTGAATTTGACTCCCCAATAGTATATGGCACTGGCCTAAATCGTATGTGTCTGTAAGGTTTTGTGTCTATTTGTCTTAGCTTAGAGCTTGCTGCCAAATTGCAAATTAAATGACTATCTTAAGTGTTTAAATGTCATTGTAATCATCTCATGCTCCAAGTAGTTGATACTATTGATGTTTTTCTGTTGTTTAAATTGATATATCAAGCATATATATATATATATATTAAGTTTACCGATACACATTTGATGTTAAAGTGTGACGTGATTATTTGGTTCTTTCAAGTAAAGATTAAACCCTTCTAGTCAATCACAGTAACTAAAGAGTATTAATCGAATCAATAAGAAGAATCACATAACTAGGATTGTCATTCTATCTCAAGTAGAGTTTGTCAGTAATTTACTTGCACATTTATACAAGCTATAAACTACATCTATGTGCCAAACACTTTGAATTATTGCCATCATAGATTACACTTTTATAGATCTTCATTAGACTCCATACACCCAACAAGGCAGTGGTCTCATGCTTTCATCTTTTGGTTTATCCATTTTATTTTTTACATCTGTTAACTAAACATATTCTAATATAATTCAAATATAAAACATCATAAATTAATTATGTAACCACATAAGTCAAATATAATTCTTTCAAGAAATTAAAATCAAATAGATAATACAAATTAATGTCATTGATCTTCTTCTTCATCCAACTCTTTGTTTGTATCATCCGATCTAGATTCAACATTGTAAGGATTGGTCATATCATCATCATCGTCATTGATATCAGTTTCGATAATGTCATCATCCACACGGATATCATCTTCATGAACATTAACTCCTACATCATTATGATCTAGTTCCTCCTCTTTGACATCTTTGTCAGGCACATCATCAACTAACTGTTGATCCTGATCATCATCTACATCATCTTCTATTTCTTCAGTATCTTCTTCTTCCACCACATTATACTTTACCGACCTTCCTCTTGGATCATGTCTAACAACATATGACCAACCCGCTTTACCTGGAACCTCTGAGTAAAATACCTGCTCACATTAGCTTGGAAGAACATAGGGCTCATTTCCAACTCGCTCAAAATACCTTGTATTAACCATGGTAAATCCATAATCATGTTCAATAACAGTTCTCTCGGGATCATTTTCATTCAATCATAGCCTATACCATAGGATGACGAACAAAACAAATTTGAAGGACTTAAAGTCACTCTCAAGTATATCATCCAAAATCCCATAGTATTGATTTTCTGAGACTTCTCAATGTATGTCGCTTCTAGATGAAACATTAGTCACCTGGAAGACTGCAGTTATCCCAAAATCACAAGTTTTCTTCGTGTCATCCAAATTTTTGATTCAAAATTTATGACCATTGCACCACATAGCCTTGTGGTGTTTCACCTGCAATATGTCAAACATGCAAAAATTATTGCAATATCGTCAGTTGATAAACATATTTATTCTTGGCCGAATGTATGCAAAGAAAAAAATCTCAACATATATATACATCAATATAATTCAAAATAATTAAATAATATGGGTGATTAATATATTTACACATACCTGTTTATCTCTTAAACCATATGCTAAATCAATTTCCCTTGCTGTAACATTGGAATCTCCATTACGATGAGCATCTTTAACCAATGAAGCCACACCTTCCTATGTTAATGCACGACCAGATTGTTGACATCATTCAATCCATACCATCATCCAATCAAGATTGCTTGTGACGTACAAATGTAGTGCATCCCACTCTCGACCAACTGTATCAAAAAAAATTGAAATTCACAAACGATTTATAATTAGTTAATTACCATGGTATACGACCTTAATTTATAATTGATGAATATTGAAGATTAATAATTAAATAAGTACAATATACATAAAAACCAAATGTAAAATTTATTCTAATTAATCTCCATGACCATCTTATAATTACCTGACACTTTCCTCAATCTACCTTTCCCCATCAAGTACTCCCCTTCGAATGTTTTAATGGATTTGGGATCCCAAATGCGATCTACATGGATCTTTACTGCAAACTTAGAAAGATATTCAGTAATGTACACCATGGTCTGGTATACCATGTATCCCTCCACCATAGAACCCTCGGGATGTGCTCTCTGTCTAACCAAAGCCTTCAAAAATTTCAAGTGCCTCTCAACCATCCACATTGACCTTGTGTGTACAGGTCCACATAATTAAATCTCCTCAACTTGGTGTATGAGGTAGTGTTCTTATGCATTGAAAAATGTCGAAGGTAGACACTTTTTCATTTCACACATTAGACAAGGGATTATTCTCTTCCAATAATTTATATCTTCTTTATGGATTGCTTTAGATGACAACCATCTACAAGTGATTCAAGAAACAAATATATTAATGAGATTTAACAAAAATATACAACGAATTGAACAAATATCGCTACTTACCTCATGTATTTTCCAAGATCATATATAACTTGCTTGACATTGTTGTCGAAGTTGTCTGGGAGAGATAGAGGTAGAACGTACTGCAGCAATTATAAAATGATCTTTTCATTAATATTTTTCCAAAAGTAGTAAACATAATACACTAAAAAGTACATGCAGTATACAAATATATATATAATATACCAGAATAATTACCTTAATGAAGGTATGCCAATCATGCGTTTTCATCCCTGACCCAAATCCACCTTTCTTTGTTATGATATTGTTTATGTTGACAGAAAATCTTGTGGGAAATCAAAATTTTCATATGACTTGTTTTATAGCATTGCTTTGCTACTCCGTTAATAACCAAGGAAGGGCACTTATATAAATTTGGTCTCCATCGCTATTTAATTGAATGAAATTTTTCATTGCATGACTGGCTTCCTGAATGTCACTACAAATTTTGATAATTTTTTCTTTGTCATGCCTTCCATCCAATATTTTCCATAATGTTTCTGTCATATTCTTTCCGATATGCAAATGTGTATCAAACAAATGCACAATTTGTAGCTGCTCATAGTAGGGCAACCTACTATATTGTCTGGGATAACTTTTCAGTCCCTATGGAAGTCGATCATTAATGCCTTGACGACCTTCATGAAGCATATAAGTTAAACAAATTAACAACGACAATCATTGTCAATTACAACATGAGTAAACACAACACGAAATAAAAATAAAAATTCAAAACATATAATAAATGATTGATAAACAATTTGATCTGATGTATAACCTTGATGATTAATTCTATTATATTCCAACTTCCATAGGCGAGGTGTCATTCTTCGTGGTTTTGATGTAGTCTCTTCTTTCCCATTGAAAATATGTTTTTCAGTAGTTCAATACTTATGATTTCTGTGGAGGAAGTGCCTATACTCATCAAACAACTGCTTTCCTAAACTTGTTGAAAGACGAGATTTCATCTTTGGACCACAAATTGGACATGCAAATTTTCCCTTTGTTTGAAGACTTGCAAATCATATATAATTGGATTAAATATGTCAATTTTTATAATTATATATAATGAATAGATTATTTAAAAAACATGCATGATATCTAATTCATAAAATTAAATATCATTAAAGTCATGCAGTCAAATGTTATAACATACCAGAAAAATGTGTTAGCCCTAGGGCATCATGAATTGTCCATACAAGCATTGCATGGAATTGAAATTGTCTTTGTCCTATTGGGCTAGATACATCATACATAGTGATGCCATTCCATAACTTTAGTAACTCGTCGATAAGAGGCTCAATATATAAATTCATATCTTTAACTTGGTACTTACCTAGCTGAATGAACATAAACATTACATAATTATTATAACCATTTTACTGCAATATATATAAATTCATGTACATGACCATTAAATGAAAAAACATATAAGTCATTATGCAACAAATAAGACAAATGAGATGCTACTACATTAAAGAAAATTGATGTAAACAAATACTTGGAACAATCATTGCCAACATTATGTGCTCCCTCTTTATTGACATCCATGGAGAAATGTTATTGTTGATAACAAAAACAGGCCACACCGAGTAAATAGATCTCAGCTCTCCAAATGGATTGACACTGTCCGCTGCCAATGAAAGCCTGAGATTACAAGGTTCTTCTTTAAAGTGTGGCCATTTTTCCTCCATGTCCCTAAATGCAGAACCATCCACAGGCATTCGAAGAATCTCATCTCCACTTCTATTACATGCATGGTAATCCATAAATTGCGCTAAGCTTTCGCACCTAAATAATTGTTGCATACGTGGAATAATGAGAATATAACGAAGAACCTTGTGCAACACTTTTTTGTTAGTTGATCTGTTTGATATCTACTAATATGACATTTCAGGCATTCTATTGCAAATTCATGTTGTTTATGATATATAATATGATCATTGGGACATGCATCTATTACTTGATACTCCATTCCAATATCTTTCATAATGCCAGATAAATCTCGGTATGAGCGAGGTAAAATATTTGATGGTGGTAATAAAAATTCACCAATCAATCTACAACAAAAAATAACTTCTTAATATAAAGAATATTAAAGGTACATACTTCAACCTTTATTTACTAGCGATGAACTAACAACAATTAAAATAGATGAAAAAAGATGGCATATATGACATACCTTAACATCTGTGAGATTGCTATGTTGGATAAACCATTCATAACCTTCAAGTTCACCAGCAACAATACAACAGAGAGAAGAGTTGTTTGGAAGCCTTCATAAAGGGGCTTGTATGCCTTCTCAAGTACAGGTAAATCATGAACATCATCAAAGTCATCTCGATCAACATGATCAGATGTTCCACTACATGTGTCATGGATCAATGTATTTGTACCATCATCTTCAATTGTGTTTTCTGGTGCATGATCATCTTCTTCCATAGGATCATTAACTTCATCTTCGATATTCACAGCTCCATGTTCCTCCGCTTGCAAAACCACATTCTCTGGGCCGTGATAATTCATATCGTGTGCCCTAGGGTGCCCCACCTTTATAATAATGATAGACACAAATAAACCATGATCATGATCAAGTGATTTTTTATATATATATCAAATGTTAAAAAAATATAAACATTTACAAATTCAATCAATATAAACACATATAATGAACAATTTACCAATGGACGATAATTGTGCCCCCCTTCAATGTGACCATGCTGCCTACAATGTTTCTCAGTTGTTGTGATTAAAAGTCTTCTCGTCTTTAAGCCCTTGCAATTATTGCAAGGACAATAACATTTCCCATCACCCTTTCTTTTCAATATAGCCCACAATCTAGCAACTGTCTCTTCATTTTGTTCTGGACTAATATTATCTGACATGATTTTTCTTTACCAAGCTTGAATATTTAGATCTTCAAAAAATATCAAACTCACACGTACTCCAATAATTTTTAATCATACACAGGTAACAAAATATAATAATTATGATATTTTACACCCAAAAAAATTGGCATTCAACCACCCCTGCAAAAGAGAAGATAGTTTTAAGTTAATGACCCAAAAAAGCACTTTCAAATGCTAATTCCATAAATTATTAAATTCTGATTTTACAATGATTTCCAATTGTTATACTCCTAAAATCATAATATTGAACTTGCACAACAAAATATGGAAATGAAATTCTCAAAATGCAGCTAATAGGCCTCAACAATTAAGGCCTACTCAAGACGTTGTGAAGTCACTGCAAGGTTTCCAGGCCTTACCTGATGATTTGAGTAGGAGGATTAAAGAGTTGGTAAAGAGTTTTGATGACTGGAGTGACACATCTTTACTAGATATTGTAGATGCCCAAGGAAATGTTAGATCACTGCAGCAATGGCAGGACAAGGTAGATGAAATCATCAATGCACAAATCAAATTGATTTGTGATGACTCAAATTATGACATGCTGATGAGTAGTATGGATAAAATCATTAACACTAGCACATTTTTGGAATCTTTTGAAAGGGAGGAAAATCAAGTAGCAGTAAAGTATACAACTTACAGTGCAAAGGTAAATTAGGTGGTAAATTTTAATTGGCCAATGGATGAGGAATATCAAGGATGGGTAGAAAAGTACTTAACTGAACAAGAATAGGATAGAGCCTACAACCGGCAGTTAACAGCTCAGCGGTTATGGTTATAACAAATTTTGGCTATGTCTTGGTGGCAGTTTTGGTGCAAGTTTTCAAAGTTTGGCAAATGCAACAGTTATTCTCCAATGGACGGGATGAACAAGAAGATTCTCCAGAGACTCAGTTGTTGTAACCAATTTTTGAAATGTCATAAGGCGGTCCAAGTGACTAGTGACAAGTGTATTTCTGGTCCGATGCTTGTTGCTCCTTCATTTTCCCTATAAGAAAGATTTCAGGACCAGAAATACGGGTTCGCAAGTTAGATATCTTTAGGTCAAGTTTAATTGAAGTTGCAGAGTGAATTTGTAAAGAGCCTGATATTATAGTGAAGATACTATTCTTAGGTTTGGTGTCATTCTGTTGTAGGTTTTAGTTTCATGGGTACTTAATTTTCAAGACAGTACTAGCATCTGAATGAAAATTACTCATTTCAAGGTCATGTATCTCCATTGTATGAATATATTATTATCTTGAATAAAATGATCAAGGGTTATTTTGTTCATCTCACATTTATGGTGTGTGTAATTATCATTTTGGCTTTAATTCAAGGAATTAATTAAAATGCTTGAGTGAGGTTATAGGTGACTATGTTCATATAAGGATTTGATAAGTATATTGGGTTAGAATATAGATTGATGGTATTGTAAGGCAGTATTATCTTAGATTTTATATGCTATGTGTCTAGAAGATAAACTTGGTTACAGTAAAAAAACAACCAACACCTTTGATATTATCTAGCTATGGCTCTGAAATCTATTGCAAATTGATCATTAGGGTTAAAATTGAAACCTTGCAAATATAATATTTGTCCAAATCCATCAAGAATTTTCCATCAGTTATAAACAATTCCCTTATAAAGAATTTGTGAAGCCAGGTCTAAAATCTGGAAATGAAATTCTAAAAATGCACAAGACTATAAATGAAATCTAATGATGTTGCTTTCAAATATGATTTTCAAACCTGGAAGTACCAATCTGACTTCACAAATGAATTCTGGAAAAAGACAATGACTTCCCTCAACCTAGTGATATCTTCTTGAGTTTCTTCTGATTTTCCCCAAGAAAACGGTCGAGCAAAACACTGTCACAATAAATAGTCGAGCTCATTTCAATTTATGCCCGCCACAATTTAACTTTGCAGGACCGTCGCAATTTTGGCGAAAGATCTTCATTGAAACGTACACAAAACAACGGTTCGTCAAAATTCTGACGAACGTCGAGGTAAAAATTTCATAAAAAAATGGAAATTCGCACAAGTGCCCGACGATACATCTGATTATATAGCTTTCATCAGAAGGTTTCATCAGAAATTGGGGTCAAATGAGTTAGTGGGTCCAATGTAAAGGGTAGAGGGTATAGGGGTTGAGGGTTTAGCATTTAAAGATTGAGGGTAGAGGTTTTAAGGGTTTAGGGTTTAAGGGTTGAGGGTTGAGGATTGAGGGTTTAAGGTTGAGGGTACAGGATTGAGGGTATAGGGTATAGGGTCAAGGGATTAGGGTTGAGGGTCCAATGTATAGGGTAGAGGTTATAGGGGTTGAGGGATTAGGGTTTAAGGGTTGAGGGTAGAGGGTTGAGGGTTTAAGGGTTGAGGGATTAAGGGTTGAGGATTTAGGGATTAGGGTAGAGAGTTTTATTGGATTTAAGGGTGTAAGGGTTGAGGGATTAGGGTTTAGGGTAGAGGGTAGAGGGTATTAGGTTTAACCAATTAGGGTTTAAGGGTTGAGGGTTGAGGGTTGAGTGTTTAAGTGTTTAAGGGTTTAGGGTTTAGGGTTGTTGGATTAGGGTATAGAGGGAGGGATGGATGGATAGAGAGGAGAGAAGAGGGGGCAGGAACATATATATATGAGGGTTGAGGATCCAATGTATAGGGTAGAGGGTTGAGAATAGAGGGTATAGGGTTGACAACATGTGTATTGGGTTGAGGGTATAGGGTTGACGGATTAGGGTTGTGGGTACATATGGTTGAAGGATTGGGGTTAAGAGTCCAATCTATAGGGTAGAGGGTTTAGGGTTTGAGGGTTAAGGATTAAGGGATTAAGGGTTGAGGGTTAAGGATTGAGGGATTAAGGGTTGAGGGTTGAGAATTGAGGGTTGGGTGTTTAATGTATAGGGTAGAGGGTAGAGGGTAGAGGGTTTAAGGCTTAAGGGTGGACGATTGAGGGTATAGGGTTGGGGGGATTAGGTTTGAGGGTCCAATGTATATGGTAGAGGGTATAGGGGTTGAGGGATTAGGGTAGAGAGTTTGCTAAGTGGGTTTAATGGTTGAGGGATTAGGGTTGAGGGTAGAGGGTAGACCATTAAGGGTAGAGGGTAGAGGGTAGAGGGTAGAGGGTTTAAGGGTTTAGGGTTTAAGGGGTGAGGGTTTAGGGTTTATCGTTTAGGGTTGAGTGTTTAAGGGTTTATAGGGTAGATGGTAGAGGTTTGAGGGTTTAGGGTTGAGTGTAGAGGATTGAGGGTATAGGGTTGGGGGGTTAGGGTTGAGGATCCAATGTATAGGGTAGAGGGTATAGGGGTTGAGGGATTAGTGTTTAAGGGTTGAGGGATTAAGGGTCAAGAGGGTTGATGGATTAGGGTATAGAGTTTACTAAGTGGGTTTAAGGGTTTAAGGGTTGGGGGATTAGGGTTGAGGGTGGAGGGTAGAGGATTGAGGGTAGAGGGTATAGGGTTTAAGGGTTTAAGGGTTGAGGGTTTAGGGTTGAGTGTAAGGGTTTATAGGGTAGATTGTTTAAGGGTTGAGGTTTTAAGGTTGAGGGTAGAGGATTGAGGATTGAGGGTATTGGGTTAGGGGATTAGGGTTGAGGGTCCAATGTATAAGGTAGAGGGTATAGGGGTTGAGGGAATAGGGTTTAAGGGTTAAGGTATTAAGAGGGTATAGGGGTTGAGGTTTTAGGGTTGAGGGATTAAGAGGGTATAGGGGTTGAGGGATTAGGGTTTAAGGGTTGAGAGTTGAGGTTTGAGGGATTAAGAGGGTATAGGGGTTGAGGGATTAAGGGTCAAGAGGGTTGATGGGTTAGGGTAGATAGTTTACTAAGTGGGTTTAAGGGTTGGGGTATTAAGGTTGAGGGTTGAGGGTTGAAGGTTGAGGGTTGAGGGAAGAGAGAAGAGGGTTTAAGGGTTGAGGGTTGAGTGTTTAAGGGTTTATATGGTAGAGGGTAGAGGGTTTGAGGGTTTAAGGTTTAGGGTAGAGGATAGAGTGTATAGGGTTAGGGGATTAGGGTTGAGGGTCCAATGTATAGGGTAGAGGGTATAGGGGTTGAGGGTGTAATGTATTGAGGGACAGAGAGGGATTAGGCAAGGTTGAGAGCTGAGGGATTAAGAGGTTATAGGTGTCAGGTGGGGCTATGGATTTAGAGGGTATAGGTTCCGTGATTAGGGGTTTAAGGGTCAGAGGTTGAGGGCTGAGGGTTGAGGCTGAGGGTTGAGGGTTGAGGGATTAAGAGGGTATAGGGCTGAGGGATTAGGTTTTAAGGGCTGAGGGTCTAGGGTTTAATGACTAAGAGGGCATAGGGCTGAGGGATTAGGGTTTAAGGCTGAGGTTGAGGGCTGAGGGATTAAGAGTATAGGGCCGAGGATTAGGGCTTCAGTTGAGGTTTGAGGGATTAAGAGGGTATAGGGGTTGAGGAATTAGGGTTTAAGGGTTGAGAGTTGAGGGTTGAGGGTTGAGGGTTGAGGGTATAGGGATTGAGGGATTAGGGTTTAAGGGTTGAGGGTTGAGGTTTGAGGTATTAAGAGGTTATAGGTGTTGAGGGATTAGGGTTTAATGGTTTAAGGGTTTAGGGTTGAGGGTTGATGGATTAAGAGGGTATAGGGGTTGAGGGATTAGGGTTTAAGGGTTGAGGGATTAAGGTTCAAGAGGGTTAAGGGATTAGGGTAGAGAGTTTACTAAGTGGGTTTAGGGGTTTAAGGGTTGGGGGATTAGGGTTGAGGGTAGAGGATTGAGGGTTGAGGGTAGAGGGTAGAGGGTAGAAGGTAGAGGGTTTGAGGGTAGAGGTTTTAAGGTTGAGGGTAGAGGATTGAGAGTATAGTGTTAGGGGATTAGGTTTGAGGGGATTAAACCCTTAACCCTTAACCCTTAACCCTTTAAACCCTTAACCCTTAAACCCTTAACTCTTAACCCTCTACCCTCTATTTCTCTCCCACTCCCTCTCCCTCTCCCACCTATCCTTAACCCATAACCATTTAAACCCTTAAACCTTAAACCCTTAACCCTTAACCCTTTAAACCCTTAACCCTTAAACCCTTAACTCTTAACCCTCTACCCTCTATCTCTCTCCCACTCCCACTCTCCCTCTCCCTCCCACTCTCCCACTCTCTCTTTCTCCCACTCTCCCCCTCCCTCTCTATCTCCATCTCTCCCACTATCTATTTCTCCCACTCTCCCTATCCCTCCCTCTCCATCTCTCTCCCTCTAACTGTTAACCCTCTACCCTTTATCTCTCTCCCACTCTCCCACTTTCTCCCACTCTCTCTTTCTCCCACGTCTCTCCCCCTCTCTCCCTCCCTCTCTATCTCCATATCTCCCACTATCTCTTTCTCCCACTCTCCCTCTCTCTCCCTCTTTCTCTCCCTCTCCTCTTTCTCTCCTCTCTCCCCTCTAACTCTTAATCCTCTACCCTCCTATCTCTCCCTCTCTCCTCTTCCACTCTCCTCTCTCTTTCTCCCCCTCTCCCCCTCTCCCACTCTCTCTTTCTCCCACTCTCCCCCTCTCTCCCTCCATCTCTATCTCCATATATCTCTCTCCCACTCTCTCTTTCTCCCTCTTTCTCTTTCTCCCAATCTCTCTCTCTCTCAACCATACACCCTCTACCCTTAACCCTAACCCCTTAAACCCTTAAACCCTCAACCCTACCTCCCTCTCTATTATATATCTCACCTCTCCCTCCCTCTACCTCTCTCTCTCTCTCACACACACACACTCACCTCTATCTCCTCTACTATAAGGGTACATGGGAGAGATATAAAATTAGGGTAGAGGGTATAGACAAAGAGGGAGAAAAAAAATCTATTAAAAAAACCATATTTCATATAACGCGAGCACATTTTGAAGAAGTAGAGATATGGCCGTTTTAGCAAGAAATAACGTGCTCGTGTTATAATGCAAGCATGTTTTGTATTTCACTAAAAAAGGTAAAAATCTCAATATACTCGTGATCTCAAGGCTCACATTCTGCATATTCTCCTGGTTCTACATGTGCTCTTACAAAAAGTAGCTTTTTGATGATGTTGTGAAGTGTGCAAGCATGTTTTTCACATTCCACCACCCTTTCCATGATATTTCTACCACCTTTGCATGAAATATCAGAGTTTTCACATTGGCAAACATATAATATCAACTCAATTTTGAATTCCATCAAAAACTGATATACAATTGAAGTTTGGAGGGGAACAAGCTTTTGAAAAAGTCAAATTGTTGAGGAGTTTGAAGAAAGAAGAAGCTAAGGCTACATTATTGGGTTGAAATCCTCCATTTGAAAGTCTAGTTTTTTAGGTATGTGAAGTCTTTACACATTTTATTTCATTCTATTGTGGCTTGCTTTCAATTTTCTTATTTTACATATTCCATGTTGATCATTGTTTGTTTGTCACTATAACCTTAGGTTGTCAATGCACATTTTAAATTACACAATTATATACACTTTCTAATTATATTTTTAAACTTGATGCAGAGCATCTACCAGGATCAACAAATCATCAAGGGTACTTTTGACCCTAACTTAATTTGAAGAAGATCAACCAACAAACTCAGTCATCTTTTCATCAAAATCCTTCAATTTCACTTGATTTCATATTTCCATAAAATATTAGAACTTGGCTTCAATTCTTTGTCAGACTCAAAAGAAAATTAACCATCATAAAATTTATTATAACATAGCATAAACCTGATTAGAAACTCAAAACCATTCAATTCGTTCATGATTCACTAATTCAATCTTTAATGCAACTTACATGGAAAAATAACAACAAATCATGGAAGGTAAATACCAAAATTTATCCAGACATACAAGACACTATAATCAACATTTTATTGATTTAAATAAACCAAATACACATTCACAAACCATTGATCCATTAGACTCTTTAATTCTTGCAGTCATAACATCATTTTGCACAAGGAGTCAACTTCTGTATTTCTTGAGAGGACAACAATCAAATGATGGATTCTTCTTTTCCCCTACACAAAACAACATGCACACACCTTACACAGCCCAAAAATAACCTACTCCACCAAAATACAAATCCTAGATCATGGAGTAGTCATAATGAACCTTCTTAGACTCTCAAACCCCCCGAGTGCACCAGAACTATATCTATTTGTTATTTAAAAATTGACTTACCTTGTGTATTGATGCAATCAGGGGAGGTCCTGTAACACAAATCAACCAACAACAACAATTCACAATTAACAATTCATACAATTCTTCACTTTCACCAATTCAACAGTCATCCTTGTGGCATAGCTAACTCACTCAATCAAGTATATCTTTTAGAGAAGGTCTTCTCAGAATAAGTCTTGACCCTTATAAAAGTTTGAATAGGGCACACAATAACATATTAACAATCCACAATAGGATTCTTTGTTACAACTTCATCAAAATTGGATTTATACACCAACTAGGCCTCGAATTAGGCCTCTTTACAAAGGACCTTATCTTCAATACTTTTCCAAAACACAAAAATCAATAGGGCAGCAATCTATATGTTATCAAACCAAGGATTCCACCATTTGTTTTCATAAAATCACTCACCAAAGTGCCAAATCACAAAATCCTCCTTTTTACCCAAGAAACTAGGGGTTTATTGAAAAACACTCATCCAACCCTCACACAATATTTTGAATACTTAAAATAGGTCCAAAATGGCCTAAAAAAACTCAATTCAACAAGAAACCACACTTCCCCAACACAAAACAAACTTTAGCATATCAAAACCACTCAAAAATCTCATGGAAAACTCAAAATTTCACTCTAGGGCTTCATTCCCAACACCCTTTTAGACCTCCCCTATACACAAACAACATTCCCTCACCTATTTATAGATGATGCAAACTAATTCCACCAATTATAGTAATCACAGTGAGCTGAATGGGCCAATTTACATAATTGAAACCTTCAAAACCCTTTAATCAGGGCACACAAACCTGCATCAAGAGATTCAATCCAAACTACCAATAGAATTGGAGTTAAAGTCTCAAAGAAAATGAAGAAAACCATTAAAATATTCCCCAAAGTGATTCAAGAATATTTATATTCAAAACCTCTCTGTACGGTTCAAACCAAGGATGCAAAAGACAAAGAAATACAAAAAATCTGAAAAATAGTGATTTTTCAATTCAATCTTCCTTCAAATCTTCTAAATCAGTCTTTGAATCGATGTTATGTAGCATATATATTATTTTTCCCAAAAAAATAACTATCCCAATGCCTTCAATTGACATTTAAAATGGTATGACCATTTTCCTTCCTCAAAATTTATTTCTTACAACTTTACAATTTTGCCCTTTTTCACAATTGGCAACTTTCCAATGTTTTTTGTTGAAATCTAAACCTTCTAAAAACCTAGGAAACATAAAAAATGACTCATTACAGTGGAAAATGGTTTTATTGACCTTATTTTTTAAATGCAAAAATTCTAAAATCCTAAAGCCTAGACAACAACTTCTTGAATTGACAATTTTCATTCAATGGTGCTCCCGCACAATGTATGCTTCCACATTTTGTATACATATATATATATATATATATATATATGAAATAAGTTGAAATTTTGTATGCTTGTCGATGCTTCCATTTTGAGCCTATCTTGCAATCATGGCATGCCACATTACCACATTTATTTAAGGCATTCTGGATTGAAAAAATCATGTGACTTTTGTCTATGCTAGGTTAACTCTTGTACAAGATGATTGCAAGTATTCTTTATGAAGCATTGAATGAAATATTTTTATTAACTTGAATGGATACATTTTTTAGGAACTAATATTCGTCTCATTACCATGCTACATATAAAATTATCTACCATACTGAAGAAATGAACAAAGAAGAAACTAACAGACGAAGAGAATGAAACCTTCAAAGAAAAGGAGAGAGTTCGCGTGGCGGCATATCATGAAAAGAAGAAATTGGAAATGATTGACGAAAACAAGCCAATTGAAGAGGAACCTCAACCATGAAAAATAGAAAAGGAATTGGCAACACAAAAGGCACTAATGTGAAAGGATCGTGGCAAAACAGATTCAGATACTGTAGTTGGAGACACACCCTCTACGGTAAGTGAATATGAAGGGACACCATTAATCACAAGAAAATATGGAGGGACACCATCTACCGCAAGTGAATATGGAGGGACGCCATCTACTGCAAGTGAATATGGAGGGACACCATCCAATGCATCTCAAGTTGAGAGTACATCATCACTCGAATTTGACGAAGAAGCTATGCCATCATCTCCATGTGAACCCTAAGGTATGTCTTCTTCTCCACCCTTGATCGAAGGTACGCAATCTAGCCCACCTCAATTAAATATTGATGAAATTCCTAATGTTGAGATGTATGTACCTAGGAGAACACCACCTAGAATTTTGCGTAGAAAGCCAAAGTATTTGATTAATATTGATGATGAGATTTTGCAGCACATGAAAGGTAAGATTTCAACACGCACTTGTAGAAGATATGTTGATAAGATTTGGAAATTCTTCTTTGAAAGGATAAATGAGACAACAAGATGTCAACTATTTGTTGAAATTATGTGAGGTGTAAAGTATACGAGCATCATGAAGACTCTTGGGTTGAGAACATCGAATGCATTGAATGAAGACACTATTGTCAAGAATCTAATGGATGCCTATGAGGAGTGTGGGTAAGACCTCACGTTCGAAGGATAGTAATGTCACTCAATGTGTCATTACATCAAATTTGGTAAGTTATCAAACAAAGAGAGCTTGTCTCATTAGAAAGATGGGTGAATAAATGAGAATTATTAGAAAAACTTTATCAAGAGCCATTCAAAGGTGACAAAGAATTGAGGGCACTGATTCAAATGAATTATGGGAATTCTCAGGGAGACTGCCATGAAAAGATAAAGAAGTTTTTGAAGCCTTGAGAACACTAATTGAAGATTATTGGAAGAATAACACAAGACCATCTCTGAATCAAAGGGATGTGGTAAGAAGGAGAATCAATAGTCGGAACCATGAGCCACATCCAAAGCATTTTTTGGATATGACTCAAACCCAATTTTTTCATAAATTTGAATATGATTATCCTCAAATTAGTATTTCTCAAAGATTTTTTGAAATGATTAAAACTTGTTATGTCAAGATAAATCACACACACACTACTTTTTGTTGTAGACTACATATTGAATTCTCTAACCATTATGATGTTTATCGTTCTATATGTTTATATTTACATACTAACGATGTTTTGCAAGATTGTGGCATAGAAGCCCCAACAAAATCTTCAAGAGAGTTCTTATCAAAAAAAAATAGTGAAATAGAGGATGTCGGATATTCTACAAGACAACATGCATGGATGGTTCATGCAAGCGTTGTGGTGGGCTCCAACGTATGCGAGTATGTCAACATATGGAAAGCACATGTGAGGTGGGATAAAAACTCATAGAGTTCGGGAAGTATAAAAGAGTGGCATATGCTACAAGAGATGGGTCTCAAGAAAAAAGGTGTGATTTGGTTATTGAGAAGATTCTAGTGTACTAGTTTATGTCCATGTTTCATGACAATATACTATCTGAGTATGCAATGCATACTCATAGAGCCTGATGGTTGGACATGCAATTCAAGCTATGCAAGGACACCTTTCCAGTTGGTAACATAGTGTCAGTGGTTAAATTTGTGAAGAACTACACTCTACAACCACAACATGAGGTGCAGTCACAATATTACAACTCCACATAGGTTTCGATATTTGTGCACATAGCATTCATTCATGCATCTGATAATATAGAGGACCAAATGAAGGTATTGAGGGAGTACCAATTTTACATTAGTGATGATCGCACAAATTCTCTAGAATTCATGCAAGGTTGCTTCCAGATGTTCTATAGTGGTTTGGCTCAGAGGGGCATAGCATATGATCAACATATAATACGGTCAGATAAATGTGCATCACAGTTCAAGAACTCACGCATGTTCTATTGGTTGTGCATGATGCATGTCATTACAGGTGTTCAACATATGTGGAACTTTTGTGAGGTTGGGCATGGAAAGGGGGAGCATGATGGTGCAGGATAATACGTGAAAAGAGCATTAGCACGAGAAGAGTTAAAGAATAAAGACAATGCAAAGTTGACAGATGCAAGATCAATCATCGAGTGGTGTAGTGTGTTGATGGGTCTAGGTAATGAAGGTACATCTTCAGTTCATAGATTTTTTTGGTTGATGGATGATACTAACATTGCACCATATGTGGACTATTGCACACTAACAGGATCGAGTGAGGTGCAATATTTCCTTAGCTCAAATGTAGGTTCATGGAGTATCGATACATGAAAGATGGCATTCTTTTGTTCTTCATGTACAATGCAAGCCTAGAATGATTGTGAGTTAGGGGAGTGGATTCACAAGTTTTCTTAGCCCACTTCACACATATCGCCCTCCAACAGCATTGGGACTGACATAGATGGAATCATCGGTCAAATTTGACCACGTATCAGATCTAGTTCAACGAGGCAATATATCTACTTGCTTAGTTTTTGAAATTCCATATCCTTATCTTACTTTGTAGTGTATTCGTAATGTTGACTAATTTCTAGAGATTTGTTGAACATATCAATGCAAGGCATGTTTACGCAGTTATTACAGATGAAGACAATGAAGAGGGATCAAACTATTACTTGTGTCATTGTGTTGAGGCCAAAAATAAATTGTAGGCCCCAGTTATAGATGGATAAAACATCGAATACCCTACAGTCTTAGTTGTGGTTACTGAAACGTGGCTTAGAAGGTACCCACATTCGAGGGTTAAACATTGGATGTTTCAGAACTTTGATATGCGTCGTAAGATTCTTCATTACTCAAACCTTGTCATGGCATCCAATGTTTTTTTGACCAAATATGGGGGTAGACCTTTGAACAAGACCCTGTGGAAGGTCTATGAGTCTAACCATGAGGTAATACTTGACACAATAAAGAGTAGAGCAGACTCAGATGGTTCGTTGGATTAATTTGTAAGTATATGCACATTGGTTTTTATTAGTTTATACTTGTATGCACATTAATTTGTTTGATTCCAATGCTATCATCTTCTTTTACTTTGCCTATTTGTAAGTAACCTACTAAACATTGATTGGTGTCCCCTTGCAGAAAATGCAGATATATGAGCCATCCAAGAGAATGTTAGCCATAAAATAAATGTAACATCCTTATTTTGATGATCTTGATAAATATCAATCATGATTTTAAGCCATTACAAAAGTGTGTGCAAAGCTTGGTGAAGGAATTTCAATTTATTCATTTGAATTTAACCTTATCATGAGTAGCTATGATGTATACATTATAAGAGCATCTCAAATTTCAACTTACTTTATTCATGAGAGGTTTTGTGTGCAATAGGTATGTTGGAATTCCTAGTGAAGATGTATGACCAGGAGTGACTAAGTTGTGAGACCTACATGCCTATCTATAAGTGCCTTCAATCTATTTTCATTTCATTTCCATTTTGGATGCTCTTTCTTTTTCTCTTTTACTTTGCGTATTTGTAAGTAAACTAAAAATTGATTGGTCTCTCGTTGCAGAAAATGCTGATTTATGAAACATAAAAGAGAATCTCAACCAAAAACGACATGCAACATCCTTATTTTAATGATCTTGAAAAATCTCAATTCTGATTTCAATCTACTATAAAAGAGCGTGTGAAGCTTAGCGAGGGAATCTCAAGTTACTCAATTGAAGTTAACCTCATAATGAGCACCTATGATGTAGACATTTAAAGAGAATCTCAAATGTATGAGTGACATTGTAAAAGATCTATGAGAATGAAGTACCTAAGGCATTGTAATGAGATTTACTCAAATACTATAATTTTGGAGTTCATGTTTGGTGCAGTAGCACCTTGTTCTCTAAATACCTTCAATAGGCAAATTTGCAAATTTTGAAATGTAAAAATGGGAAAAAGGTCATGTGAAGGTCATATGCAATGTATTAAAAGTCTCAAATATGTCATTAGGTGATTAGAGAAGTGATATAAATAATGTAAGGTCGAGCAACACAAATATCTTTTGTATTCTTGAAGATTTACAATCAATAAAGTCCCTATTTTAGTGATTTTATGAGTTTTCCAGTTGTTCATTAACTTGTACGGCCTGCACAGTAGTTTAAGGCCTTGAATCTTGTTTTTTAAGGTATAATAGTGAAGTAGATTTCATTTGAATCTATTTAAAGGAGGTTATCCATTGAGTTTATCATTAGTTTGAATTGATTTTTCTCTACTCGATCTGTAAACCCTCAAGATTGGGGTTTTCACAGTCTAGATAACCAATAATGACTACTCCACTGAATTTGATAGTTTAGATCAGTGGATTAAGTTAATCTTATGATTTTTTAGGTGTGTGTGTGTTTATCTATGTAGGGGAATTCAAGAAACAAAGGTGGAGTTGCGGCTACAGGGTTTTATGATGAATTTCCAAGTGAAAAGTGTGGCTCCAAGTGGTGTTTTGAGGAAAACTTCTCAAATGACTTCACAAAAAAATGACTGATATAGATAGCTATTATCGAGTTACAACACATACTTCAAAATTAATAGTGACTGTCTTGGAACATGTGCATCAAAAATGACCTTCTTCGTTGTCCTCATTAGATTAACTAGGCCTAATTTACAAAGGAACATACCTTTAAACATTCAACAACCCATTGAACTTGTTGGGTAGCAATTATCATGTACCCAAACTTTCAGATCCACAATTTGTCTTAGGAGAAACTCACTCCACCATGCCAAACCACGAAACCCTTATTTTATGCTAGTATGAGGAGGATTTATTGAAATGAATGGTTCCACACCTTACCAGAACATGCTACCACCTCAAACCTTCTTAAAATAACTTGCACAAACTCAAAAGACAATCACCCAACCTCTACATGCAATATTTTATCAAACCCTAGGGTGAAACCTCATTTTTCATGCCCTTTTCCATCAAAATCTATAGGGGCAGCAACACAAACCCCATAAAACTTATTCCCTTTCACCAAATAAGCACCCTAACATCAAAATGGGTTTCTAAATATGTATTGGGCCTATGGAAACACAGAGAGATTGAAAAAAAGAACACAATCACCCTGTACGAAACCGTATAGTTCAAGGAAACATCAAAGTTCTGGTAAAAATATAGAAAAATACAAGGAAACAATGAATTTTATTGATCTTCTTCTAAGTAAATGGTACATTTATGCTAGGAATGGTCCTCTTTCACACCCAAACATGTAGAATCACTCTGAGGTACGTTCAATCAGATCGATCCCTTAAGAGTCCAAAGTCCTCAATGGCTGCAAACTTCAACATGTTGTTACTCAAATACCATGATGCTTAGAAACTTCTTGTATGATCCTATAGGATTACGTTGGGCCCCTTTACAAAAAAATCTCTCAGTTTTGGCTATCTCATAGTGGTTTTCCTATGGCAGTGGATTTTCACTTGATGGAAAAAGCGTCAAATGCAAGTAGTGCAAAGTTGCAAAGTGGTGCAACTTTCATTTTGCAACTCGTGTGACCAAGAAGACTATTCCAATATGTCTGAATAGGTATGTTTATGCTAAGCATGGTCCTCTTTTGCACCCAAACATGAAAAATCGCTCTGAGGTACTTTCAACCGGATTGTCCCTTTAGAGTCCAAAGTGCTAAATGGCTGCAAAATTCAGAATGCTATTACTCGGATATCGTGACACTTAGAAACTTCTCCGCTGATCCTACAGGATTGCGTTGAGACCCTCTACAAAATTATCTCTCATTTTTTGCTATCTCGGAGTGGTTTTCCCATGGCGGCAGATTTTCACTTGATGGAAAATGCGTCAAATGCAAGTAGTGCAAAGTTGCAAAGTGGTGCAACTTTTGTTCTGCAACTCGTGTGACCAAGCGGATTGTTCCAACGTGTCTGAATATGTATTTTTATATTAGGCATGGTCCTCTTACATACCCAAACATGCAGAATCGCTTTGAGGTACGTTCAACCAAATCAATCCCTTAAGAGTCCAAAGTCCTAAATGGCTACAAACTTCAGCATGCTATTACTCGGATACCATGATGCTTAGAAACTTCTCGTTTGATCCTACAGAATTACATTGGGCCCCTCTACAAAATTATCTCTCATTTTTGGCTATCTTGGAGTGGTTTTCCTATGGCGACAGATTTTCACTGGATGGAAAAGCGTCAAATGCAAGCAATACAAAGTTGCAAAGTGGTGCAACTTTTGTTCTGCAACTTCTGTGACCAAGAGGAATGTTCCAACGCATCTAAATAGGTGTTTTTATGCTAGGAATGGTCCTCTTTCACACCCAAACACACAAAATCACTTTGAGGTATGTTCAACCAGATCGATCCCTTAAGAGTCCAAAGTGTTAAATGATTGCAAACTTCAACAAGATATTACTCGACCATCATGACACTTAGAAACTTCTCATCTGATCCTACAAGATTATTTTGAGCCCCTCTACAAAAACCTCTCTCGGTTTTGGCTATCTCAAAGTGGTTTTCCTGTGGCATCAAATTTTCACTTGATGGAAAAAATGTCAAACGCAAGCAGTGCAAAGTTGCAAAGTGGTGCAACTTTCATTTTGCAACTCGTGTGACCAAGAATACTATTCCAATGCATCTAAATAGGTATTTTTACACTATTAATGCTCCTCTTTTGCACCCAAACACGCGAAATCGCTCTGAGGTACGTTCAACCAAATCGATCCCTTAAGAGTCCAAAGTGCTAAATGGCTGCAAACTTCAACATGTTGTTACTCAGATACCGTGATGCTTAGAAACTTATCGTCTTATCCTACAAAATCACATTGGGCCCCTCTACAAAAAAATTTCTCAGTTTTGGCTATCTCAGAGTGGTTTTCTCATGGTGGCAGATTTTCACTTGATGGAAAAGTGTCCAATGCAAGTAGTGCAAAGTTGCAAAGTGGTGCAACTTTTTTTCTGTAACTCGTGTGACCAAGAAGACTATTTCAACTTGTCTAAATAGGTATTTTTACGCTAGGCATGGTCCTCTTTCACACCCAAACATGCAAAATCGCTTTGAGTGACGTTCAACCAGATCGATCCCTTAAGGGTCCAAAGTGCAAAATGGCTAAAAACTTCAACATGTTGTTACTGAGATACTGTGATGCTTAGAAACTTTTTGTTTGATCTTACAAGATTGTGTTGGGTCCCTCTATGAAAACCTCTCTCAGTTTTGGCTATCTCGAAGTGGTTTTCCCATGGCGGTGGATTTTCACTTGATGGAAAAAGAGTCGAATGCAAGTAGTGCAAAGCTGCAAAGTGGTGCAACTTTTGTTCTGCAACTTGTGTGACCAAGAAGACTATTCCAACATGTATGAATAGGTATATTTATGTGAGACATGGTCCTCTTTCACACCCAAACATGTGGAATGACTTCGAGGTACGTTTAACCAGATCGATCCCTTAAGAGTCCAAAGTGTTAAATAGTTGTAAACTTTAGCATGTTGTTACTTGGATACCGTGATTCTTAGAAACTTCTCATCTAATCCTACAGGATCATGTTGGCCCCTCTACAAAAACCTCTCTCAGTTTTGGCTATCTCTGATTGGTTTTCTCTTGGCGGTGGATTTTCACTTGATGGAAAAAGTGTCCAATGCAAGCAGTGCAAAGTTGCAAAGTGGTGCAAATTGTATTCTGCAACTCATGTTACCAAGAGGATTACTCCAACACATCCGAATAGGTATGTTTATGCTAGACATGGTCCTCTTTCCCACCCAAACATACAGAATTGCTCTGAGGTACGTTCCACCAGATTGATCCCTTAAGGGTCCAAAGTGCAAAATGGCTGCAAATTTCAACATGTTGTTACTCGGATACTGTGATGTTTAGAAAATTATTTTCTAATCCTACAGGATTGCATTAGGCCCCTATACAAAAACCTCTCTCGGTTTTGGCTATCTCGGAGTGGTTTTCCAGTGGCGACGGATTTTCACTTGATGGAAAAAGTGTCAAATGCAAGCAATGCAAAGTTGCAAAGTGGTGCAATTTTCATTCTACAACTCGTATGACCAAATGGATTGTTCCAATGCATCTAAATAGGTATTTTTATGCTAGGCATGGTCCTCTTTCACACCCAAACATGCAGAATCGCTCTGAGCTATGTTCAACCGAATCAATCCCTTAAGGGTCTAAAGTGCAAAAGGGAAACAAACTTTGACATGATATTACTAAGAAATTTTGATTCTTACGAACTCTCCATCTGAGCCTACAAGATTGTGTTGGGCCCCTCTACAATAACCTCTCTCATTTTTTTTAATCTCAAAGTCATTTTCTTGTGGTGTCCAATTTTCACTTGATGGAAAAAGTGTCAAATGGAAGCAATGTAAAGTTGGAAAGTGTTGCAATTTATTTTTTTGCAATTTGTGTGACCAAACTAACTGCTCCAACACATCCTGATAGGTAGGTTTACGCTAGGAATGGTCCTCTTTCGCACCCAAAAACGTGGAATTTATCTGAGATGTGTTCAACCGGCTTGATCCCTTATGATGGCATGCAAAACAATGGAAAATAGAAACATACACACAACAGTTGAGAAGTCCAAGTATTTCACACAAAAAGTGTATGATCATTGGTGCAAAGCACCTTGTTCCTCCATTTGATGAAGAAGGTCTAGTTCAGTGGTTTTAGTCACTATAATGTCAAATAAGGCCATGATAGCCCATTTTGTAATCTTGCTTTTAGTTTTGAGTTAGTGCGGGGTCATTTGAGTCAATTATGTAACTAAAAATAAGAAAATAGCATTGGTAAAGGCATTGGAAGAGATTACTAATGTTTCCCCTATTCAAAATTCAGAATTTAGGCCTTAAAAGCAAGGCTAGACAAGGTGAAAAGAAGATATTTCTTGAGAATAAGTTAGAATAGTCTGGAAATAGGGTGAGGTTGTAGAGTTTGATGTTTTCAAGTGGTTTGCAAGGAAAAGGGAGGTCAAAATTATGCTATGGCATGATGCCCTAATTGGGAATAGAGGGGTTTTGAATGAAAAAGAGAGGTTTGAGGGAGTAAAAGTTGGTAAAGTCAAGGAGTAGCATAATTTGGTGGTCAATTAAGTTTGTGCAGGTAGAATGAAGAGGTTTGGAAGAGGTTTTGAGGTTGTATGACGTCTGAATATGGGGTTTTCAATAAAATTTAGTGAAATTTGAGAAAAATGAGGGTTTAGAGGATAGTGGGGTTACAGGGCTAATCATGCCCTAAAAATTATGGATTTTGTGAATTTGCAGACTGGTAAATGTTGTCCAATGGTGTTTTTCAATTGGAAGAGTGATTGAGAGTTTGTTTCTTTGTTAAATAGACCTATTCGGGGGTCTAGGACAGTGTTTAGTCCATTTCTTATTTGTATTATAAATTATAATTTGCTTTCTCCCGAGTCCATTTCGTATACAAGAAATAATATTGCAAAAATTTGACATATAAATCTTTTGATGTGTTTATATGGTGACACATCAAGAACATATTGGAATATGAATCATTTCACGGAATACCAATTGAAAACGTGTTTTTTCTCTTTTAGATAAAGTTGTTTAGCATCAATCAATTAATATTCAAGACAAACCATGAAGGACAACAATGATCAATGATAGGGCTAACCAATTAATAAGTATACACGTGAATAAGTCAAGCATGTACATGTGAATAAGGGAAGCACAAGTACTCAAAAACACATAAGCCTTGAAGTATACACATGAATACATAGTATACACAAATTAATACAAAGTATATGCACAACTACAAGGTATACACATGAAAACATGTAAGTCGCAAAGTATACATTGGAACACATGTAAGTCACAAAGTATACACATAAGTTGTAAAGTATACACTTGAATACACGTAACTCATAGCTATTGAACCATCAATTTAGAATGCAAATATGGACACCATCGATAAAAAATATTTATATTAGCCAAATAGCCATGTAGGCATACATCAATATATGTTGATATAAGTATGAAATATATGTACAAAATAACCATATAGGCTTATGAGAATGCCATATAGGCATATAATATCAAATATGTCCAATACAAAATATGTACAAAACTGCCATGTAAGCATACAACAAAGGGCTCTAGAATCAAAAGTCATTGCTCTCCATGCTCTGGAAATAAATTATTTCCCTTTGCTTATTGATCGGATGACGATAGGTCTGTCACTCATTTGTGCTACGATTGAGGAGTGCTCCTACTGCTCCTCCTGCTCCTCCTAGTGTTTAGTTCATGGTGAAGTTTTAATTGTTACAATAAGAAGTAAAGACATGAATATATAGAAATTAAATTATAAAAAATGATATATTTGACCAAATAATCACTTACCACCATCTCATGATCTCTCTCCACAAGGGAAATATTGACACACCCATGCTCAGGCGTGCTCAAGCCCTATATAAACCATCCAAATAGAAATTAAACTACAAATCAATAATGGTTTGATTTTTCACTAACTATCATCTATAACAACGAATGTAAATTGAAATTTACTAATTTGCATCATACCTCCCCTGTCAGAGCCATCAAGGATTGTATAGCAGATGAAACACCGATCTCCATTGCTCTCGTCACATTTAGAGGTGTTTTGGCTTGCAAAATTTGAAAATAAAATAACAAATTATTCAACGCAATCAACGATGTGCATATAAATTACACAAATCTATTAAATACAATTCATTAGTTAAACTCTTTATTCTATTACCTCCGTGCAGGTTTGAGTAAATCCACTGGCACTGGGAGGTGTTCCCTCAGAACCTCCAATATTAGCCTGTTCAACATCCAAAATCACATATTAAAATACCATTTGTAAAACAATGCTATTAACATGTAATGAATTTATAATTGTTTACTACTTACATACCCCACTGATAGGGGTACTGCAGAAATAAGTAGGTGGAGGGCTGGTGTATCCAATCTCAACACTGTGACCCTGCAATTTTTTTAAATCATAAAACATTTTTACTTAATATTTCTTTTCAAAATTGAAATTTAATAAATTAAATTCAATGAACATGCTAAATTTTACCTGACTATCAATGTCATACACCTCATGCAAAATGTCAGCTGTCCTCTCCATCTCCATAGTTGTAGATAGATCTTGTGTAGTAGCCTTCTGAGTGTCAGTGGGGTCATATAAACAAGTCGCCCCACAAGATTGACACACATGTGTTTGAAGGCCAACACTCGAAGACTCCCTTGGATGGTGATGTAGAATAGGGCTAGTATGATGGATGATAGTCTAGATCAAAGTGTTGATCACCTGCAATGTCTCTACATCGACACTCTCCTTTGCAAAAGAAGGCATAAAAACGTGCTCACGAGGCGGCCTAGCAAGAGCTCATATCCCTTGCCACGTAGGATCCAGTTGTGCACTGGGTCTATCCTGAGCCGACCCCCCACCTCTCCCCTGGAAATCCCTCATATCAAAATAATTTGGGATTTTGTTCAATATGAACTCACTATATAGTTTCCTAAGGAAATATTGCAGGACTTCACAATTGTTGCACGGTGGGTAACCAAAGACCATGTACCACCTATCATAAAAATGGTTCCTAATCTATTGGTGGTGGCACCAATGAATAGGAAACCTCTTCACATTGAGGGTAATATTTTTATTTGTGTGTGGATCAGTGAATAATGAGCACAAATCACCTTTTGTAATTTTTAAATCCTTTACATCTTTATATAATAGTTTATTCGCATAATAAGCCCTAGTCGCTTGCCTCCTATCTTTCCATCTAGTTATTTGTTTGATAATTGAATCTACATTTTTTAACATATGTTTCAATGAACTTGCTAGGGTCATTTTTTCTACGGTTGAACCATTTGGATCACTCAACCTACTGATTAAATCCTCAATTTTCTTTTTGTTGTTCTCAATTTCACTCATCAAATTTTGTTGATTGTCGCGAGGGGGTTGAGTGATAGGTATAGGTTGTTGTTGTGGTTGATTTTGTTCTTGAGGATTTGGTTGCTCTTCTTGTTGAGGATTTTGAGGGTTTGTAGGTTGATTTGCATCTCCTAAAAGTTAAAAAAAATATATCAAATAAAATCTAAACTAATAGATTCAAAACAAAAATCAATCAATCCTTACCTCTCACACCTCCTCATCGTGGTGCCATCATTATGAAGAAATAGAAACTATTGGTGAAGATTTTCGTACAATGCCTCCTCCTAGAACACGAGCGCAAAAAATGCGGGTTTTGGCCGCAAGCACAACAAAAAACACAATTGAAATGAAGAATGATGAGTTTCACTTTTTTTTTCTCTTTTAACATGTCATAACGTGAGCACATTATAACATGAGCACATTATAATGCGCTTGCATTATAGGATTGTTGTTGCCGAGCCTTAGGCTCGGCCCAACAAGCCATAACGTGCTCGCATTATGACTTTTAAAAATGTTTTTTGAAAGTGGCCACAAATTGGCTACCAATTTCTATGCACCCGCCCATGAGGAGATCTTAGTAAGGGAAGAGGAGTAATTGTATACTAAATCGAGGGAAGTATGGCTAATAGAAGGAGATGCAAACACTAAATTCTTTCATAACACATCCAAAATTAAGGAAGCCCAAAAAATGATATCAAGTATTCATTCTTCAGAAGGTAGTATTATTCAAGGACAAAAGGGCATTGAGGAAGAGGCAGTGGGATTTTACATAAAAGTCTTGGTCCCAAAAGGAGATAAGAAAATCCTAGATGATAGCAGAATCCTAGCCAATATACCTAAACTAATAACAAAAGCAAACAATCAACAGTTAACAACACCCTTCTCCAAAGAAGAACTAAAGGAGGCAACTTTTCAACTCCTTCTTGACAAAGCTCCAGGCCTAGATGGGTATCCAACCTTCTTTTATCAAAAGTGTTGGCATATCCTTAAAAATGATATCTAGGAAATAGCAGAGGACTTTAGAAAAAAGCAAGAAATTTGTGAAAGATTTGAATAACACTATGATAGTACTCATACCCAAGAAAGAGACATGTGAGAGCTTTGGGGATTATCACCCCATTTCACTATGTAATAACATATACAAAATTCTATTTAAAGCCTCGGTAAATAGGCTAAAGAAGGTGTTGGGTAAGATCATCTCACCAAACCAAAGTGGTTTTACACCAAGGAGAGACATTGTAGATAACATCATTCTATCCAATGAGGTTGTACATACAATAAAAAAAGAGAAGAGACAAAGTATGGTGATAAAAGTAGACATCAACAAAGTATACAATAAGGTATTGGTTTTGATCAAAATTGGTTTAAAATGATCTTTTAATGCATCTCCTCAACAAGATATTAAATATTGGTTAACAATGCCCCATGTGGCTTCTTCCAAAGCTCCAATGGAATAAGGCAAGGAGATCCAATCTCCCCCTTTTTATTCATTATCATGGAAAAATCTCTGGGTAGGCTTATTATCTTCAAGCTAGAACAAGGCCTATGTAAATGATTACAAGTGGCACAAGGGATAGAAACCCTAACTCACCAAAAATTTGTAGATGATACTTTTCTATATGGTGAGGCTACCATTAGAGAAGCAATGTCTATAGGAGATTGTTTGCAAGAATATAGTGAGATCACAGGATAATAATTAAATATGGAAAAATCCAAGATATATTTTTTCAATACAAAGAAAACCTTACAAAGAAGAATTGCTAAAGTCCTAGGGTACACAATTGATGTGTTACCTTGTAATTAATTGGGGGTGCCACTATTTAAGGGTACAAGTTGGACTAGACTTTGGGAACCAATCAGAAACCGATGCTCTAACAAGGCCCTAAGTTGGAGAGGTAAATGGCTCACACTGGTAGGTAGAATAACAATGATTAAGGTAGTGCTTTCAACAATTCCTATATATCTGATGTCAAGTATACAACTAGCATCAAAAGCCTCAACAAGATTAGAGAGTATACTCAAACACTTCTTGTGGGAAGGTTCAAATGAACAACATAAAATCTCGCTAATTCGATGGAACAAAGTGTGTAGAACCCAAGAGAGGGATGGAGCTAGCATATGGAACTTGAAACTGTATACACCTAAAATTGGTCTGGAGCATCTAATTAATTAAATACACATTATTTGATTAATTATTCTATTTCCTCTACTATTTAAATAAATAGAAATATTTATTTAATATAGTTCACTTTCAAATTCATCTTAATTAAATAAACAAAATTAAATACTTTGTTCGATTTAATTATCAAATCCCTATTTCAATCTATCACATCATTCTCGAATTAATTAAATAAGGTCAAACACTTTTTTAATTAAATACCATATTCCTCTGATTAATTTAATAAACGACTATCCTATAGTTTGTTTTATTAAATTATTTATATTCCTTTTCCTAATTTAAATAAATCAAAAATATTTGAATTAGATCATAAAGGAATATTCCAATCTACATTTCCTCAAAAATGAATTAGATTTCCTATGTCTAATCTATGTCTAAATTTGTCACAATTAATGCTTTGAAACTTGACGGGAAGTTTTGGAGACAAATTGGAGACAAATTTGGAATTTGATCTCTCAATCCTCTTCCATCAATCCTTCCTCTTCTCTTGCCTGGTGTTTTCATGGGTAGAGACAATCTCCATCTTTCTCTCAATCTCCTCCATCTCTCACCATTCAATCTTCAGATCAAATCCAAGCCTCTCAAAGCTTTCCCTGTGCATTTCTATAGCCGGGAAATCTATAAATAAAGCCTCATTGAACCAAGAAAAGGATCCAGATAATCAAGCTTTTACACCCTTACTCTGCAGGAATCCAGACATCAAGTATCAAGCATCAAGTATCAAGCTTCACAACAATGGCTGCCTCTTGGAGCTGCAATTATCTGTTTCACCTCAATATCATGCTAGTTTAATTGATTTATCATTTAGCATTGTATTAACATTATCTCATTCTTCAGATAGTCATTTTAACAGTCTTATTTGCTTAACAATCTGAGAGCAATTTAGATTTAATAAATCTTTGGAGATAGAGAGCAATAGGACGCTTTCAATTGATTATTTTGTTGAATTGATTCAATATGTTTGATCATAGATATAATGTCATATTAAGAAGTGTATTTATGTTATTTACCTCATTCCACACTTACAATTTGGCACCCACCGTGGGGCATTAACCCCATTTCATCAAAATTACAATTTTTATTTTTTTATCTGGAAAGTGTTATGCAGGTTTACAGCGTAATTTGTTTTAGCGCTTTCATTAAAAGTTTCGGAGCTTCCGATCCCTGTTCTAGCGCTTTCAGAGTTTCGGCGCTTCCGATTACTGTTCCAGTGCATCCGATGTTTTAGCGCTTTTATGAAAAACTTCAGCGCTTCAGTACACTGTTTCGGCGCTTCGGTGATTTAGCGCTTCTAAGACAAACTTCGGCGCTTCGGTACACTATTTCTGCACTTTTGGGTTTTAGCGCCTCAAGTAATTGTTCTAGCACTTTAGTTCCATATTCTGGCGCTTTTATAAAAACAGTCTGGATCCGACGCTTCCACGGCCAGATCTTACTTTTTTTTTTCACAGTTGGGATAAAATTGATCAATCTAGGATAGTCACTTCAAAGTTCTTAAAAATTGATCAATCCTAGGATAGTCACTTTCTTGTTTTTCTTAAAGCAAATCTATCGATCCTAGGATAGTCATCTCATTTTTATAGTAGAAGTTAAAAGAACATCATGATTTCAGTGAAGCAACACCTTCACTTAGATTAAGAATCTTTCTTTTTGGGCTTAAAACAAAACAAATCTATACGTTGTGCTTGTAGTGATTAGGCTTATGCTCTCCCCTTAACTAGGTGACCAAAGTGCCAGATTCACTTTTCTTTTATGTCATTTATGCTTTATTAAATCCTTTAGCAGGTCTACCGTAGTGGGAAAAAGTACTCACCCTACGGGAACGACCTAAGTGGGAACAACCAAAGCCAGGTTATCCAACCCACTATAATAAAAATGCAATTTGTTGATGAAAGTCCAAATTGATGGTAGTATGCAAGATAAGCATCCCCAAAATCTTTGTTCTAAAGATTGGGAGGTCTCCTGAGGGAGTTTATCTATTTGCCACACTGAACGGAACCCTATCTATGAACCATAGAGTAGTTGCTCGCCGAGTCAGTATCCATACATTGTCATACTCACGGTGCAAGGAGAGGGAAGAATCTTCCCCCAAGACACTCACCATATAATTACCAAGGATTTTTTGCTCAAGGGATTCGGTATCTACATCCGTCACTTTGAGTATGCACCTGGCAATGACAAAAACACGGGCGCCCTCTAGGGGGTGACACGGCTGTGTGAGTCAACGTAATTGCAAGATGTGGGTTGTGAGTATAATGATGAGCTACTTGTCCTTAAGTGTGAGTCTGTTTGATATGTGTACAAATGTTAAAACAACCCGTCAAAATCAATAAATATCATTCGTGATTTTTGAACATACACAATCTTTTCAGTTTTAAAATCAAATATTCAAAATTGCTTGCTGTGTTTTCACAAATTCATTTAAATCAGATTTAAAGATCATCCTAAAAATGTCAAGTCAAAACAAATTAGAAAATCCATGCTGCGAAAGTGGAAGTCCACCACGTTTCTCAAAAAGAAAATCATAGTCACGAAACCCCGAAGACCTCTCGGTTATAGAAACAAATTGAGAAAACAACGTTTTTTGTATCAAAATCGGAAACTTCTTTTACAACATAGAACATTCATTCACCGTTATCATGATTTTGCTAGGGGTCACTCTTTAGACTACACGGTAGAACCACTCTATTCACGAGCCTTCTTTCAAAGAAGAGATCTAACACAATTTCACAACCGTAGTCAACAGATTCATCCTTCATATCTTCCACAGTCTTTAATATAGTATGCTACAAGGCCATATCAAATTTTACAGTAGAGGGTCTTTAAAGTCCTATTTTTAGAAGCTCTAGAAAAACCTGTTTCAGCGCTTCTGGTCACTATTTTAGCGCTTCTGGTAAAATAGCACTTTCGGGCACTATTTTAGTGCTTACAGTCTTTGTTTTAGTTCTTCTGGTAAAGTAGCACTTTCATCACTTTTTACAGCGCTTCTATTCACTGTTTTAGCGCTTCTGTCAAGTAGCGCTTCCATCAATTTCTGCAGCGCTTTTATGCACTGTTTCAGCACTTCGGGTAAATCTATGCTTCTGGCGTCTGTTCTAGCGCTTTTGTGAAACAACGCTTCTGTACTCTGTTTTAGTGCTTCTAAAACAAAGAGTTCAAAAATCTTACCAATCAGTCTGTCTATCTTTTGTCTACAATCTTCATCAGAACACAAGTCTCTGTTCATCAAAATCACTATCAAAGGACCAAAATAAGAAAGGTTTACACAAATTTCCAACTTATCAACTGAAACAAAGATCTTGCAAATCATAAGTGTCAAAATCAAATACACAATCAATTACTATACTAAAGTTTCTTTATCAGGATACTATCATCCTTCATCACGAAACAAAGTATAGCGATTACTTTTTTTAAATATTGTCTCATCAATAAGATAAGTCATCTTATTTGAATTTGTTTAAAAAAGTTCAAATTGACACTATCCCGCACATAAGATCAAATTTCAAAAGAAAGGACAAAAATTTGTATGCCAATCTTCACTAGGTCCCACAAACAGAGACTCTTAGAACAAGAGTTTGAATCATCTAAAAATATGGCAGAAGAAAATCCTTGGAACACTTTAAACCACAATGACAAAAATGAAATAACTCAAGAGGAAATCCAAGCGGCTCAACAAGATCCCAAGTTTCACATGTTTATGGAAAAAGTTTTGGAACAAGACATGGAAAAATATCTTTTAATGTTGACCGAATCAGGGGTGAAACTTCCAAAAGATTTTGATATAAACCATTTGAAAGGTGCAACTGAAACAAATGAAACAGAAATACCGCTACCAACACAAACAATCGATCCAGTTGTTGCTTTAACTTCACAAATGCAATTATTACAGCAACAGATACACGACATGATGAAAGGGACAACCAAAAGATATGTGATACAGGATATTTGTCCTTATCCATTTGACGCAATAGTTGGTTTACTACCTTTTCCAAGACATTGCGAATTCCCAAAGTACGATAAGTACAATGGACAAACAGATCCTATAGATCATATACGAGAATTTAAAACAATGAGTCTTGAATTTGCTCAAGAAGAGACTTATTTGATGAGGTTATTCCCATGAAGTTTGGGAGGTGCATGTATGGAATGGTTCTCAAAACTACAACCTGGTATAAAAATGTTTGAGGAACTTGTTAACAAGTTTATCTCTCAATATTCATTCAACATCCAAAATAATGTTACTATCAAGGATCTCTACAACTTAAAGAAAAACAAATGAGAGACATTCTTGTCTTTTCTCCAAAGATGGTGATGATTGTTTGCTAGATATCCTCGATCTATTCCAGAGGAAGAAAAGATGGAATTAATCATTGAGAACTTGACAGAAGAAATGAGCTATAGTCTAGAATTACAATGTTCACCTACTTTCGAAAAAGTCATAGAAAATGGTCTTAAGATTGAGCAAGCATTAGTAAAACGGGGAGTTATCAAACATTACAATGACAAATCAAATAACTACTCCAATCAAAACTCAAGCAATGATAAACCAAAAATTTGGCAAAAGAATCGCAACACAAATGAAACATGTGATTCACAAAATGTCAAACCAATTTTCAACTTGATGGCATCTTCTTCAAACAATCAAAACAGTGACCAAAAAGTCTAGTCAAATACCATGCAGAACAACGAACGTGCAAAAACACTACCATATCAAAAACCATCAAATAGATGAAGGTTCACACCTTTAGGTCAATCAATGGAATCGGCGATGAAAGAACTAGTTACCAGAGGCCTTCTCACTGCACGGGAAGCTAGGTTCTGGGATCCAAAAGTCAAACCATCATGGTGGAATGACACTGATTATTGCAACTATCATAATAACAAGGGTCATAAAACAAATGACTGTATGGAATTGAAACATGCAGTACAAGATATGGTGGACAGCAACAAAGTGTATGTGGAAGGACCTCAAAATAACAACGATCATTCGACCTTCAAAGATCCACTGCCAAATTATGACAAAGGTGCATCATCATCAAATAGCAAAGGGAATAACACCAATCATGTCTATAACACAACAATCCTGTGTCTATCTGAAGTCAAAAATGATCATACAGTTAGTGATAACATTGAGGAAAATGAAACCAACAACGTTACCTCTTTGGATTTACTCCCAAGCGTGCAAAACCCTGATAATCAAATCAATGTTTTAAAAATTAGAGACAATCAAGAACATCAACCAGCAAATGCCATGACTCAGGGCCAATCAAAAGTTATGTTAAAGGGAATTGGATCCACACATGCAGTCCCACCTCCATCAAATTATGATATTATCAATCAAATGCAAAACACCCCCCAAGAGAATCAAGAACGTCAACCAGCAAACGTCATAACTAGGGGGCAAGCCAAGGTAGTATTAAAAGGGGTAGGATCTCAACGTGCATTTATGCCTCAATCTCATTATAGTATTGTTGATCAATTACAAAATATCCCCGCTCAAATCTCAATACTGGAACTCCTAAAGTTGTCACCATCACATAAAGAAGTTCTTGAACAAGCATTAGTGGCCACAACTGTACCAAATAATTTGGATGTTTGTTAATTCCAAGCTATGGTGGGACATCTGACTACCCCTCATTGTCTTTCATTCTCTCAACAGGATGATGTCTCATTAAACCATCTGCATAACACAGCATTGCATATCGAAGTCTGTATCCATAATCATCTTGTTAAGAGAGTTCTAATAGATGGGGGAGCTGGTTTGAACATTTGCACCCTCAAATTAATCCGTGCACTAGGATATTCCAAAGACGCTATTGATGCTCGACGAAAAATGACCATTAAAGCCTATGATGAGGAGGAAAGATCGTCCAAAGGTTTGATTGTATTACCCATTCAAGTGGGGCATGTGATGAAGCATATAGCATGTCAAGTATTAGACAAAGAATGACATACAACATACTCTTAGGATGACCCTGAATTCATGAAATGCAGGTCGTACCTTCTACATACCATCAATGCCTGAAGTTTCCAATAAACAGACAAGAGGTGACTATAGTTGCTGATTCTAATCACCCACAACATTGTGATGCATTAAGAATATCTCAAGACACCTTTGTCCCTCACAATAGGGAAGCTTCAAGTTCATCATCATCCAAGAATGAACAAAGTCCAAGCATCACTACCAAGTGGGTACAAAAGAAAGGTAAAGAAAAGGAAACAAGTCATGATGAAACAAACAAACCAGATACAAAAAACTTCTCTATCACACAAATTTCAAAAGCAAGTTCAGTTGACAGATAAAGGAATGGGACAGTACTCAATGGAACAATCGCTTAACTTATCATAGTTAATGCCATCTCCTAGGAAATATGGTCAACCATCACTAATCAAACCTCCAACATCTGTACCTACCACAGTTCTTCACAAAAAATTTGTAAAATCTAGAACTATAGCAGAAGAAACGAAAAACAAAGCAATCCTGGATTGGCTATACAAGGATGAAGAAACATCAACATCAGAGACCGACATCAAAAATGTTAGCATCAACACAGACAAGTATGGAAAAGGAAAGGGTATTATTGAAAAGATGGGTTATGAAGGACAAGGATCAATGGGGTTACGAAATGAGGGAATCTCAGAACCTATCACACCTCTCACTCTCCATACAAAAGAAAAACCAGGACTAGGATACTTTGAAGAAGAGAAGCAGGATCTACAAAGGACAGCTATGGAAAATATCCTTCACTTTAGAGATGGTTCTGATACAGACTCAAATGAATATGAGTGGGCATTACCTTTTGATCTACTTGACATTGATATTCCAGTCGATGTGATTCAAAAATATGCACCTACACGTGAGGAGGGCTAAGGCTCGGGGTCTATACCATTCGTCGAGGAATCACTAAATATCGATGACTCTAGTGAGGATGAACAGAATTTGAGTGAACTAGATGATTTCGAAGAGGGTACCATCATGGATCTCGATATCCCAAATGACAATTATGACGATCTTGCTATCCTCACCCTTACCTCCATTGACGTAAATCAATCTGTTGATACCATGCCATTGATCCATCCAGAACTTATTAATTGGGAACCTGTCGAACCATTGACTGTACCAAAATTTGAAAATGATGATGCTATCGTACATTTCCTTTGTCATACCGAACCTGATAAAAATGCTATCCATAATACTCATAACAATACGACTCAGCAGGAGGGTGTCAAATCTTCCAGTTGCAAAATTGACAACAGGGAAAATAGATCTAATGGTGAAAACCATTCTATGGCAGCATTAGATCTGGAAAAAGTAAAAATAAAGAACACATCCAACAGTGAAAACCTTTCAGAAGCACTGAAGGATGGAAGATTTGACACTCTCCCAGAACACTATCATGAGCGATCATCAGTTCTGGTCGAACCTACACAAGCGGTGGACATTGGCACAGAAGAGAAGGCAAAAGTACTATATCTAGCAGAATCAATGACAGAACAAGAAAGACCGGCATTCATCTAATTCTTCAAAGTAAGAAGCATCAACTTTGCTTGGTCATATTTCGATATGCCAGGTTTAGATCCAAATCTGCTTATGCATCATTTGTCTTTGCCAAAAGGAATCAAGCCTGTTAAACAAAAATTAAGAAAAATGCACCCCCATATTGCATTAATGGTCAAAACAGAGCTAAAGAAATTACTGGATGCGTGATTCATACGATCTATACATTATGCTGAATGGATATCAAATCTTGTGCCTATTTCCAAGCCGGACAATAGCATTAGAATCTGCACAGATTTTAGGGACCTCAATAAAGCATGCCCGAAGGATGATTTTCCACTTCCAAATATAGACATCATTGTAGACTTGATGGCAGGGCATGCCATGTTATGAATCATGGATGGTTTCTCTGGGTACAATCAAATAAGAATAGCTCCAAAAGATCAAGAAAAGACAGCTTTTACATATCCATGGGGAACTTTCTGCTGGAACGTCATGCCATTTGGTTTAAAGAATGCAGGAGCAACTTGTCAAAGAGCAATGACTACGATCTTCCATGATATGATGCACACTTTCATGGAGGATTATGTGGATGACATCTTGGAAAAATCTACTACTAGGGAAGGACATCTGCATATCCTAGATAAAATCTTCACTCGGATGGAGAAATTCAATGTCAGGTTAAACCCTAAGAAGTGTGTCTTTGGGGTTACATCAGCAAAGTTACTAGGATACATTGTTTCAGCAAAGGGCATTGAAGTGGATCTGGCCAAAGTCAAAGCTATAATGGAGATTCCACCTCCTAGGAACATCAGCCAACTACGATCATTACAAGGATGACTTCAATCCATCCACAGATTCATATCCCAGTTGGCAGATAGAAGTCACCCTTTCAATCATCTATTGCATAAACACATAGTTTTCATGTGGGATGAGAAGTGTGAAGCGACTTTCAATCAGATCAAACAATATCTAATGTCACCACCTATTCTCATACCACCAACATAGGGAAGGCCTCTCATTTTGTACATTGCCATGACAGATATATCTTTGGGGGCACTCTTAGCACAAGAGGATAATACAGGAAAAGAGCATGCTATCTACTACATCAGTAGAACTTTAAATGGCTATGAAATAAACTATACATTCATAGAAAAGTCTTGCTTAGCAGTGGTGTTTGCTACTCAAAAGTTAAGACACTACATGATGGCTCGTACAATCAGGTTAATTGCAAAGATTGATCCTTTGAAGTATCTATTAAGTAAAGTTGTCTTAATAGGTGGATTGGAAAAATAGGTTATGCTCTTAAGTGAATTTGACATTCAATATGTCGAGAGAAAGGCAATTAGGGGACAAGCAATTGCTGAACAGCTAGTTGAAGCTCCTCTATCAGATGATCACCCAATGACAATGGAATTCCCAGATGCAGACATCATGACAGCAATGCCCCAACAATGGATACTATACTTTGATGGATTGTATACACAACAAGGATCAAGAGCAGGAATCTTGTTCATATCTCCCCAAGGACACACAATTTCGAAGTCATACAGACTCATGTTTCAATGTACAAACAATGTAGCGGAATATGAAGCATTGATTATTGGGGTCAATATTGCAATTCAATGGAAAATCATAGATTTACAAGTCTATGGGGACTCTCAACTGGTTATTTATCAAGTCAATGATGAATATCAAACCAAAGATGACAAATTGATGCCTTACAAGCAGCAAATAGATAATCTGAAACAATCCTTTGCTAATATCAAGTTTGATTAGATTCCAAGGGTGGAGAACAAAGCTATTGATGCTATGCTTATGATCGCTTCATTACTACAATTGCCTGAGAAGCGTATTTGTTATGAGTTTATGGTAGAACAATTATCATGTCCTTCCTATTATCAATCAGAATCCGCTACCATATGTCATCTAGAAACCACTGAACCCTCCATATACGAAACAACCTATGCTTATCTGAAAGATGATATCCTACCTCCTGACCTTTCCAGGAATCAAAAATGCAACTTTATCCATCAATCCACCCGACACGCGTTAATCACAGATGTCCTTTATCGTCGAGGTCTTGATGGTACACTACTCTAATGTCTAGAATGCAATGAATCTGAAACGGCCTTACGAGAAGTTCACGAGGGTATTTGTGGTACTCACTCGAGTGGAATAACCCTAGCCAAGAAGCTCCTCCATTTGGGTTATTATTGGCCTTGCATGGAAAAAGAATCATATCAATTTGTCAAGAAATGCCAAAAATGTCAGGTTCACAGCAATTTGATTCATGCACCGACACAAGAACTGCATCCTTTTACATCAACATGGCCTTTCTTTCAATGGGGCTTAGATCTGGTAGGCAAAATACATCCATCTTCATCTAATGGACACAAGTTCATTATCACGGCTACAAAATACTTCACAAAGTGGATAGAGGCAGTCCCTCTTACTACCATCACTGGGAAACAGATCTCCTCATTCATCTTGAACTACATCATATGTCGGTATGGTATTCCTCAATCCATTATCACTGATAATGGATGACCTTTCAAAAATCAAGATGTCCAAGAGCTATGTGAAAAGTTTCACATAAAACATCGTTTTTCAACACCATACTATCCTCAAGGGAATGGCCAAGCAGAGGCCTCCAACAAAACCATACTCAAAATTCTCAAAAAGACGGTTAACAATGTTGGACGTGATTGGCATGTTCAACTCAATCCTGCACTATGGGCCTATAGAACAAGCATCAGAACACCAACGGGAGCTACACCATTTGCTTTGGTATATGGATCAGAAGCCATATTACCCATTGAAGTTGAAATTTCATCCTTTCGTGTATCACTCAGAGGTATCATTTCAGATGAAGAATATAGGGTATCTAGATTGCAGGAACTAGAATTGTTGGATGAGCATCGTCAACAAGCTGTAAATCATCTAACAACTTATCAACACAGGATTTCAAGGAGTTACAATCACAGGGTAAAACCAAGGGTCTTTCAGGTTGGTGACTTGGTACTAAAAGAAAATCCTAGGAATCAGCAAGACAGAGAAAAGAAAGGCAAATTTGAGCCTAACTGGCTTGGTCCATTTGTCGTCATATCAGTGTATGGATCAGGAGCATATCAGCTATCAACATCAGAAGGGGATTTGTTCGATGAACCTATCAACAGTATTCATCTCATAAAATTCTATGCTTAAAGTCTCCTAGTGCACAGGGCAAAATCTGAAAAATTGTTTCCTTGGTGAAAACCTGGCAAACAGGGATCTTGGCAAAACGCAAAAATACAAAAAAAAATAAAACAAAAAGGGAAAATACAAAATACAAAGGGTGTAATCAAAGCGTGTGGTGAAAACCTAGAAACAGGTGCCATAAGTGATTCTAAGATCAGCTTTCTCATCTATTTGGATATATGTCAGGATCATTCATCTAAAGGTCGGTATCAATTCATATCATATCATTCGTCTGGCCATCATTACATCCACTATCAAGTCATGTCACATGGTCAACATATAACTCCATAGCTTGGGGGCAACATCTAGATATCTAGGGGCAATCCAAATGTATCAATTACATCCGGTGATAGAAAATTAAAAACAAAGATCAAAACGATCAATTTTCAATCATTATCAGAAGAATCAACCATCCTTATCAAAAATCCAAAAACATGTCAAATAGGAAACTCTGAAAAGGAAAAACCCAAAAACATAGGTTTGTGTCAGTCGAACTACGTGGTCTCTGCGTGTGTAACGTAGGCAAGGCTAATCTTAAATCAGCCCCCGAGACCCCTAAGATAGGGTGGTAGGTTAGGTCTTTGGTCAAAAATCTCGAAAATCCAAAAACATGTCAAAATCAGGATGGATGATCTCAAAACTGATAAATGAATGAAACACTCTAAGTGAACAATGGATAAATTATACTTTTTGATTATCATTTCTTTAGAGTGACTCAATGATGTATTGAACTAGAGGAACAAGGAAAAAGGATGATATTTTTATTGTCTGTTGTATGTGCGATAATCATATAAATGTGTGAATTGTCGGGGGATGTGCTATGCAAATGTATCACCGATGACATTCAGAATTCACACACTCAAATGATAATCTTTGCCTGTTTACGCAATGAATGCTCAGGTCATCTTGGTTCAATTATACCTCGATGCTTGTGTTCGATTGCAATATCAAAAATATGAAAGAAATACTCAGGTCGTCATTGGATTAACACAACCATTGACGCTTGTATTCACTTTCAACATCCAATAAAGCTCTATGATGATACCAAGCACAAAAAGACTATAAAATGACATCTGTTTTGCATATCATTGCATGATTAAATTAGATTGCATTCATCATCATTCATTATCTGCAGAGTATTTGTTGCATAAAGGATTCCAATCAATGATTATCTAATCTACAAAAGAGACTGAGTATACTTGACATAAAATCATCAAAAACATATAAACATCATCATTGCATCATCAATTCATCATTCAAATATTTCATCATGCATCATAAATTCTACCATCAGTGCATCAGGTTCATTCTTACCATAACACATTCATTTAATATCATTTAGAATCCATACATCACATCATCATCATATTATATCATGTATCCATACATTTAAAAATATCAAAATCACATCATTACATCCATCCACGATCATTTATCATAAAATCATCCCATAATTAAAAAGCATTTATTCAACTATCCATACATGTTATCAAAATCACATCATTTATCCACATATCATATTCCATCCATACATACATCATTACATCATTACATTAACATAAATCATCATTTATTATCATCACATTTAGAATAAACTCATCACATAAAGCATATAAACAACATCCATCACATAGAAATCATGATGCCATCATCATAATCATATCAAATGCATCTCATATATATATCATCAAGAGTCAAGTATACAATGAAGTCATAAAAATACATCATCATACAAGAAGGTACATCATAAAATACATCAATGAGGATAACATGGCCTCTATGACCTGCTACTGCTAGATGCGCAGGCCCAACAGGACCTGTACCACTACCACCCCTAGATGGACCCAAATCTCTGGGATCTCTGCGTGGAGGCTGTGTCACCCCCTCACTGAGTGTCCGTGTGTGAGTCCACCCAGATCTCGATGGGGCATAACTGACTTGGCGCTCAGTAGGCACTGCATCATGATACCGACCTCTATAAAACTTGGCCTCTCGAGCAGCCCGCAGAACCTCTCTCATATAATCACCTATAGAGGTGCCATCAACCACTCTCTGTAGGGTCTCTGCTCTCTCTTGTTCCCTCTCGGCAATCTGTCGTGTACTGTCTCTCTTGGCTATCAGTGTATCAACCTACGTTTGCATAGCGGCTAACTGCCCCTGTACCTGTGCCAAGGCCTGTGCGTGAGTCTGTGCCTGTGCTTGTATCTGTGTCTATGTTTGCACAACCATGCCTTGAGCCTGTACCAACTGCCCCTACAGTGTATTAACCTGTGCCTGCAAAGTCTGGACCTGTGCCTGAAGCCCAACCATCTGTCTCTGCTGCCCAACTGCTGGCACTATCACTGCCTGCCTCTTACGAGGCCTACTGGATGAAGGTGCACTGTGAATATCTAGACCTAGCCCTCTGTATCCTCCACTCCCACCATCACTGTCCCCACTGCTATTGCTATCCTCACTGTCTGAGCTACTGCTCTCTGAGCTCTCATCTGTTAGGATATCACCCTCACCCCCAGCGACATCCTCTGCCGCATCCTCCTCTACTGGTAAAGGTGTTGGCTCATCGGGGATGGTAATACGAGGATGAGGGACCAAGGCCAAGAATGCTGCGTAATCCTCTATCACAGGTGCAACTGCAATATCTCTCCTCATGTCCCAAGTAGATGGCTGTAATGCTCTGTAACCCTCTACTAACACATCATAGGATAATGTGGGGCCCCAATCTGGAATATCCATCCGTCGTCGTGCATAGTGGGCTACCCCCTGTGGCATGCATTGAACAATGCCATACTGTCTGTAAACCCGACACAATAGAAATCTCTCAATAACAAACGGAGTCCGGCCAATAAGGTACATAGAGTCACAAAGAAACCCCAACACTACACCATCCTCCTCCCACTCCTCACAGTCAAGGTAGGGGCACCATATCACTATCTCCGTATCATCAAAAATCTGCCTCCAGTTCTCTAACTTGCCCATCCAGGCCTGCGTGAATCGACCATTGTATCTAAAAACATATGGCCTGCCAGCTGGTCTGTTTGAAAGGGGAAATAGCCGACAAATAGCAAAGTGCTCCCACACCCAAATCTGTAACAAGGTCGCCCCTGTAGATATACTCTGTGCACCTAGGTACACAATGGAATGAAGATCATGATAGAGATGTGCTAACATGCACATCCCCCACACATGACTGGTACTGTGTACCAACATACTCTCCAGTGTCCTGCCCCAGCCAACGAGAAATCCATTTGACCTGCGATTAGGGAAAAGGAATCCTCCTATGAATCCAGCTAGCACTGCTGGTAGTGTCGCATAAGAGTCTGCGATCCTCTGCCATCGAATGCTCAGACCCTCTATATCCTGATCCTGAAATAGTCGACGAAGAGCATCTCTGCTGCTAGTCCCATGAGAGTCATATGTAACAATCTCCCCCATAAAAGGAATGCGCAGTATATGCCACATATCCTCTGGTGTGACTATCATCTCACCAGTGGGTAGGTGAAAGGTGTTGTGATCACTATGCCACCTCTCAGCTAGTGCGGTCAACAAACCCCGATTAATCCTAATCTGGGGCATGTCAAGTAAACTCATCAGGCCACACTGGCCTATCACCTAGAGCTCGTCAAGTGTCAAATGTGGTATCAAATCGGTCATTTGCGAAAACCTCTCTTGCATCTGAAGAGTCCCCAGATCCTCCTATCATCATAATGAAAAATTCACAATTAGTGAACTATGTCAAGAATTAAACGTCATTCTACTATCAAGTCTGTTTCAAAAACTTTGGTATGAATTTTTGATCAAAATTCATAGGCGAACATCCAACCTCACCTATCATGAGGGTCATCAAAACATTATCTAGATCGCGCTTATCATGAGATTTATTAGATATTGGCTCAAACCTCGCCTATCATGCGGTTCATCAAAACATTATCTAGATCTCGCCTATCATGAGATTTATCAGGTATTGAATCATTTCCTCGCCTATCATGAGGATCATCAAGAAATAGGATTTCTTCTTGCCTATCATGAGAGTTAATCTTATTTACTTTAATCATAATCCAACATCCAGAATGTGGATTGTCAATCATACCAATTAGAAGAATGGACATGATCGGAATTGACGAAATCAAATTTCACTAAGTCAAAATCTTCAATTCTGCCATGGAAGCGCTAAAACAGGTTTCCAAAGCGCTAAATCAGGGACCCAAAGCGTTAAAACCATGAAAGCACTATTTCAGCACTCCAAAACGCTAAAACAGGCTTTCGAAGCGCTAAATAACTCATCGCGCTACTTTTCCGCATCAAAGCGCTAAACCAGGCCGTCAAAGCGCCACTTTACCAGAAGCGCTAGAACGGACCTTCAAAGCGCTAAACCGTTGACTCAAAGCGCTAAAAATCTCAAAGCGCTAGAATCCGACTTCAAAGCGCTACTTCTTGACTCCTAAGCGCTAATTTGCTGAAAGCGGTACTTTATTGACTAGAAGCGATACTTTACCGACTGGAAGCGCTAGAGTTTTAAATGCAAGTGCTGAAACTCAAAGCGCTAGACAATTTACCAGAAGCGGTACATCGAGATGTAAGCGCTATAGTGTGGCTTCAAAGCACTGAAACTATCCTAGACATGCCTAAGACCTAAAAAGCATAAAAAATAAAAATGTACGAATCACGAGGAGGTCAAGGGGTACATACCGGAGGTCCATACACAGGCGGCCGTCTGTGGTGTCGAACGCGCTCAAATCGGTGAGTGTGGTAAGGAATAGGCATCTCAATACAGCTGACAGAAATGTCTCTATCACTAAGAAATTTGAACTCAAAAATCAAATAATGAATTGAAAATGACCTTTTAGCACTATTTATAATTTTTGAAAGGTATTTTTGGGGGATTTTTATAACATTTTGATTAATTTTATCCATGAAATTAATTAAAACTCATCCGATGGCTCTATTTCTTCATCATTTTGTTGGGAGATAAATTATTTTATCATCGAAACATCATAAAATCATTAGAAAATCATAAATTTTTGAAAAATTCTAAAAATCATCAGATTATTAATTTATCTCCCGAGGGGGCATATCATTATATTATCATCTGAAAATCATGTCTGGGGCACACGAAATTATTATCATCTAAAAATCATCGATCCTGGCAGTAGTAGCAAAAATATTCTTCGAAGCAACGCGTAAACACATCACTTCGAAGAGGGGCAAAATGTATACACCTAAAATTGGTCTGGAGCATCCGATTAATTAAATACACATTATTTGATTAATTATTCTATTTCCTCTACTGTTTAAATAAATAGAAATATTTATTTAATATAGTTCACTCTCAAATTCATCTTAATTAAATAAACAAAATTAAATACTTTGTTCGATTTAATTATCAAATCCCTATTTCAATCTATCACATCATTCTCAAATTAATTAAATAAAGACAAAACACTTTATTTATTAATTACCATATTCCTCTGATTAATTTAATAAACGACTATCCTATAGTTTGTTTTATTAAATTATTTATCTCCCTTTTCTAATTTAAATAAATCAAAATATTTGAATTAGAGCATAAAGGAATATTCCAATCTACATTTCCTCAAAAATGAATTAGATTTCCTATGTCTAATCTATGTCTAAATTTGTCACAATTAATGCTTTGAAACTTCACGGGAAGTTTTGGAGACAAATTTGGAATTTGATCTCTCAATCCTCTTCCATCAATCCTTCCTCTTCTCTTGCCTAGTGTTTTCATGGGTAGAGACAACCTCCCTCTTTCTCTCAATCTTCTCCATCTCTCACCATTCGAATCTCCAGATTGAATCCAAACCTCTCAAAGCTTTTCCTGTGCATTTCTACAGTCAGGAAATCTATAAATAAAGCCTCATTGAACCAAGAAAAGGATCCAAATAATCAAGCTTTTACACCCTTACTCTGCAGGAATCCAAGCATCAAGTATCAAGCAATTCAAGAATCAAGCTTCACAACAATGGCTGCTTCTTGGAGCTGCAATTATCTGTTTCACCTCAATATCATGCTAGTTTAATTGATTTATCATTTAGCATTATATTATCATCATCTCGTTCTTTAGATAGTCATTTTAACAATCTTATATGCTTACACAATCTGAGAGCAATTTAGATTTAATAAATCTTTGGAGATAGAGAGCAATAGGAGGCTTTCAATTGATTACTTTGTTGAATTGATTCAATTTGTTTAATCATTGATATAATGTCGTATTAAGAAGTGTATTTATGTTATTTACCTCGTCACGGATCCTATCAACCAATGTTGGGTGAATGTTAAATTAAATCTTTGATTGAAAAATATTGGCATGATAATACTAGGGTTTCATCTAATGCTAGAGATGTTTTAAAATTAAGGGTGGGGTCCAAAGTTTGCAATCCTCACCCAAAACACCTATTAGATACAACACAAACTGAATTTTATAGAAAATTTTGTGGTGATTTAGTGTTACTCGGTAATATTAAAATAAGTCAAAGGTCTTTTGAAAAATGTAAACCGTGGTATGTAAAAATTAATAAGCAATGAATATCTTGTTGTTGTAAAACACATGTTCAATTTCATTATTTTTATGATGTTTTTTGATAAATACATTGTACCTTGCATACTAACATGATTATACAGGAATGCGGTATTAATATGCCACCTGAAGCAATAAGGGAGTTTATTTCAAGTTTGTTTTGTGAAAGATCTAATGGTAAATTGTTTTATTTAAGTTCTTGTATTTCTAGACAATGCATTGACTGTGGAAACCTTTCAGTCTTAGGAATTTGTATGCATGAAAGTGTTGATAATGATTTTGGACAACAATTAGTAGAAGTTAGAAGATTTAAGAATGTTCACTATTCTTTAAAAGATGGAAAAATAGGAAAGTGTTGTGATTTAGTTACATAAAAAGTTAGTGTGCATGCATTCATGAGTGAATTTAAGAATAAGATAGTACCAAAATATATCATGCACTCTCAACATGCTCAATGGCTTGATGGCCAATTTCGCGCATGTAGAAACACATTTCCAATTGGTACTATACTTTCAGTGGTTGATTTTGCAGAAAATTATACTCTAGCTCCGCAAGAGGAAATTCAATCATAGTATTATAATTCAGTGCAAGTAGCTATGTTTGTCCATATTGTTTATAGACATGCAAATAATAGCACTGAGGATGATAGAAAAGTTCTGAGGGAGTATCATTTTTATTTGAGTGACAACCGATTACACTCATCAAAGTTTGTTCAATATTGTTTCAGTATATTTTACAAAAAATTAAGAGAAAGAGGAATCCATATGGAAGAACACCTCATATGGTCAGATAATTGTACAGGGCAGTTCAAAAATGCTCGAATGTTCTATTGGTTAAGTAGGATTCACAAAGAACTTAATGTCCAACATATATGGAGTTTTTTTGAAGCTGGGCATGGTAAAGGAGAACATGATGGAGCTGGTGCGTGTGTCAAAATAATTCTTGCTAGAGAACAATTAAAATTTGAAGATGCAGTAAAATTTAAAGATGCACGTGGGATTGTCGATTGGTGTAATACAATATTATCTACACTTGGTTTGAGTGAGTACTCTAGAGTTCATCGATTCTTTTGGTTGGTTGAAGAAGATAACATTGTACCTAGAGTTGACTGTGAGACAATTAGTGGATCTACTAAATGGCATTCGTTTAGGAGTTCGACAGCAAGCACATGGACTATCTGGACAAGGGAGCTTGCATGTTTTTGCCAGTTTTGCATCTCAGGAGATTGGGAAGCATGTGAAAATACAGAATGGGTTGAAAAGTGGGAACAAAGATCATTGACACCTTCACAAGCACATGATCAATATGAAAGAACTATTGAAGAAAATGATCAAGTGTTTTCATCTGAAGACTATGACCATGTTTCAGACCTTGTACAAGAAGGTAATTTAAGTCAATTTATTTCATTTAATTTCTCTTTATTAAGTTATTTTGTAATACTAATTTTTTTATATTGATATGCGCAAGTTATTAAATCAATTTTTGTTTGCAGGACATGTGTATGTTGTTGTTGCACCTGAGGGGAATGAAGAGCAAATGGAATATTGGTTGGCTCATTGTGTGGAGAGTAAACATAAGTTAATATCACCTTGAGAAGATGATGATGGCTATCATTATCCAACAGGTACCATGATCCCCTTAAGACATCCCCTTAAGCAAATTTTGATAACAATTTTTTTGATCCCCTTAAGCAATTTTTTAGAACAAGTTTTTCATCCCATTAAGAAAATTTTGGGAACTTATATGATGATTGTTTTCATGTTTTCCAATAGGATTGGTTGTGGTTGTTGGCACTTGGCTACGAAAATACCTAGCAAGGAAGAATGGTCTATCTACATTCGAAGATTATGAACAACATAAAAAAATTATACAGTATTCACATTTGGTGGTGGCAACAAATATAAAACTAGATCAGTATCGCGGAAGACCTGCAAATAAAGTGTTATGGAAAATTTCTATGGAAGAGCATGAGACAATCATAGATGCATTACAAAAAAGAGAGGATGCAGATGGTACAATGGAATAAGTAAATACATGTAAATATAGTTTGTTTTATATTATCTTTTTAAATAGAGGTAATTATTAGTTAAAATATATTTAAATACATGTTTTGATTACATATTGATATTGCTTGTACATTAATAGTATTGTGACCCCTTAAGACATTTTTATTATGACCCCTTAAGATGTTCTATTATGAACCCTTAAGACATCCCCTTAAGACATCGTATTATGACCCCTTAAGATGTCCCCTTAAGACATCGTATTATGACCCCTTAAGATGTTGTATTATGACCCCTTAAGACATCCCCTTAAGACGTTCTATTATGAACCCTTAAGACATCCCCTTAAGACATCGTATTATGACCCCTTAAGATGTCTCCTTAAGACGTCATATTATGACCCCTTAAGATGTCCCCTTATTTGTTTTCAATGTTCCTATTTGTTTTGACAAGTTATAAATTTGTATTGGATGCCATTATTTGTCTTGACAACTTATAAATTAGTATTGGATGCCATTATTTGTTTTGACAGCTTATAAATTAGTATTGGATTCCATTATTTGTGTTGACAGCTTAAAAAATAGTATTGGATGCCATTATTTGTTTTGACAACTTATAAATTAGTGTTGGATTTTATTATTTATAGAATTTATTAATGCTTTTGTTCTCTAATCTTGTATGTTTTTGTTTATTTCTTAAAATTTTATCCTTTTTGGTATATAAACGAATTGCTTTGGTTTGTAAATTATGATTATTGACTAATTATTGATTGACGTGAATTGAATAAGTTCATTGACTAATTATAGCTAATTATTGAATGTGCATATCATGTATGAGATCACTAAATTTGTAAACTATAATTATTAAAATGTCCTATTAATTTCAACTTTAATTTCATATTTATATTTAATTTCACATTAATGTCCTATATTAATATCTTGACTATGAACATAAAATTCATGTAAATGTATATGTGTAAATTAAAATTTCAAACAATAATAAAGTCCATAATTTATGTAAATATATTAAGTGCATGAAACCAATATATTAAGCACATGAAAAAATTCCATCAGAGTACAACCCATGAACTAAAGTCCAATAGAGTACATGAGAAACTAGAAATATAGTCCACAAAATAAACAAATATAACCCACAAAATCATGCTTCTAGGTCATGTATTGTCTCTATAATCAAGAGACCTCTTCACGCCATCTAGACTGTGTAGATGACCTAAAACACTCTATACAAGAGCAAGATGAAATCATATGTAAGTCAATGAAAAAATATTTAATGTAAATTTAATTTATAACTCATCATATTAAAATTAAATTACCATCATATCTGGGTTTGGATGCTCTACTGCACCTAAAGCAACCTCTACATTCTCTAAATCAATCTAGACATAAACAAGACAAAGAAAGTTCAAATTAGATGCAAAAGTCTACAATTAAAAATGATTTAGTTAAAATTAATTTATAATTTATCATATCTTAATTGTACCATATCCATAGGTTGTGCACCCTCTTCTGCATGACATGTTTGTACATTCTCAACTACTAGATGTGTCACATGCTATAAAAGAAAAATTATTTAAAACATGTATTAGCTCAAATAATAAAAATTATTAAATTACTATATATAATTTATAATTGAATTTAAATATAATAAAAAATTTAAATTAACATTTGATCTAGAGCCTGCTCCACATGCCATCCAAGAGGTGTAACTATGTCTGGGTCAGGGCTGAAAGTCGCACTAACAAAATCCTACAAGATCAAAATTAAAGCATGTAACATACTTGAATTAGGTATATATATATATATATATATATATATATATATATATTCAAGTTTGCACATTTTGTGTAGAAATTTATTTAAACAACTTGAAAATCAGAGGCCTCACAAGTAATCGTAACATCTAATGTTTGCACGATTCCCGCCCTCATTGTGGTATCAACCTAGAAATACATGTAGACATGTAACACAAGCTTATAATATTTACAAGTGTACACGCACATTTCATATATAGTGAATTAAAAATTCATAATTTTAACTATACTAATGTAAGTTAAATAATTTACAATATAAATACATACCTGCCACTGGTCTACGATGGTCGATAGTGGAGGAGTGCTCGAAAAACCCTTGGGTGGAATCGATGTGAAAGCTGATTAACTCACCTAAACCAACATAAATATTTCAAAAATATATGTTATTCAATTATAAATTTAAAACTTGAAAGTTAAAAATAATTTCATTTATAATTTAAAAAATTGAAATCAAAATAAAAAATGTGACCAAATGAACCACTAGAATCTCCATGTCCACCCAAGCTAGGTGTGGCCTGATTAGGTGCATAGCATACTTGATGGAAACTAGTACATACATGTGGGACAATCCTTGACACTACTAGAGTGGTACTCAGACCAGCTCCATAAAAAAATCCTCCATCATCATCGTCTCTATGCTCCCCACTCGCTATTGCAGAAGCATGATGATCAAGGTCTCCTGCTAGTGTACTAAGCGAACCTAATGTCAAGACCATAGATCAATGATGCACATGTGCAGGAATGGGAGGAACAGGAGCAACAACAAGGGGTTGCACATGCATAGGGCATTGGGGATCAACCCTTTCCCCTAACCTCTATTGTGGCATGCTGCCACCAACACCCTGAAATGATTTAAAATCAAAATAATTTGGATTTTGCCCCATAACAAACTCTACATACAATTTAATCGAAAAATACAATGGGAACTCCTAATTAGCATGTGGGGGACTATCAAAAAGAATATACCATCAATCCAAAAAATGTGCACTCATCTGTGGATGTATGGACCACCTCATGGATATTCTATATTTGTTCACAGGAATGGGTTGTCAAGTAACAAGGTCAAGAAAGTAGGGGGCTAGGTGGGCTTTCATTATTTTAAGGTCTAATAATTTTTTATAAGAGATACCTTCGACATAAAATTATCTCATTTGTTCTTTGTCTTGTCTATGCCTACCTAGATCATAATCAATGGTCCTGATGGCATCCAAAATGTTTTGCATTATAGATGCAAAACACATAACATGTGGTGGAATCAATGCTTGACTTTTCATAGCATTGATTTTATCTTTTATATTTTCAACTTGATCATTTATGTGTGCTCATAAGTGAGCCTCATCAGATGCAACAAGTTGTTGAGGTGGCATATTAGCTGGAGGGGGAGGTGGAGGGGAAGGTCGAGGTGGATTGATGATATCATCAATGTTAAAATCATCCATGATCTGAGATATAAGTTTGCACCTACATTAAACTATACTAAATTAACATACAGACTTAAAAAATTACAAGAAATAGTTAAATTTGAAACACACATGCAAATTTGTTTAAATATGATGTGCATACATATATTGAGATCATATAAAATTGGAACACACTCCTAAATTGATTGAAATTGATCAAGTAAACTATGTACATACATTTAAAAAGAAAAATTCCATGCATTTAACATATAGACATTTAACATGTACATGTACATTTAAAATAGAAAATACCATGCATAATTTTCATGTACATATACATCATTAAAGTAAACTATGTACATACATAAAAAATTCAAAATATAAGAACTATGTGCAATTTTAATACGTATACATAGTAAACAATAAACTTGAAACATTCACAAAAAGGTCATTTTATGTCTAACACACACACACACACACACACACACACACACACACACACATATATATATATTTCAATTTTCCATCATGATCAGACTAGATAGTCATACAATATATACTATTATAAATTCCTCACTATAAGTTCATAAATTCCACCAAATTCATAAATTCAAGTCACTAAAAATATCCATCTAGAACCAAAATCATAAATTCACATCACACAAAATATTCATCATTCACCAAATTTCTCACTCAAAATATCCATCGTTCACCAAATTTATAAATTCATAACTATTTAAGATCATTGTCTTAATTTAGAAACTATTCTTTGGTCTCTACTGCATCTCTTCATTTATTTGTGTTTTCCTTTTCAGAATCAGAAGTTCTCCTCTCCTCTAGCCATTGTAAATTCTCATCTAAGATCCCATCCATAGCCCTAAAAACATCAACAATGGTTTGCATCCTCGATCCAATCAACCTCACAGGTGGTGCGACAAATTCTTCATTTTCAATCATGTTTATTTTACTTGGATGGTTCTAACATTGGAATTGATTCGTGCTTGCAAATGAGCACCATCTATTTTAGGTGGTAGAGGTGGGGGGTTATGAGGTGGAGGTGAAGGTGGTGGAGATGGATGGCATGAAGGTGGATTGTGAATATTATTGAATCGATCCATGTGATCTCTAGAAGATATGAGTGAACCTGCATTAGATTTGTAATTTCAAAATGTAAGATACATGTTTAGGATTTATACCCTTAAACCATTCAATATAAATGGCCTAATTCAATACATATGATAAAACAAGTAAGCCTCATTTATGTCTAAGGCATGTTACTTGAATGAAGATACAATTAACTATTAATATAAGATAATTTATGAATGTTATAGGGTTTCGGTTTAGAGTTTAACATAGATCCCCTTAAGCCATCCTATCACCCTAAACCATAAATTAATCAACATAGATCATGATTTACCTCATTCATATTATAATCTTGCATGATCTTATTATAAACTTTGAAACTTAGGGTGAAGTTAGTGAAGAACATTTTCTTGTGGAACAGTTGATTGAGATAGGTCTATAGGATAGGATTCACTGGAGTACCCTATATATTTTCATGTGGAACAGTTGATTTAATGATATAGGGTGATAGGATAGCTTAAGGGGATCTATGTCTAGTGAGGTCCTAGGACAAAATAACATGGCTTAAGGGAATAAAATTTGGTGGAGTTTACTAAGGAAACTAAATTTGATTTTAAGGTCCTAAGACAAAATGAATGCTTTAGTGAAGAACATTTTCTTGTGGACCATTTGATTGAGATAGGTCTTGTTTCAAATATCATTCATAATATAATCTTTCACAATCTTGTTATTGTTAAATTTGGTTGCCTTGGGAAACTTCACCAAATTTTAAGAACTTCTTTGATTCCATTAAGAAATTTTTTATATTAGGACCCCTTAAGACATCGATTTACGATTTAGGGTGATAGGGTGGCTTAAGGTGATCTATGTCTAGTGAGGTCCTAGGAGAAAATAACATGGCTTAAGGGAATCAAATTGGGTGGAGTTACCTAAGGCAACCAAATTTGATTTTAAGGTCCTAAGACAAAATGAATTCTTTAGTGAAGAACATTTTCTTGTGGAATAGTTGATTGAGATAGGTCTTGTTTCAAATATCATTCATATTATAATCTTGCACAATCTTGTTATTGTTAAATTTGGTTGCCTTGGGAAACTTCACCAAATTTTAAGAACTTCTTTGATCCCATTAAGAAATGTCATATTAGGACCCCTTAAGACATCGTTTTATGATTTAGGGTGATAGGATGCCTTAAGGAGATCTATGTCTGGTGAGGTCCTAGGACAAAAATGACATGTCTCAAGTGAATAAAATTTGGTGACATTTCCCAAGGCAACCAAATTTCATTAAGGGCCTAGGAAAAAATGATGTCTTTAGCCTGTTTAGGGTTTAGAGTTTAGAGTTTAGGGTTTATGGTAATATGATGGTTTAAGGGAATCTTTGTAGTAAGGTTCTACGACAAAATGACATGGTTTAAGGGAATCAAATTTGGTGGAGTTGCCTAAGGCAACCAAATTTGATTTTAAGGTCCTAAGACAAAATGAATGCTTTAGTGAAGAACATTTTCTTGTGGAATAGTTGATTGATATAGGTCTTGTTCCAAATATCATTCATATTATAATCTTGCACAATCTTGTTATTGTTAAATTTGGTTTCCTTGGGGAACTTCACCAAATTTTAAGAACTTATTTGATTCGATTAAGAAATGTCATATTAGGACCCCTTAAGACATCAATTTATGATTTAGGGTGATAGGATGCCTTAAGGAGATCTATGTCTAGTGAGTCCTAGGACAAAATGATATGGCTCAAGTGAATAAAATTTGGTGAAAAAATGATGTATTTAGCCTGTTTAGGGTTTAGAGTTTAGATTTTAGGGTTTACAGTAATACAATGGCTTAAGGGGATCTTTGTAGACGTTCTACTACAAAATGGCATGGCTTAAGGGGATCTTTGCAGTAAGGTTCTATGACAAAATCACATGGGTTAAGGGAATCAAATTTGGTGGAGTTTCCTAAGGCAACCAAATTTGATTATAAGGTCCTAAGAAAAAATGGATCCTTTAGTGTTGAGGGTTTAGATTTTAGAGTTCACGACTTAGGGTTTAGCGAACTTAGGGTGAAGTTTGGGTGGCCCTTGGAATAATGGACTTGCAAGTTAGTGCCTAGTTTATGAATATTTTTTTATTTTATGAATAGATTGACTATTTCTATAATAGAAACACATAATTATGTGTGACTAAGATTTATTTTGATGTATATTTTAATTGGATGTTTTTAAAATTGAATATAAGATTATTTTATTTAATATTTTTTTCATTAATATTAAACTCACTTAAATGAATTTTATGATATAAAACATGTATAATATAAAATTAGTTAATGTTGAATTGAAAGTATTTAATTTTAGATTGTTTGTAATTGAAAGAACCTAAAAGAACTTAGATTCAAAAATATTTGGATTATTTAGTGTCTAGGTAACTAGTGCAAAAATTTAAATCCTAGACCAATCCTCTAAGTACATATATATGGTAAATCCTAGACCATGGATTCAATCATTAAAATTTTAAAATTTAAATTCAAAAATTTCCATCCCTTACACATTTAATAATACATTATGAGCCAACTAAACTTGCTTAGTATTCAAAGGCATTCAATTTTCTTTATTTTATCATTTAATTGCACTTGATCATTATTCACAAATCATTTGAATTTTTGAAAGTACTATGCTAGGAACACTTCAATAGGAGGACCTAAATTTAATCTAATTATGAATCACCATTTCCAGGTTTGAATACTATTCTCCTCAATCATTCCCTTAATCATGAACTTGATCTTATCATGAGGGCTAACCTATGAGAACATGACAATTGAGATCCAACACTCACCCCTAGGTGTTTTTAAATGCCACTCTTAATAACTTAAATCTTCATTTCTAATAGAACTAATTTCTATGTGTCAAGGAACCCTCTCATTTAATTTCACAAAAAATAAATATTATGCATATGCCCAAACTCTATTCTTTAAATTAATTTATATATTTCTTACCATTATTTTTCTCAAAAATTTATTTTAAAACTATATTTTGCTTCAAAATAGATTATAACTTAAATCTTAATTTCTAATAATCAATTGTTCAAAATCCTCATTTTTTCTCTAATAGAATAGACATCTATATTTTTTAAAGAGAGTTGATTTATTTACCATCCCTAATTTAATTTACATTTCATCAAAATACCACATTTCTTCTTAAGTAGTTCAACTTCAATTCAAGAACCCTAGATCCCTAGATGAAGCTAGATTTTGAATTTAGCATGTTTTTTAATTTTTGTTTTATTTTTATTTCATCTTTTTAATAGATTGATTATTTGACCTAAAATTAATTATCAAAATTCATATAAAAGATAGTTTTAAATGAAAACTCATATAGCAATAATGTACTCATTTCAAAAAAAATGGAAATTTTTTCTAATCTAATTATAATTTAACATTGAAACTAAAATTTAACATATCATTTTATCCATACAATGAAAATCAAATTTAAAACATTTATGCAATGCAAAAGAATTTTATTGAGCTTTAATATTAGGGTTTTCAAAATCAAAATGATCTGTTTGATTTCAATTTATGGTTTTAGCAATTTTTATTGTTTCAATTCAATTTAGGGTTTCAATTTCTAAGCAATTAGGGTTTTTAATACAATTTTTTAGTTTCAATTGAAACCAAAGGTTTGAAATTCTTTTTTTTGTCTTTGATTTGAATTCGAGATTTCAAAAAGCTTAATTAGGGTTTCTAAATACAAATTTTTAAATTATTTCAATGTCTAGGGTTTTGAAATGTAATTTTTTTGTTTCGTTTCAATTAGGGTTTTCAAATTATTATTTTTTTTGTTTCATCAAAGAATTCAAGTTTCAAAAGTTAATTTTATTTTTTTGTTTCTATTGAAAATCTTCACAATTTGATGTATTTTTTTAATCTATTTGTACAATTTATCAGTTCAAAAATGACACAAAATAAAAGATTAAAATGGAAATAAAAATTGAAATAAACATGCTAAAAATAGTAAATTTATCAACAATTTCAATTTGGAATGAAAAAATACAAAAAAAGAGGGAGAGTACGGATACCTGGAGGCCTTCTAGGGGTCACTATCACTCTCAAACTAGGATCACGTGCACACAGGTAAAAATGAAGATTTCTTCATTTTAAAAAAATAAATAGTGTTGTGAAACGAGATCTCAATTTGTAAAAGACGAGATCCCAATTTTTACAAATTGGGATCTCATTTCATCTCTGACGGTTCAAGACCCTCTAGCAAACGGGATCCCATTTGTGATTTAGGCTCGGGATCCTGATTTTTAAAACTCAGGATCCCGTTTTTGCTTAGCCAATTTTATTTTCTTGGCTAAGGAAAAAAATTCCATGTTTCATGGACCCAACTTTGTGCATTTACACAAAACAAAAAAAATTCAATAGCCTTGATGTAAGTAGAGACATAAATAGAAAATATCCTTTAACTAGCATTCTTTAACACTCCCCCAAAGCAACATATATATAAACTAAAACATATCAGAAACACGTTCCTTAAGAAATTCCTCTCTAAAATAAGAAAAACATAAAAATACCAACACATGAAAACCCATGCAATAAGCTGAAACTAACAATGAATAACAACTAGAGTAATAAACTTGAAATTAGAAATGAATTTAAATGAAGGCATATGGAAAAAAAGGGGTTTTTTTAATAAGTGCTTATTGAACTTACCAAAATGGGAATAGAAACCTAAATGCCACATTTCTCCCAATTCATGTGGTTTTTCTTCAGTGGTTTAATGTATCACAAATTGCATTTGAGAGTCCATACAATGAAACAAAAAGCCTTATAAACATCATATCTGTTGGAAGCAAAGACAAATTGACAAAATCAATAGTGGGGAAAAGAAAGAAGCACATTCATAATTGAGAACACATCATTGATATTAGTGACTTTTAGGAAAAAAAGATATGTATAATTACATCATAGTCATAGAATAGGTGAATTTACATAAGGCTTTCATTACAGGCATAGTAGGAGAGTGGTTGTATATTTTTTGGTGCATACTCCTGAAAGCTTATAGGTAGACAATAGATCATTTGAGATTCCTGCTTAGAGATTTTACTATACAATGCAATTAAAATGTGCAAGGCACATTATTATATCTTTTCATATATAGAAAACATATTTGTTTTAATAGAGATGATAAATGATATTACAATTTCCAACTTAGTATGAAATGATTGTACATGAACTGGGAAGGTGAATAAATGTAACTGATAAAATATAACTAACCTGTAGTTGATTCAAGTATTAGTGTTTGGTTTGGAGGTTGAATTTGATAATGCTAATAAGCATGCTCCTCTTGCTTTCAATGTGCTACATATGGGTTTTGTTGCATACATGCATATCGTTCAAATGTGAAGGTCGGTTTGATGCACAAGCTTGCAAGTTGATACACTCTTGAAATTATTGTGAATGTTAGGCCTTGCCAGTCGACATTGACAATGTTGATTGTTGCCTTTTCAAGTGTTAGGCCTTGTGATTTGTGTATTGTTAAGGCCCATGCCATTTTGAGTGGTATTTGTCGATGTCGACCATGACTCAAAGGAGAAATAGGGACATTTTTTGGATTATTGTGGTCCCAAGCAGGGCCAATGTTATTTTTAAATTCAACAACAACAAACAATGGAAGTGAAGGTGGATTCTTTACATCCTTGTAGACTATTGCTTTGACTTCACCAAGTACACCATTTACAAGGCATGTCTCCACCCATAAATTTGAATATAACATTACATTTGGTTGAACACATAATAGAAGCTTAGATTGAAGTTGTTCTTCATTTGGATTTGAACTTGGTGGTCCCTTAAGTTGCTCTGCAATTGATAATGCAATAACTTTTTCCAAAGACACTAACATTTGTTGCAAAGAGATATTTTGAGAATAAGAAATGATTTTCCTCTGTAGATGTCAACATTGAGTTGGAGCATGACATTAGAAATTTCCAATCTTCAATTGTAGGTTTTGTATTTCACAAATAGGATAGGAGAGTATGAAATGAAATTTCTGTTGGATCTTCACCGATTCGACGATTTTTTTTGGTAAGAGTGATAAATTTTGTGATGTTCTATAGAGTGCCTCCATAAGATGTTGACGCATACATAGGGATGTCCATGACTGGTGGAAGTTTTCCAAGATCACCAAAGAGAATGATTGAGCATCCTCCAAATGGTATATGCTTATTGTTGGGGAATTCTTCACATAACCTCATGTCAATGCATTGTAGCAGCTTAGGTCCAATGAAGCTCATTTCATCTATTAGTATGTATCAAATGAAGTACATTTTTTCCTGGAAGCTTCTTAGTGTTTGTGATTGCAAGGGTTCCATATATTTGATTGGTACTCATAGAGAAAAGTGTATTGTTGAGGCTTCTATGTTGAATACATTGCTATGCCTGTTGGTACAAGAAGTAGTAATGGTGATTAGTTATTTTGGGTTGAGCTCATTAGTGCAGTTTTGATGGATTTTATAAGGTGTAATTTACTTGTTCCAATAGTTCCTTGAATAATTAATTTTAGAGGAGATTGGAAAGTATCAAAATGTAAGTGTGACAAAATAATATTAATTTTTTGTTGTTGTTGGATGAATAGGTCATGTTGGGTAGGGCAATTGGTAAGTTGGTGGATTTTAAATGTTGG
>CM021110.1:90999078-91067145 GCA_007115665.2 Sequoiadendron giganteum | reverse complement strand
ACAGCAGTCTATCCTATTCTAATTCTATCTTCTACCCCTTTACATTTATCCAACAATAGAGACTTATACATCAGTTTGCAAAAGGACGTGCCTTTTCAAAAAGGTTTAACAAAGCCACTATTCACTAATTTCTCTTGAGCCACAAATGGATTGCAGACATATGCTTCGTATAATCCTGGTGCTCATGAGTGTTGACATCTCCCAATGCATCGTGGATCACAATCTCCATCATTATCATTTGCTCATTTTGCTCACATGCTGCATCCAATATCACATCTTTCCCAGTGGTTGTCTTCAGCATCCCTTGGAGTATTGTTTCGCACTCACTTTTCCATGTAGTCGCTTCCTTCATTTTCCCTTCATCATCACATAACTTGGTCAATATATCTTCGGCAACCTTTGTCAATCCCTACATATCCCCTTGTAACTCCTCAAAGAAATCCCTATGCCTATCCATAATACAATTGGCATTTTCAATCTCTTCATTACTAGTAGTGTCCTGCTCCAATTCCTCAATTCTTTCCTGAATTTTGCTATCCACTCTCCTATGTTCCTTTATTGCATCTGCGTACTGTGAATTTTTTCCCTAGAGTTTATTTAATGAAGTGGTTAAAACAACCTACCTTTTTTTATTATTGCAGAAAATGCATCCATTCTCCCTTGAAAGTATGCATTTGACCCTTCCCAATGGTCTTTTTTTTGTGAACTCTCACCTTGAGTGAGCATCCTTGTTGGTTCTGTTACACCACCTACCAAGTCTTTCAAGCATTCATTCTCTCTCAACATCCTCTCATTATTGGTTTTGTACATCTCCCTTTCCCTTATCAATGCTTGGATTTGGGCTTTATTCAACTTGGCTATATTTATCCCAATATCAGCAGTCACTACAGGATCAACCTCCCCAGCCTTCAGGGTCATGACATGTCCGAATGCCTTTTTAGTATCAATAACAATTGATTTCTTGTGAGGAGGATACAAGTCCCAAATCATCAATATTTCATCATCAGGATTGTATCTTGATCTTGTGTATACTCCGTCACCTTCTCTATATTGAGCTTGTGGGTAGCATTGTTATCTTTTAAGAAACTATCAAAAACTAATGCAGAATTCATATCCAAACCTGGAAAAATCATAACACCTTCCTTGTCAAGCAGCTCCCTCCCCTTTTCAGGGGTCTTGTCAATCATCTCTTTGTCTACTTCATCCTTTAATATTTTTAATAGTTGATCCTCATTCCCTGGAGTGACATTGTCAACCTGTCCCTTTATCTCTTTCCCTTTTTGCTTATATAAAAATGTCTTAAACTCCGAGGTCTTTATAAATTCATCATCTGATATGAAAGACCTATAGTCTTCATGTCTTGTATCTACATCCATGGTTTCCTCAACATCCATTTCTCTGGAAACATAGGCATACTCCTGAGTCTTCATTCTTGAAACTTTCCCAGATGAGCTTTGTGGCCTGTCTATTTCTGAAATCCCCTTAATGGAGGATAACAACTCAACATCCACCAACTGCTGATTATGTTTTTCAATCACAATTTCAGCTTCCTCTACCTCTAGGTTTCTGATTATGTCATCAGATTTAAAGGGCACGTGATGGTACCCTCAGAGATTTACTTTTTGTCTGGCAGAGTGGATATACCCTTCTGGATCAAGGTTCTTTCTCACTGGTGCTCTTGTCATGTTGTAGTGCAATAATTTGTCCAGAATCAAATCATAACCTTCCTTGGCTAATACAGTGAAATCACTAAAACACAATGTACTCGGCATAAAAGCCTGTTTCCCATATGAACTTAAGTTCATAACACTGGAGTAATCCATTTGCCTAACAATTTCTAGGTATGCAATTCTATCTGGGACAATTCTGGGTAGAATGAAAGGTGTATCCTCAAAGCCATAAACCCTAATCATTGTGGCATTATCTAAGCAATACCAATCCCCCTAGTTGTGGTTAATTGGTCCATTGTAATCTCTAGGCCTAAGAAACCTTTTTACTTGTTTAGATAAAGAACAAGGATGGCTAAAAAATCTATACAAGGGTTTCACAAAGAATTCTTCAAAATGCAAGAAATTTGAATTGGCAAACCTATAGTCCCAAACAACAATCCATAATTGAACATGAAATTGCCTACCTTCCTTGTCGGATTGTGAAATCCTCAGCTCCTAGGGCCATAAATCTAACTCTTGTCCAAAATACAACACTAAGTGCATCAACAATGAGTAATTTCTAATATGGAGAACAAAAGCACCACTCTTTATCACCATCAAACCTGCATCCAACTCCTTAAAAACATGTGCAACATAGTCAAATGATCTGGAATTGTGATATTGAATGTCTGCAGAAATCACCATGGGCATAGCCGCCATATGCTCAGGTACCTCTATCCCTAATCCCTATCCCACTGAGTAGTAAGTATATTTTAGGTAAGGTTCGAAGAGGTCTACATGAAAGGGTGGCCCCTCACTGTCTTCCATTGGAGTAGGTTTGCCATGACACCTAATTCTGTGCAGAGGTAACCTCCACCCTTTATAAATGGTGTCCATCCTTCTGAACTCGCTATCGAGCTCTTCACTCACTAATTTTTCACTACATATTCCCTCCATTCTGAAAACCTCAGCAATTGCATTCTCAGATACATGTATCAATGGATTCCCTGACAAATCACATATATATTTCTTTTTCGAATCATAGTGTCAGGCCAGAAATTTTACCAGTTTGACGTTAATAAAAAACATTAGGGCTCACTAATTTCCCTAAATTGAGCCTCCATGGATTGCATACTGGCTCAAAGCGATTTCTCCTATAGTAATGGAAATTGAATAACTCATAGCCTCTAATCGGAGTCCAAACATCACCTATAAATTTGCATTTGTCATCCAATTTGTCAACTTCCGCTTTGAGCTGTGCAGAACGCCTAGCTTTAGGTCCAGAACCAGGTAACTAGTCTATGAGGTCTTGATTTAACTTCCTTTTAGTACCTTCTAGTTGCAACTCAGTCTTTTGATTTTTTTCTTTTGATTGGCTTCCCTCCTCGAGTTTTCTTCCCTTTAGTTTTCTTGAACCAGTGCCTTCCATAATTCAAATTTTTACGAATTCTGAGAGGACGAGAAACTTATTGTAACTTCTTCCAAACTCAAGCCAGGTGAATGCCTTAATTTCTCTACTGGTTTCCTTGCTCTCCTTCACTTTGAATTCTGTGAGACAATGATTTCAATTGATCATACCCTAATATGCAAAATCTCCTACGCTTCATGGTGCCATTAATGTCTTTACTGATAGAGTCATGAATGCTGCAAGTTTTTTTTCAAAATTCTCATTGTCACATCAGGGTTCAATGATCACCCATTCCACCAAGATGTCTTGCAGTTTCCCCAACATCACAAGTCTCCCTGATAGTTTCTTTCCTTTTTCTTTTATATCGCCATGACTTTCACTGAAACAAATATCGCTCAGACTTAATGAATCGGGCCAACGGTTCTTTGCCTTACTCCGAAAGTACTTTGTCTCACCGAGATGTTCACTTTATCGAGTATGTCACCGAGACCAAGCAATTTGTTCTAGTGACAAAATAATACTCATTGTGATGTCTCTTAGATCTCCCTGTGGTGACATGTCTCACCGATACGCCTCTTCTTTGGCAAGACAACGAGCATCGTCTTATCGATACCCTTTATCTCTGCATGCTCAATTCTATTGGTGTAACCCGAGGGGTCGATAAGACTTTTATGAACTCTTTCCAGCATCGTTTGTCTTACCGATTGAGTCATCCTTTTGCTTTATCGGCAAGACCAATAGCGCTTCGGCCAGTGTTTTGAAATCTCTCTCCGACGACCAAACTCTCTCCGATAGAATTTACTTTTCTCCAATCGACAAAAGGTAACTTAGCTCGATATGACCTTACACCATGACGCCGATACCTTTTGTCTTGCCGATAAGTAATACAAACCCGCATTCTCCTAGTGTATAACTTTATCGGTATGACCCGTTTGATGTCTCGCCGATATGATAACATCGGTAAGAAATTTCAAACCTCTGGCCGATCCGCCTATTCAACGTTCACCCATCCGCTAAGACGTCTTGTAGTTTCCCTAACACCACAAGTCTCCCCAATAGTTTCTTTCTTTTTCCTTTTTTATAGCCATGACATTCACCAAAAAAACTATCGCCCAGACTTAATGAATTGGGCCAACAGTTCTTCACCTTACTCCGAAAGCTTTTCATCTCACCGAGATGCTCACTTTATTGACTTATGTCGCCATGACCAAGTATTTGTTTTGCTGACAAAATGATACTCACTGTGATGTCTCTTAGATCTCCCCGTGGTGACATGTCTCACCGATACACTTTTTCTTCAGCGAGACCATGTGCATTGTCTTATTGACACCCTTTATCTTCATATGCTCAGTTCTATCGGTGTAACTCGAGGGGTCAGTAAGACTTTCTGAATTCTCCCCGACATCATTCGTCTCACTGAGTGAGTCCTCCCCTTGCTTTATTGGAAAGACTAATAACGATACAGGCAGTGTTTTAAAATCTCTCTCCGATGACCAAAGTCTCTTCGATAGACTTTACGTTACTCCAATCGGCAAAAGGTAATTTAGCTCAATGTGACCTTACATCGTCACACTGATACTTTTTGTCTTGCTGATAAGATATACAAACCCACATTCTCTCTGTGTATAACTTGATCGGTGTGACCCTTGTGATGTCTTGCCGATACATTTAGGATATGTATATTATCATCGATGAGACCTGCATCAACTTATGCCGATATTTTCATATGTAAAGATTTTAATGTCAGATGAAATTTATGGGGCATTATGGCACAATTTTAAATCAGATTTTGGTAAAATATGCTATGTGAGGATTTTTTTGTCTGCATTATGAATCTTTTTTCGGAGACTAATAATCATGAAGAAATAATGAATTTGTCAAAATTTGACAATTCCAACAGCATGAAGGTTTGATGTTTCATGACAGTACTAGCATTTCAGTTATAATGATATATTTAGAGCTCATGGCTCTCCTTTTTATAAACATATCACAATTTTGAATAATATAATCAAGGGTTATGGCGTTCATCTCACTGTTATGGTGTGTATGATTTCCATTTTTGCTTTAATTCAAAGAGTAAATCAAAATGCTTAGATGGAGTCATAGATGGATATGTTTGTAAAGGGATTTGATAAGAAGTATTGAATTAGGATAGAAATTGACACTGTTGTAATGCAATATTTTCAGGGATCTTATATGTTATGTATTTGAACCTGTTATGGAAATCTAAATATTTATGAATTTGACTCCCCAATAGTATATGGTACTGGCCTAAATTGTATGTGTCTGTAAGGTTTTGTGTCTGTTTGTCTTAGCTTAGAGCTTTCTTCCAAATTGCAAATTAAATGACTATCTTAAGTGGTGAAATGTCATTGTAATCATCTCATGCTCCAAGTAGTTGATACTACTGATGTTTTTCTGTTGTTTAAATTGATATATCAAGCATATATATATATATATATATATATATATTAAGTTTACTGATACACATTTGCTGTAAAAGTGTGATGTGATTATTTGGTTCTTTCAAGTAAAGATTAAACCCTTCTAGTCAATCACAGTAACTAAAGAGTATTAATTGAATCAATAAGAAGAATCACATAACTAGGATTGTCATTCTATCTCAAGTAGAGTTTGTCAGTCATTTACTTGCACATTTATACAAGTTATAAACTACATCTATGTGCCAAACACTTTGAATTATTGCTATCATAGATTACACTTTTATAGATCTTCATTAGACTCCATACACCCAACAAGGCAGTGGTCTCATGCTTTCATCTTTTGGTTTATCCATTTTATTTTTTACATCTGTTAACTAAACATATTCTAATATAATTCAAATATAAAACATCATAAATTAATTATGTAACCACATAAGTCAAATATAATTCTTTCAAGAAATTAATATCAAATAGATAATATAAATTAATGTCATTGATCTTCTTCTTCATCCAACTCTTTGTCTGTATCATCCGATCTAGATTCAACATTGTAAGGATTGGTCATATTATCATCATCATCATTGATATCAGTTTCGATAATGTCACCATCCACACGGATATCATCTTCAGGAACATTAACTCCTACATCATTATGATCTAGTTCCTCCTCTTCGACATCTTTGTCAGGCACATCATCAACTAACTGTTGATCCTGATCATCATCTACATCATCTTCTATTTCTTTAGTATCTTCTTCTTCCACCACATTATACTTTACCGGCCTTCCTCTTGGATCATGTCTAACAACATATGACCAACCCACTTTACCTGGAACCTCTGAGTAAAATACCTGCTCACATTGGCTTGGAAGAACATAGGGCTCATTTCCAACTCGCTCAAAATACCTTGTATTAACCATGGTAAATCCATTATCATGTTCAATAACAGTTCTCTCGAGATCATTTTCATTCAATCATAACCTATACCATAGGACGACGAACAAAACAAATTTGAAGGACTTAAAGTCACACTCAAGTATATCATCCAAAATCCCATAGTACTGATTTTCTGAGACTTCTCGATGTATGTCGCTTCTAGATGAAACATTAGTCACCTGGAAGACTGCAGTTATCCCAGAATCACAAGTTTTCTTCATGTCATCCAACTTTTTGATTCAAAATTTATGACCACTGCACCACATAGCCTTGTGGTGTTTCACCTGCAATATGTCAAACATGCAAAAATTATTGCAATATCATCAGTTGATAAACATATTTATTCTTGGCTGAATGTATGCAAAGAAAAAAATCTCAACATATATATACATCAATATAATTCAAAATAATTAAATAATATGGGTGATTAATATATTTACACATACCCATTTATCTCTTAAACCATATACTAAATCAATTTCCCATGCTGTAACATTGGAATCTCCATTACGATGAGCATCTTTAACCAATGAAGCCACACCTTCCCATGTTAATGTGCGACCAGATTTTTGACATCGTTCAATCCATACCGTCATCCAATCAAGATTGTTTGTGATGTACAAATGTAGTGCATCCCACTCTTGACCAACTGTATCAAAAAAAATTGAAATTCACAAACGACGTATAATTAGTTAATTACCATGGTATACGACCTTAATTTATAATTGATGAATAATGAAGATTAATAATTAAATAATTAAAATATACATAAAAACCAAATGTAAAATGTATTCTAATTAATCTCGATGACCATCTTATAATTACCTGACACTTTCCTCAATCTACCTTTCCCCATCAAGTACTCCCCTTCGAATTTGTTAATGGAGTTGGGATCCCAAATGCGATCTACATGGATCTTTACTGCAAACTTAGAAAGATATTCAGTAATGTACACCATGGTCTGGTATACCATGTATCCCTCCACCATAGAACCCTCGGGATGTGCTCTCTATCTAACTAAAGCCTTCAAAAATTTCAAGTGCCTCTCAACCATCCACATTGACCTTGTGTGTACAGGTCCACACAATTAAATCTCCTCAACTTGGTGTATGAGGTAGTGTTCTTATGCATTGAAAAATGTCGAAGGTAGACACTTTTTCATTTCACACATTAGAAAAGGGATTATTCTCTTCCAATAATTTATATCTTCTTTATGGATTGCTTTAGATGACAACCATCTACAAGTGATTCAAGAAACAAATATATTAATGAGATTTAACAAAAATATACAATGAATTGAACAAATATCGCTACTTACCTCATGTATTTTCCAAGATCATATATAACTTGCTTGACATTGTTGTCAAAGTTGTCTGGGAGAGATAGAGGTAGAACGTACTGCAACAATTATAAAATGATCTTTTCATTAATATTTTTCCAAAAGTAGTAAACATAATACACTGAAAAGTACATGCAGTATACAAATATATATATAATATACCAGAATAATTACCTTAATGAAGGTATGCCAATCATGCATTTTCATCCCTGACCCAAATCCACCTTTCTTTGTTATGATATTGTTTATGTTGACAAAAAATCCTATGGGAAATCAAATTTTTCATATGACTTGTTTTATAGCATTGCTTTGCTACTCCGTTAATAACCAAGGAAGGGCACTTATATAAATTTGGTCTCCATCGCTATTTAATTGAATGAAAATTTTCATTGCATGACTGGCTTCTTGAATGTCACTACAAATTTTGACAATTTTTTCTTTATCATGCCTTCCATCCAATATTTTCCATAACGTTTCTGTCATATTCTTTCCTATATGCAAATGTGTATCAAACAAATGCACAATTTGTAGCTGCTCATAGTAGGGCAACCTACTAAATTGTTTGGGATAACTTTTCAGTCCCTGTGGAAGCCAATCATTAATGCCTTGACGACCTTCATGAAGCATATAAGTTAAACAAATTAACAATGACAATCATTGTCAATTACAGCATGAGTAAACACAACACAAAATAAAAATAAAAATTCAAAACATATAATAAATGATTGATAAACAATTTGATCTGATGTATAACCTTGACGATTAATTCTATTATATTCCAACTTCCATAGGTGAGGTGTCATTCTTCGTGGTTTTGATGTAGTCTCTTCTTTCCCATTGAAAATATGTTTTTCAGTAGTTCGATACTTATCATTTCTATGGAGGAAGTGCCTATACTCATCAAACACCTGCTTTCCTAAACTTGTTGAAAGACAAGATTTCATCTTTGGACCACAAATTGGACATGCAAATTTCCCCTTTGTTTGAAGACCTGCAAATCATATATAATTGGATTAAATATGTCAATTTTTATAATTATATTTAATGAATAGATTATTTAAAAAACATGCATGATATCTAATTCATAAAATTAAATATCATTAAAGTCATGCAGTCAAATGTTATAACATACCAGAAAAATGTGTTAGCCCTAGGGCATCATGAATTGTCCATACAAGCATTGCATGGAATTGAAATTGTCTTTGTCCTATTGGGCTAGATACGTCATACATAGTGAGGCCATTCCATAACTTTAGTAACTCGTTGATAAGAGGCTCAATATATACATTCATATCTTTAACTTGGTACTTACCTAGTTGAATGAACATAAACATTACATAATTATTATAACTATTTTACTACAATATATATAAATTCATGTACATGACCATTAAATGAAAAAACATATAAGTCATTATGCAACAAATAAGACAAATGAGATGCTACTACATTAAAGAAAATTGATGTAAACAAATACCTGGAACAATCATTGCCAACATTATGTGCTCCCTCTTTATTGACTTCCATGGAGGAATGTTATTGTTGATAACAAAAACAGGCCACACCGAGTAAATAGATCTCAGCTCTCCAAATGGATTGACACCGTCCACTGACAATGAAAGCCTGAGATTACAAGGTTCTTCTTTAAACTGTGGCCATTTTTCCTCCATGTCCCTAAATGCAGAACCATCCATAGGTATTCGAAGAATCTCATCTCCACTTCTATTATGTGCATGGTAATCCATAAATTGCGCTAAGCTTTCGCACCTAAATAATTGTTGCATACGTGGAATAATGAGAATATAACGAAGAACCTTGCGCGACACTTTTTTGTTAGTTGATCTGTTTGATATCTACTGATATGACATTTCAGGCATTCCATTGCAAATTCATGTTGTTTATGATATATAATATGATCATTGGGACATGCATCTATTGCTTGATACTCCATTCCAATATCTTTCATAATGCCAGATAAATCTCGGTAGGAGCGAGGTAAAATATTTGATTGTGGTAATAAAAATTCACCAATCAATCTACAACAAAAAATAACTTCTTAATATAAAGAATATTAAAGGTACATACTTCATCCTTTATTTACTAGCGATGAACTAACAACAATTAAAATAGATGAAAAAAGATGACATATATGACATACCTTAACATCTGTGAGATTGCTATGTTGGATAAACCATTCATAACCTTCAAGTTCACCAGCAACAATACAACAGAGAGAAGAGTTGTTTGGGAGCCTTCATAAAGGGGCTCGTATGCCTTCTCAAGTACAGGTAAATCATGAACATCATCAAAGTCATCTCGATCAACATGATCAGATGTGCCACTACATGTGTCATGCATCAATGTATTTGTACCATCATCTTCAATTGTGTTTTCTGGTGCATGATCATCTTCTTCCATAGGATCATTAACTTCATCTTCGATATTCACAGCTCCATGTTCCTCCGCTTGCAAAACCACATTCTCTGGGCCGTGATAATTCATATCATGTGCCCTAGGGTGCCCCACCTTTATAATAATGACAGACACAAATAAACCATGATCATGATCAAGTGATTTTATATATATATCAAATGTTAAAAAAAATATAAACATTTATAAATTCAATCAATATAAACACATATAATGAACAACTTACCAATGGACGATAATTGTGCCCCCCTTCAATGTGACCATGCTGCCTACAATGTTTCTCAGTTGTTGTGATTAAAAGTCTTCTCGTCTTTAAGCCCTTGCAATTATTGCAAGGACAATAACATTTCCCATCACCCTTTCTTTTCAATATAGCCCACAATCTAGCAACTATCTCTTCATTTTGTTCTAGACTAATATTATCTGACATGATTTTTCTTTACCAAGCTTGAATATTTAGATCTTCAAAAAATATCAAACTCACACGTACTCCAATAATTTTTAATCATACACAAGTAACAAAACATAATAATTATGATATTTTACACCCAAAAAAATTAGCATGCAACCACCCCTGCAAAAGAGAAGATAGTCTGAAGTTAATGACCCAAAAAAACACTTTCAAACGCTAATTCCAGAAATTATTAAATTCTGATTTTACAATGATTTCCAATTGTTATACTCCTAAAATCATAATATTGAACTTGCACAACAAAATCTGGAAATGAAATTCTCAAAATGCAGCTAATAGGCCTCAACAATTAAGGCCTACTCAAGACTTTGTGAAGTCACTGCAAGGTTTCAAGGCCTTACCTGATGATTTGAGTAGGATATTAAAGAGTTGGTAAAGAGTTTTTATGATTGGAGTGACAGATCTTTACCAGATATTGTAGATTCCCAAGGAAATGTTAGATCACTGCAGCAATGGCAGGACAGGGTAGATGAAATCATCAATGCACAAATCAAATTGATTTGTGATGACTCAAATTATGACATGCTGATGAGTAGTATGGATAAAATCATTAACACTAGCACATTTTTGGAATCTTTTGAAAGGGAGGAAAATCAAGTAGCAGTAAAGTATACAACTTACAGTGCAAAGGTAAATTAGGTGGTAAATTTTAATTGGCCAATGGATGAGGAATATCAAGGATGGGTAGAAAAGTACTTAACTGAACAAGAATAGGATAGAGTCTACAATTGGCAGTTAACAACTCAGCAGTTATGGTTATAACAAATTTTGGCTATGTCTTGGTGGCAGTTTTGGTGCAAGTTTTCAAAGTTTGGAAAATGCAACAATTATTCTCCAATGGACGGAATGAACAAGAAGATTATCTAGAGACTCAATTGTTGTAACCAATTTTTGAAATGTCATAATGCGGTTCAAGTGACTAGTGACAGGTGTATTTCTGGTCCGATGCTTGTTGCTCCTTCATTTTCCCTATAAGAAGGATTTCAGGACCAGAAATACGGGTTTGCAAGTTAGATATCTTTAGGTCAAGTTTAATTGAAGTTGCAGAGTGAATTTGTAAAGAGCCTGATATTATAGTGAAGATACTATTCTTAGGTTTGGTGTCATTCTGTTGTAGGTTTTAGTTTCATGGGTACTTAATTTTCAAGACAGTACTAGCATCTGAATGAAAATTACTCATTTCAAGGTCATGTATCTCCATTGTATGAATATATTATTATCTTGAATAAAATGATCAAGGGTTATTTTGTTCATCTCACATTTATGGTGTGTGTAATTATCATTTTGGCTTTAATTCAATGAATTAATTAAAATGCTTGAGTAAGGTTATAGGTGACTATGTTCATATAAGGATTTGATAAGTATATTGAGTTAGAATATATATTGATGGTATTGTAAGGCATTATTATCTAAGATTTTATATGCTATGTGTCTAGAAGATAAACTTGGTTATAGTAAAAAAACAACCAACACCTTTGATATTATCTAGCTATGGCTCCCAAATCTATTGCAAATTGATCATTAGGGTTAAAATTGAAACCTTGCAAATATAATATTTGTCCAAATCCATCAAGCATTTTCCATTAGTTATAAACAATTCCCTTATAAAGAATTTGTGAAGCCAGGTCTAAAATCTGGAAATGAAATTCTAAAAATGCACAAGACTATAAATGAAATCTGATGAGATGTTGCTTTCAAATATGATTTTCAAACCTGGAAGTACAAATCTGACTTCACAAATGAATTTTGGAAAAAGACAATGACTTCCCTCAACCTAGTGATATCTTCTTGAGTTTCTTCTAATTTTCCCCAAGAAAACCATCGAGCAAAACACTGTCGCAATAAATAGTCGAGCTCATTTCAATTTATGCCCACCACAATTTAACTTTGTAGGACCGTCGCAATTTTGGCAAAAGATCTTCGTCGAAACGTACACAAAACAATGGTTCGTCGAAATTCTGATGAACGTCAGGGTAAAATTTTTATAAAAAAATGGAAATTCGCACAAGTGCCCAACGATACATCTAATTATATAGCTTTCATCGGAAGGTTTCATCGAAAATTGGGGTCAAATGAGTTAGTGGGTCTAATGTAAAGGGTAGAGGGTATAGGGGTTGAGGGTTTAGCATTTAAGGATTGAGGGTAGAGGTTTTAAGGGTTTAGGGTTTAAGGGTTGAGGGTTGAGGATTGAGGGTTTAAGGTTGATGGTAGAGGATTGAGGGTATAGGGTATAGGGTCAAGGGATTAGGGTTGAGGGTCCAATGTATAGGGTAGAGGTTATAGGGGTTGAGGGATTAGGGTTTAAGGGTTGAGGGTAGAGGGTTGAGGGTTTAAGGGTTTAGGGATTAAGAGTTGAGGATTTAGGGATTAGGGTAGAGAGTTTTATTGGATTTAAGGGTGTAAGGGTTGAGGGATTAGGGTTGAGGGATTAGGGTTTAGGGTAGAGGGTAGAGGGTATTGGGTTGAGGGTAGAGGGTAGAGGGTTTAACCAATTAGGGTTTAAGGGTTAAGGGTTGAGGATTGAGTGTTTAAGTGTTTAAGGGTTTAGGGTTTAGGGTTGTTGGATTAGGGTATAGAGGGAGGGATGGATGGATAGAGAGGAGAGAAGAGGGGGGAGGGACATATATATATGAGGGTTGAGGATCCAATGTATAGGGTAGAGGGTTGAGAATAGAGGGTATAGGGTTGGCAACCTGTGTATTGGGTTGAGGGTATAGGGTTGACGGATTAGGGTTGTGGGTACATATGGTTGAAGGATTGGGGTTAAGAGTCTAATGTATAGGGTAGAGGGTTTAGGGTTTGAGGGTTAAGGATTAAGGGATTAAGGGTTGAGGGTTAAGGATTGAGGGATTAAGGGTTGAGAATTGAGGGTTGGGTGTTTAATGTATAGGGTAGAGGGTAGAGGGTAGAGGGTTTAAGGGTTGAGGGTGGACGATTGAGGGTATAGGGTTGGGGGGATTAGGTCTGAGGGTCCAATGTATATGGTAGAGGGTATAGGGGTTGAGGGATTAGGGTAGAGAGTTTGCTAAGTGGGTTTAATGGTTGAGGGATTAGGGTTGAGGGTAGAGGGTAGACCATTAAGGGTAGAGGGTAGAGGGTAGAGGGTTTAAGGGTTTAGGGTTTAAGGGATGATGGTTTAGGGTTTATGGTTTAGGGTTGAGTGTTTAAGGGTTTATAGGGCATATGGTAGAGGGTTGAGGGTTTAGGGTTGAGTGTAGAGGATTGAGGGTATAGGGTTAGGGGGTTAGGGTTGAGGATCCAATGTATAGGGTAGAGGGTATAGGGGTTGAGGTATTAGTGTTTAAGGGTTGAGGGATTAAGGGTCAAGAGGGTTGATGGATTAGGGTATAGAGTTTACTAAGTGGGTTTAAGGGTTTAAGGGTTGGTGGATTAGGGTTGAGGGTGGAGGGTAGAGGATTGAGGGTAGAGGGTATAGGGTTTAAGGGTTTAAGGGTTGAGGGTTTAGGGTTGAGTGTAAGGGTTTATAGTGTAGATTGTTTAAGGGTTGAGGTTTTAAGGTTGAGGGTAGAGGATTGAGGATTGAGGGTATAGAGTTAGGGGATTAGGGTTGAGGGTCCAATGTATAAGGTAGAGGGTATAGGGGTTGAGGGAATAGGGTTTAAGGGTTAAGGTATTAAGAGGGTATAGGGGTTGAGGGATTAGGGTTTAAGGGTTGAGGTTTTAGGGTTGAGGGATTAAGAGGGTATAGGGGTTGAGGGATTAGGGTTTAAGGGTTGAGAGTTGAGGTTTGATGGATTAAGAGGGTATAGGGGTTGAGGGATTAAGGGTCAAGAGGGTTGATGGGTTAGGGTAGAGAGTTCACTAAGTGGGTTTAAGGGTTGAGGGTTGAGGGTTGAGGGTTGAGGGCAGAGGGAAGAGGGTTTAAGGGTTGAGGGTTGAGGATAGAGCGTATAGGGTTAGGGGATTAGGGTTGAGGGTCCAATGTATAGGGTAGAGGGTATAGGGGTTGAGGGTTTAATGGTTGAGGGATTAAGAGGGTATAGGGGTTGAGGGATTAGGGTTAAAGGGTTGAGGGTTGAGGTATTAAGAGGTTATAGGTGTTGAGGGTTGAGGGTGAGGGTTGAGGGATTAGGGTTTATGGGTTTATCGGTTTATGGGTTGAGGGTGGGGGGTTGAGGGATTTAGTGGGTATAGGGGTTCTAGGATTAGGGTTTAAGGTTTGAGGGTTGAGGGTTGAGGGTTGAGGGTTGAGGTTTGAGGGATTTAGAGGGTATAGGGGTTGAGGGATTAGGGTTTAAGGGTTGAGGGTTTAGGTTTAATGGATTAAGAGGGTATAGGGGTTGAGGGATTAGGGTTTAAGGGTTGAGGGTTGAGGGTTGAGGGATTAAGAGAGTATAGGGGTTGAGGGATTAGGGTTTAAGGGTTGAGAGTTGAGGTTTGAGGGATTAATAGGGTATAGGGGTTGAGGAATTAGGGTTTAAGGGTTGAGGGTTGAGGGTTGAGGGTTGAGGGATTAAGAGGGTATAAGGATTTAGGGATTCGGGTTTAAGGGTTGAGGGTTGAGGTTTGAGGTATTAAGAGGTTATAGGTGTTGATGGATTAGGGTTTAATGGTTTAAGGGTTGAGGGTTGAGGGTTGATGGATTAAGAGGGTATAGGGGTTGAGGGATTAGGGTTTAAGGGTTGAGGGATAAAGGGTCAAGAGGGTTGAGGGATTAGGGTAGAGAGTTTACTAAGTGGTTTTAAGGGTTTAAGGGTTGGGGGATTAGGGTTGAGGGTAGAGGATTGAGGGTTGAGGGTAGAGGGTAGAGGGTAGAGGGTAGAGGGTTTGAGGGTAGAGGTTTTAAGGTTGAGGGTAGAGGATTGAGGGTATGGTGTTAGGGGATTAGGTTTGAGGGGATTAAACCCTTAACCCTTAACCCTTAACCCTTTAAACCCTTAACCCTTAAACCCTTAACTCTTAACCCTCTACCCTCTATTTCTCTCCCACTCCCTCTCTCTCTCCCCTCTATCCTTAACCCATAACCATTTAAACCCTTAACCCTTAACCCTTTAAACCCTTAACCCTTAAACCCTTAACTCTTAACCCTCTACCCTCTATCTCTCTCCCACTCCCACTCTCCCTCTCCCTCCCACTCTCCCACTCTCTCTTTCTCCCACTCTCCCCCTCCCTCTCTATCTCCATCTCTCCCACTATCTATTTCTCCCACTCTCCCTATCCCTCCCTCTCCATCTCTCTCCCTCTAACTGTTAACCCTCTACCCTTTATCTCTCTCCCACTCTCCCACTTTCTCCCACTCTCTCTTTCTCCCACGTCTCTCCCCCTCTCTCCCTCCCTCTCTATCTCCATATCTCCCACTATCTCTTTCTCCCACTCTCCCTCTCCCTCCCTCTCTCCCTCTCTCTCCCTCTTTCTCTCCCTCTCTCTCCCTCTAACTCTTAACCCTCTACCCTCTATCTCCCTCCAACTCTCCCTCTCTCCCACTCTCTCTTTCTCCCCCTCTCCCCCTCTCCCACTCTCTCTTTCTCCCACTCTCCCCCTCTCTCCCTCCCTCTCTATCTCCATATATCTCTCTCCCACTCTCTCTTTCTCCCTCTTTCTCTTTCTCCCAATCTCTCTCTCTCAACCATAAACCCTCTACCCTTAACCCTAACCCCTTAAACCCTTAAACCCTCAACCCTACCTCCCTCTCTATTATATATCTTGCCTCTCCCTCCCTCAACCTCTCTCTCTCTCACACACACACACACTCACCTCTATCTCCTCTACTATAAGGGTACATGGGAGAGATATAAAATTAGGGTAGAGGGTATAGACAAAGAGGGAGAAAAAAAATCTATTAAAAAAACCATATTTCATATAACGTGAGCACATTTTGAAGAAGTAGAGATATGGCCGTTTTAGTAAGAAATAACGTACTCATGTTATAATGCAAGCATGTTTTGTATTTCACTAAAAAAGGTAAAAATCTCAATATACTCGTGATCTCAAGGCTCACATTCTGCATATTCTCCTGGTTCTACGTGTGCTCTTACAAAAAGTAGCTTTTTGATGATGTTGTGAAGTGTGCAAGCATGTTTTTCACATTCCACCACCCTTTCCATGATATTTCTACCACCTTTGCATGAAATATCAGAGTTTTCACATTGGCAAACATATAATATCAATTCAATTTTGAATTCCATTGAAAACTAATATACAATTGAAGGTTGGAGGGGAACAAGCTTTTGAAAAAGTCAAATTGTTGAGGAGTTTGAAGAAAGAAGAAGCTAAGGCTACATTATTGGGTTGAAATCCTCCATTTGAAAGTCTAGTTTTTTAGGTATGTGAAGTCTTTACACATTTTCTTTCATTCTATTATGGCTTGCTTTCATTTTTCTTATTTTACATATTTCATGTTGATCATTGTTTGTTTGTCACTATAACCTTAGGTTGTCAATGCACATTTTAAATTACACAATTATATACACTTTCTAATTATATTTTTAAACTTAATGCAGAGCATCTACTAGGATCAACAAATCATCAAGGGTACTTTTGACCCTAACTTAATTTGAAGAAGATCAACCAACAAACTCAGTCATCTTTTCATCAAAATCCTTCAATTTCACTTGATTTCATATTTCCATAAAACATTAGAACTTGGCTTCAACTCTTTGCCAGACTCAAAAGAAAATTAACCATCATAAAATTTATTATAACATAGCATAAACCTGATTAGAAACTCAAAACCATTCAATTCGTTCATGATTCACTAATTCAATCTTCAATGCAACTTACATGGAAAAATAACAACAAATCATGGAAGGTAAATACCAAAATTTATCCATACATAAAAGACACTATAATCAACATTTTATTGATTTAAATAAACCAAATACACATTCACAAACCATTGATCCATCAGACTCTTTAATTCTTCCAGTCATAACATCATTTTGCATAAGGAGTCAACTTCTGTATTTCTTGAGAGGACAACAATCAAATGATGGATTCTTCTTTTCCCCTACACAAAACAACATGCACACACCTTACACAGCCCAAAAATAACCTACTCCACCAAAATACAAATCCTAGATCATGGAGTAGTCATAATGAACCTTCTTAGACTCTCAAACCCCCCGAGTGCACCAGAACTATATCTATTTGTTATTTAAAAATTGACTTACCTTGTGTATTGATGCAATCAGGGGAGGTCCTATAACACAAATCAACCAACAACAACAATTCACAATTCACAATTCATACAATTCTTCACTTTCACCAATTCAACAATCATCCTTATGGCATAGCTAACTCACTCAATCAAGTATATCTTTTAGAGAAGGTCTTCTCAGACCAAGTCCTGACCATTATAAAAGTCTGAATAGGGCACACAATAACATATTAACAATCCACAATAGGATTCTTTGTTACAACTTCATCAAAATTGGATTTATACACCAACTAGGCCTCGAATTAGGCCTCTTTACAAAGGACCTTATCTTCAATACTTTTCCAAAACACAAAAATCAATAGAGCAGCAATCTATATGTTATCAAACCAAGGATTCCACCATTTGTTTTCATAAAATCACTCACCAAAGTGCCAAATCACAAAACCCTCCTTTTTACCCAAGAAACTAGGGGTTTATTGAAAAACAGTCATCCAACCCTCACACAATATTTTGAATACTTAAAATAGGTCCAAAATGGCCTAAAAAAACTCAATTCAACAAGAAACCACACTACCCCAACACAAAACAAACTTTAGCATATCAAAACCACTCAAAAATCTCATGGAAAACTCAAAATTTCACTCTAGGGCTTCATTCCCAACACCCTTTTAGACCTCCCCTATACACAAACAACATTCCCTCACCTATTTATTGATGATGCAAACTAATTCCACCAATTATAGTAATCACAGTGAGCTGAATGGGCCAATTTACATAATTGAGACCTTCAAAACCCTTTAATCAGGGCACACAAACCTGCATCAAGAGATTCAATCCAAACTACCAATAGAATTGGAGTTAAAGTCTCAAAGAAAATGAAGAAAACTGTTAAAACATTCCCCAAAGTGATTCAAGAATATTTATATTCAAAACCTCTCTGTACGGTTCGAACCAAGGATGCAAAAGACAAAGAAATACAAAAAATCTGAAAAACAGTGATTTTTCAATTCAATCTTCCTTCAAATCTTCTAAATCAGTCTTTGAATCGATGTTATGTAGCATATATATTATTTTTCCCAAAAAAATAATTATCCCAATGCCTTCAACTGACATTTAAAATGGTATGACCATTTTCCTTCCTCAAAATTTAATTTTTACAACTTTACAATTTTTCCCTTTTTCACAATTTGCAACTTTCCAATGTTTTTTGTTGAAATCTAAACCTTCTAAAAACATAGGAAACATAAAAAATGACTCATTACAATGGAAAATGGTTTTATTGACCTTATTTTTTAAATGCAAAAATTCTAAAATCCTAAAGCCTAGACAACAACTTCTTGAATTGACAATTTTCATTCAATGGTGCTCCCGCACAATGTATGCTTCCACATTTTGTATACATATATATATATATGACATAAGTTGAAATTTTTGTATGCTTGTCGATGCTTCCATTTTGAGCCTATCTTGCAATCATGGCATGCCACATTACCACATTTATTTAAGGCATTCTGGATTGAAAAAATCATGTGACTTTTGTCTATGCTAGGTTAACTCTTGTACAGGATGATTGCAAGTATTCTTTATGAAGCATTGAATGACATATTTTTATTAAATTGAATGGATACATTTTTTAGGAACTAATATTCATCTCATTACCATGCTACATATAAAATTATCTACCATACTGAAGAAACGAACAAAGAAGAAACTAACAGACGAAGAGAATGAAACCTTCAAAGAAAAGGAGAGAGTTCGCGTGGCAGCATATCATGAAAAGAAGAAATTGGAAATGATTGATGAAAACAAGCCAATTGAAGAGGAACCTCAACTGTGAAAAATAGAAAAGGAATTGGCAACACAAAAGGCACTAATGCGAAAGCATCGTGGCAAGATAGATTTAGATACTATAGTTGGAGACACACCCTCTACGGTAAGTGAATATGAAGGGACACCATTAATCACAAGCAAATATGGAGGGACACCATCTACCGCAAGTGAATATGGAGGGACACCATCTACCGCAAGTGAATATTGTTGGACACCATCTAATGCATCTCAAGTTGAGAGTACATCATCACTCGAATTTGACAAAGAAGCTATGCCATCATCTCCATGTGAACCTCAAGGTATGTCTTTTTCTCCACCCTTGATCGAAGGTACGCAATCTAGCCCACCTCAATTAAATATTGATGAAATTCCTAATGTTGAGATGTATGTACCTAGGAGAACACCACCTAGAATTTTGCATAGAAATCCAAAGTATTTGATTAATATTGATGATGAGATTTTGCAGCACATGAAAGGTAAGATTTCAACACGCACTTGTAGAAGATATGTTGATAAGATTTGGAAATTCTTCTTTGAAAGGATAAATGAGACAACAAGATGTCAACTATTTGTTGAAATTATGTGAGGTGTAAAGTATAGGAGCATCATGAAGACTCTTGGGTTGAGAACATCGAATGCATCGAATGAAGACACTATTGTCAAGAATCTAATGGATGCTTATGAGAGTGTGGGTAAGACCTCACGTTTGAAGGATAGTAATGTCACTCAATGTGTCATTACATCGAATTTGGTAAGTTGTCAAACAAAGAGAGCTTGTCTCATTAGAAAGACGAGTGAATAAATGAGAATTATTAGAAAAAATTTATCAAGTGCCATTCAAAGGCGACAAAGAATTGAGGGCACTGATTCAAATGAATTATGGGAATTCTCGAGGAAACTGCCATGAAAAGATAAAGAAGTTTTTGAAGCCTTGAGAACACTAATTGAAGATTATTGGAAGAATAACACAAGACCATCTCTGAATCAAAGGGATGTGGTAAGAAGGAGAATTAGTAGTCGGAACCATGAGTCACATCCAAAGCATTTTTTGGATATGACTCAAACCCAATTTTTTCATAAATTTGAATATGATTATCCTCAAATTAGTATTTCTCAAAGATTTTTTGAAATGATTAAAACTTGTTATGTCAAGATAAATCACACACACACTACTTTTTGTTGTAGACTACATATTGAATTCTCTAACCATTATGATGTTTATCGTTCTATATATTTATATTTACATACTAACGATGTTTTGCAAGATTGTGCATAGAAGCCCCACCAAAATCTTCAAGAGAGATCTTATCCAAAAAAAATAGTGAAATAGAGGATGTCGGATAGTCTACAAGACAACATGCTTGGATGGTTCATGCGAGCGTTGTGGTGGCTTCCAGCGTATGCGAGTATGTCAACATATGGAAAGCACATGTGAGGTCGGATAAAAACTAGTAGAGTTCGGGAAGTATAAAAGAGTGGCATATGCTACAAAAGATGGGTCTCAAGAAAAATGGTGTGATTTGGTTATTGAGAATATTCTAGTGTACTAGTTTATGTTCATGTTTCATGACAATATACTATCTGAGTATGCAATGCATAGCCATAGAGACTGATGGTTGGACATGCAATTCAAGCTATGCAAGGACACCTTTCCAGTTGGCAACATAGTATCAGTGGTTGAATTTGTGAAGAACTACACTCTACAACCACAGCATGAGGTGCAGTCATAGTATTACAACTCCACATAGGTTTTGATATTTATGCACATAGCATTCATTCATGCATCTGATAATATAGAGGACCAAATGAAGGTATTGAGGGAGTACCACTTTTACATTAGTGATGATCGCACACATTCTCTAGAATTCAAGCAAGGTTGCTTCCAGATGTTCTATAGTGGTTTGGCTCAGAGGGGCATAGAATACGATCAACATATAATATGGTCAGATAAATGTGCATCACAATTCAAGAACTCACGCATGTTCTATTGGTTGTGCATGATGCATGTCATTACAGGTGTTCAACATATGTGGAACTTTTGTGAGGTTGGGCATGGAAAGGGGGAGCATGATGGTGCAGGATAATACGTGAAAATAGCATTAGCACGAGAAGAGTTAAAGTATAAAGACAATGAAAAGTTGACAGATGCAAGATCAATCATCGAGTGGTGTAGTGTGTTGATGGGTCTAAGTAATGAAGGTACATCTTCAGTTCATAGATTTTTTTGGTTGATGGATGATACTATCATTGCACCATATGAGGACTATTGCACACTAACAAGATCGAGTGAGGTGCAATTTTCCTTAGCTCAAATGTAGGTTCATGGAGTATCGATACACAAAAGATGGCATTCTTTTGTTCTTCATGTACAATGCAAGCCTAGAATGATTGTGAGTTAGGGGAGTGGGTTCACAAGTTATCTTAGCCCACTTCACACATATTGCCCTCCAATGGCATTGGGACTGACATAGATGGAATCATCGGTCAAATTTGACCACGTATCAGATCTAGTTCAACGAGGTGATATATCTACTTGCTTAGTTTTTGAAATTCCATATCATTATCTTACTTTGTAGTGTATTCGTAATGTTGACTAATTTCTAGAGATTTGTTGCACATATCAATGCAAGGCATGTTTATGCAATTATTGTAGATGAAGACAATGAAGAGGGATCAAACTATTACTTGTGTCATTGTGTTGAGGCCAAAAATAAATTGTAGGCCCCAGTTATAGATGGATAAAACATCGAATACCCTACAGTCTTAGTTGTGGTTACTGGAACATGGCTTAGAAGGTACCCACATTCGAGGGTTAAACATTGAATGTTTCAAAACTTTGACATGCATCGTAAGATTCTTCATTACTCAAACCTTGTCATGGCATCCAATGTTTGTTTGACCAAATATGGGGGTAGACCTTTGAACAAGACCCTGTGGAAGGTCTATGAGTCTGACCATGAGGTAATACTTGACACAATAAAGAGTAGAGCAGACTCAGATGGTTTGTTGGATTAATTTGTAAGTATATGCACATTGGTTCTTATTAGTTTATACTTGTATGCACATTAATTTGTTTGATGCCAATGCTATCATCTTCTTTTACTTTGCCTATTTGTAAGTAACCTACTAAACATTGATTGGTGTCCCCTTGCAGAAAATGCAGATATATGAGCCATCCAAGAGAATGTTAGCCATAAAATAAATGCAACATCCTTATTTTGAGGATCTTGATAAATAGAAATCATGATTTTAAACCATTACAAAAGTGTGTGCAAAGCTTGGTGAAGGAATTTCAAGTTATTCATCTGAATTTAACCTTATCATGAGTAGCTATGATGTATACATTATAAGAGCATCTCAAATTTCAACTTACTTTATTCATGAGAGGTGTTGTGTGCAATAGGTATGTTGGAATTCCTAGTGAAGATGTATGACCAGGAGTGACTAAGTTGTGAGACCTACATGCCTGTCTATAAGTGCCTTCAATCTATTTCCATTTCATTTCCATTTTGGATGCTCTTTCTTTTTCTCTTTTACTTTGTGTATTTGTAAGTAATCTAAAAATTGATTGGTCTCTCATTGCAGAAAATGCTGATTTATGAAACATAAAAGAGAATCTCAACCAAGAAAGACATGCAACATCCTTATTTTCATGATCTTGAAAAATCTCAATTCTGATTTCAATCTACTATAAAAGAGCGTGTGAAGCTTAGCGAGGGAATCTCAAGTTACTCAATTGAAGTTAACCTCATAATGAGCACCTATGATGTAGACATTTAAAGAGAATCTCAAATGTATGAGTGACATTGTAAAAGTCATTCCTAAGGCATTGTAATGAGATTTACTCAAATACTATAATTTTGGAGTTCATGTTTGGTGCAGTAGCACCTTGTTCTCTAAATACCTTCAATAGGAAAATTTGCAAATTTGCAAATTTTGAAATGTAAAAATGTGAAAAAGGTCATGTGAAGGTCATACGCAATGTATTAAAAGTCTCAAAGATGTCATTAGGTGATTAGAGAAGTGATATAAATAATGTAAGGTCGAGCAACACAAATATCTTTTGTATTCTTGAAGATTTACAATCAATAAAGTCCCTATTTTAGTGATTTTATGAGTTTTTCCAGTTGTTCATTAACTTGTACGGCCCGCACAGTAGTTTAAGGCCTTGAATCTTGTTGTTTAAGGTATAATAGTGAAGTAGATTTCATTTGAATCTATTTAAAGGAGGTTATCCATTGAGTTTATCATTAGTTTGAACTGATTTTCTCAACTCGATCTGTAAACCCTCAAGATTGGGGTTTTGAGAGTCTAGATAACCAATAATGACTACTCCACTGAATTTGACAGTTTAGATTAGTGGATTAAGTTAATCTTATGATTTTTTAGGTGTGTGTGTGTTTATCTATGTAGGGGAATTCAAGAAACCAAGGTGGAGTTGCGGCTACAGGGTTTTATGATGAATTTCCAAGTGAAAAGTGTGGCTCCAAGTGGTGTTTTGAGGAAAACTTCTCAAATGACTTCACAAAAAAATGACTAATATAGATAGCTATTATTGAGTTACAACACATACTTCAAAATTAATAGTGACTGTCTTGGAACATGTGCATCAAAAATGACCTTCTTCGTTGTCCTCATTAGATTAACTAGGCCTAATTTACAAAGGAACATACCTTTAAACATTCAACAACCCATTGAACTTGTTGGGTAGCAATTATCATGTACCCAAACTTTCAGATCCACAATTTGTCTTAGGAGAAACTCACTCCACCATGCCAAACCATGAAACCCTTATTTTATGCTAGTATGAGGAGGATTTATTGAAATGAATGGTTCCACACCTTACTAGAACATGCTACCACCTCAAACCTTCTTAAAATCACTTGCAAAAACTCAAAATACAATCACCCAACCTCTACATGCAATATTTTATCAAACCCTAGGGTGAAACCTCATTTTTCATGCCCTTTTCCATCAAAATCTATAGGGGAAGCAACACAAACCCCATAAAACTTATTCCTTTTCAGCAAATAAGCACCCTAACATCAAAATGGGTTTCTAAATATGTATTGGGCCTATGGAAACACAAAGAGATTTGAAAAAAAGAACACAATCACCCTGTACGAAACCGTACGGTTCAAGGAAACATCAGAGTTCTAGTAAAAATATAGAAAAATACAAGGAAACAATGAATTTTATTGATCTTCTTCTAAGTAAATGGTGCATTTATGCTAGGAATGGTCCTCTTTCACACCCAAACACGTAGAATCGCTCTGAGGTACATTCAATCAGATCGATCCCTTAAGAGTCCAAAGTCCTCAATGGCTGCAAACTTCAACATGTTGTTACTCAGATACCATGATGCTTAGAAACTTCTTGTATGATCTTATATAAGCATCTTCTTGTATGATCTTATAGGATTACATTGGGCCCCTTTACAAAAAAATCTCTCGATTTTGGCTATCTCATAGTGGTTTTCCTATGGCAGTGGATTTTCACTTGATGGAAAAAGCGTCAAATGCAAGTAGTGCAAAGTTGCAAAGTGGTCCAACTTTCATTCTACAACTCGTGTGACCAAGAAGACTATTCCAACATGTTTGAATAGGTATGTTTATGCTAGGCATGGTCCTCTTTTGCACCCAAACATGCAGAATCGCTCTGAGGTACTTTCAACCGGATCGTCCCTTAAGAGTCCAAAGTGCTAAATGGCTACAAAATTCAGAATGCTATTACTCGGATATCGTGACACTTAGAAACTTCTCATCTGATCCTACAGGATTGCATTGAGACCCTCTACAAAATAATCTCTCAGTTTTGGCTATCTCGGAGTGGTTTTCCCGTGGCGGAAGATTTTCACTTGATGGAAAATGCGTCAAATGCAAGCAGTGCAAAGTTGCAAAGTGGTGCAACTTTTGTTCTGCAACTTGTGTGACCAAGCGGATTGTTCCAACGTGTCTGAATATGTATTTTTATGTTAGGTATGGTCCTCTTTCACACCCAAACATGCAGAATTGCTCTGAGGTACGTTCAACCAAATCAATCCCTTAAGAGTCCAAAGTCCTAAATGGCTGCAAACTTCAGCATGCTATTACTCGGATACCATGATGCTTAGAAACTTCTCGTCTGATCCTACAGAATTGCATTGGGCCCCTCTACAAAATTATCTCTCATTTTTGGCTATCTTGGAGTGGTTTTCCTGTGGCAGCGGATTTTCACTTGATGGAAAAGCGTCAAATGCAAGCAATGCAAAGTTGCAAAGTGGTGCAACTTTTGTTCTGCAACTCCTGTGACCAAGAGGAATGTTCCAACGCATCTAAATAGGTATTTTTATGCTAGGCATGGTCCTCTTTCACACCCAAACACACAAAATCACTTTGCTGTACGTTCAACCAGATCGATCCCTTAAGAGTCCAAAGTGCTAAATAATTGCAAACTTCAACAAGATATTACTCGGACATCGTGACACTTAGAAACTTCTCATCTGATCCTACAAGATTGCGTTGAACCCCTCTACAAAAACCTCTCTCGGTTTTGGCTATCTCAAAGTGGTTTTCCCGTGGCATCAAATTTTCACTTGATGGAAAAAATGTCAAACGCAAGCAGTGCAAAGTTGCAAAGTGGTGCAACTTTCATTTTGCAACTCATGTGACCAAGAATACTATTCCAATGCATCTGAATAGGTATTTTTACACTATTAATGGTCCTCTTTTGCACCCAAACACGTGGAATTGCTCTGAGGTACGTTCAACCAGATCGATCCCTTAAGAGTCCAAAGTGCTAAATGGCTGCAAACTTCAACATGTTGTTACTCAGATACCGTGATGCTTAGAAATTTATCGTCTTATCCTACAAGATCACATTGGGCCCCTCTACAAAAAAATTTCTCAGTTTTGGCTATCTCAGAGTGGTTTTCTCGTGGTGGCAGATTTTCACTTGATGGAAAAGTGTCCAATGCAAGTGGTGCAACTTTTTTTTTGTAACTCGTGTGACCAAGAAGACTATTTCAACACGTCTAAATAGGTATTTTTACGCTAGGCATGGTCCTCTTTCGCACCCAAACACACAGAATCGCTCTGAGTGACGTTCAACCAGATCGATCCCTTAAGGGTCCAAACTGATGTTGTTACTCAGATACTGTGATGCTTAGAAACTTCTTGTTTGATCTTACAAGATTGTGTTGGGCCCCTCTACGAAAACCTCTCTCAGTTTTGGCTATCTCGAAGTGGTTTTCCCGTGGCGGTGGATTTTCACTTGATGGAAAAAGAGTCGAATGCAAGTAGTGCAAAGCTGCAAAGTGGTGCAACTTTTGTTCTGCAACTTGTGTGACCAAGAAGACTATTCCAACATCTATGAATAGGTATATTTATGCGAGACATGGTCCTCTTTCACACCCAAACATGTGGAATCACTTCAAGGTACGTTTAACGAGATCGATCCCTTAAGAGTCCAAAGTGTTAAATGGTTGTAAACTTTAGCATGTTGTTACTTGGATACCGTGATTCTTAGAAACTTCTCATCTGATCCTACAGGATCATGTTGGGCCCCTCTACAAAAACCTCTCTCAGTTTTGGCTATCTCGGATTGGTTTTCTCTTGGCGGTGGATTTTCACTTGATGGAAAAAGTGTCCAATGCGAGCAGTGCAAAGTTGCAAAGTGGTGCAAATTTCATTTTGCAACTCGTGTTACCAAGAGGATTACTCCAATGCATCCGAATAGGTATGTTTATGCTAGACATGGTCCTCTTTCACACCCAAACATACAGAATCGCTTTGAGGTACGTTCCACCGGATTGATCCCTTAAGGGTCCAAAGTGCAAAATGGCTGCAAATTTCAACATGTTGTTACTCGGATACTGTGATGTTTAGAAACTTATTGTCTAATCCTACAGGATTGCATTAGGCCCCTATATAAAAACCTCTCTCGGTTTTGGCTATCTCAGAGTGGTTTTCTAGTGGCGGCGGATTTTCACTTGATGGAAAAAGTGTCAAATGCAAGCAATGCAAAGTTGCAAAGTGGTGCAACTTTCATTCTACAACTCGTATGACCAAATGCATTGTTCCAATGCATCTAAATAGGTATTTTTATGGTAGGCATGGTCCTCTTTCACACCCAAACATGCAGAATCGCTCTGAGCTATGTTCAACCGAATCAATCCCTTAAGGGTCTAAAGTGCAAAAGGGAAACAAACTTTGACATGATATTACTAAAAAATTGTGATGCTTACACACTCTCCATCTGAGCCTACAATATTGTGTTGGGCCCCTCTACAATAACCTCTCTCATTTTTTTTTAATCTCAAAGTCATTTTCTTGTGGTGTCCAATTTTCACTTGATGGAAAAAGTGTCAAATGGAAGCAATGTAAAGTTGGAAAGTGTTGCAATTTATTTTTTTGCAATTTGTGTGACCAAACTAATTGCTCCAACACATCCTGATAGGTAGGTTTACGCTAGGAATGGTCCTCTTTCGCACCCAAAAACGTGGAATTTATTTGAGATGTGTTCAACCGGCTTGATCCCTTATGATGGCATGCAAAACAATGGAAAATAGAAACATACACACAACAGTTGAGAAGTCCAAATATTATGCACAAAAAAAATATGATCATTGGTGCAAAGCACCTTGTTCCTCCGTTTGATGAAGAAGGTCTAGTTCAGTGGTTTTAGTCATTATAATGTCAAATAAGGCCATGATAGCCCATTTTGTAATCTTGCTTTTTGTTTTGAGTTAGTGCAGGGTCATTTGAGTCAATTATGTAACTAAAAATAAGAAAATAGCATTGGTAAAGGCATTGGAAGAGATTACTAACATTTCCCCTATTCAAAATTCAGAATTTAGGCCTTAAAAGCAAGGCTAGACGAGGTGAAAAGAAGATATTTCTTGAGAATAAGTTAGAATAGGTTGGAAATAGGGTGAGGTTGTGGAGTTTGATGTTTTCAAGTGGTTTGCAAGGACAAGGCAGGTCAAAATTATGCTATGGCATGATGCCCTAATTGGGAATAGAGGGGTTTTGAATGAAAAAGAGAGGTTTGAGGGAGTAAAAGTTGGTAAAGTCAAGGGGTAGCATAATTTGGTGCTCAATTAAGTTTGTGCAAGTAGAATGAAGAGGTTTGGAAGAGGTTTTGAGATTGTATGATGTCTGAATATGGGGTTTTCAATAAACCTTAGTGAAATTTGAGAAAAATGAGGGTTTAGAGGATAGTGGGGTTACAGGGCCAATCATGTCCTAAAAATTATGGATTTTGTGGATTTGCAGACTGGTAAATGTTGTCGAATGGTGTTTTTCAATTGGAAGAGTGATTGAGAGTGTGTTTCTTTGTTAAATAGACCTATTCGGGGGTCTAGGACAGTGTTGATTCCATTTCTTATTTGTATTATAAATTATAATTTTCTTTATCCCAAGTCCATTTCATATACAAGAAATAATATTGCAAAAATTTGACATATAAATCTTTCGATGTGTTTATATGGTGACACATCAAGAACATATTGGAATATGAATCATTTCACGGAATACCAATTGAAAACATGTTTTTTTTCTTTTAGATAAAGTTGTTTAGCATCAATCAATTAATATTCAAGAAAAACCATGAAGGACAACAATGATCAATGCTAGGGCTAACCAATTAATAAGTATACATGTGAATAAGTCAAGCATGTACATGTGATTAAGGGAAGCACAAGTACTCAAAAACACATAAGCCTTGAATTATACACATGAATACATAGTATACACAAATTAATACAAAGTATATGCACAACTACAAGGTATACACATGAAAACATGTAAGTCGCAAAGTATACATTGGAACACATGTAAGTCACAAAGTATACACATAAGTTGTAAAGTATACACTTGAATACACGTAACTCATAGCTATTGAACCATCAATTTAGAATGCAAATATGGACACCATCGATAAAAAATATTTATATTAGCCAAATAGCCATGTAGGCATACATCAATATATGTCGATATAAGTATGAAATATATGTCCAAAATAACCATATAGGCTTACGAGAATGCCATATAGGCATATAATATCAAATATGTCCAATACAAAATATGTACAAAACTGCCATGTAAGCATACAACAAAGGGCTCTAGAATCAAAAGTCATTGCTCTCCATGCTCTGGAAATAAATTATTTCCCTTTGCTTGTTGATCAAATGGTGATAGGTCTATCACTCATTTGTGCTACGATCGAGGAGTGCTCCTGCTGCTCCTGCTGCTCCTCCTAGTGTTTAGTTCATGGTGAATTTTTAATTGTTACAATAAGAAGTAAAGACATGAATATATAGAAATTACATTATAAAAAATGATATATTTGACCAAATAATCACTTACCACCATCTCATGATCTCTCTCCATAAGGGAAATATTGACACACCCATGCTCAGGCATGCTCAAGCCCTGTATAAACCATCCAAATAGAAATTAAACTACAAATCAATAATGGTTTGATTTTTCACTAACTAACATCTATAACAACGAATGTAAATTGAAATTTACTAATTTGCCTCATACCTCCCCTGTCAGAGCCATCAAGGATTGTATAGCAGATGAAACACCGATCTCTATTGTTGTCGCCACATTTAGAGGTGTTTTGGCTTGCAAAATTTGAAAATAAAATAACAAATTATTCAACGAAATCAACGATGTGCATATAAATTACACAAATCTATTAAATACAATTCATTAGTTAAACTCTTTATTCTATTACCTCCATGCAGGTTTGAGTAAATCCACTGGCACTGGGAGGTGTTCCCTCAGAACCTCCAATATTAGCCTGTTCAACATCCAAAATCGCATATTAAAATACCATTTGTAAAACAATGCTATTAACATGTAATGAATTTATAATTGTTTACTACTTACATACCCCACCGACAGGGGTACTACAAAAATAAGTAGGTGGAGGGCTGGTGTATCCAATCTCAACACTATGACCCTACAATTTTATTAGAATCATAAAACATTTTTACTTAATCTTTCTTTTCAAAATTGAATTTTAATAAATTCAATTCAATGAACATGCTAAATTTTACATGACTATCAATGTCATACACCTCATGCAAAATGTCAGCTTCCCTCTCCATCTCCATAGTTGTAGATAGATCTTGCGTAGTAGCCTTCTGAGTGTCGGTGGGGTCATATAAACAAGTCGCCCCACAAGATTGACACACATGGGTTTGAAGGCCAACACTCAAAAACTCCCTTGGATGGTGATGTAGAATAGGGCTAGTATGATGGATGATACTCTGGATCAAAGTGTTGATCTCCTGCAATGTCTCTACGTCGACACTCTCCTTTGCAAAAGAAGGCATAACAACGTGCTCACGAAGCGGCCTAGCGAGAGCTCATATCCCTTGCCACGTAGGATCCAGCTGTGCACCGGGTCTATCCTGAGCCGACCCCCCACCTCTCCCCTGGAAATCCCTCATATCAAAATAATTTGGGATTTTGTTCAATATGAACTCACTATATAGTTTCCTAAGGAAATATTGCAGGACTTCACAATTGTTGCACGATGGGTAACCAAAGACCATGTACCACCTATCATAAAAATGGTTCCTAATCTATTGGTGGTGGCACCAATGAATAGGAAACCTCTTCACATTGAGGGTAAGATTTTTATTTGTGTGTGGATCAGTGAATAATGAGCACAAATCACCTTTTGTAATTTTTAAATCCTTTACATCTTTATATAATAGTTTATTCGCATAATAAGCCCTAGTCGCTTGCCTCCTATCTTTCCATCTAGTTATTTGTTTGATAATTGAATCTACATTTTTTAACATATCTTTCAATGAACTTGCTAGGGTCATTCTTTCTACGGCTGAACCATTTGGATCACTCAACCTACTGATTAAATCCTCAATTTTCTTTTTGTTGTTCTCAATTTCACTCATCAAATTTTGTTGAGTGCTAGGAGGGGGTTGAGTGATTGGTATAGGTTGTTGTTGTGGTTGATTTTGTTCTTGAGGATTTGGTTGCTCTTCTTGTTGAGGATTTTGAGGGTTTGTAGGTTGATTTGCATCTCCTAAAAGTTAAAAAATATATATCAAATAAAATCTAAACTAACAGATTCAAAACAAAAAGCAAACAATCCTTACCTCTCACACCTCCTCATCGTGGTGCCATCATTATGAAGAAATAGAAACTGTTGGTGAAGATTTTTGCACAATGCCTCCTCCTAGAACACGAGCGCAAAAAATGGGGGTTTTGGCCACAAGCACAACAAAAAACACAATTGAAATGAAGAATGATGAGTTTCACTTTTTATTTCTCTTTTAACATGTCATAACATGAGCACATTATAACGTGAGCATGTTATAACATGCTCGCATTATAGGATTGTTGTTGCCGAGCCTCAGGCTCGGCCCAACAAGCCATAACGTGCTCGCATTATGACTTTTAAAAATGTTTTTTGAAAGTGGCCACAAATTGGCTACCAATTTCTATGCACCCGCCCATGAGGAGATCTTAGTGAGGGAAGAGGAGTAATTGTATACTAAATCGAGGGAAGTATGGCTAATAGAAGGAGATGCAAACACTAAATTCTTTCATAACACATCCAAAATTAAGGAAGCCCAAAAAATGATATCAAGTATTCATTCTTCAGAAGGTAGTATTATTCAAGGACAAAAGGGCATTGAGGAAGAGGCAGTGGGATTTTACATAAAGGTCTTGGTCCCAAAAGGAGATAAGAAAATCCTAGATGATAGTAGAATCCTAGCCAATATACCTAAACTAATAACAAAAGCAAACAATCAACAGTTAACAACACCCTTCTCCAAAGAAGAACTAAAGGAGGCAACTTTTCAACTCCTTCTTGACAAAGCTCCAGGCCTAGATGGGTATCCAACCTTCTTTTATCAAAAGTGTTGGCATATCCTTAAAAATGATATCTAGGAAATAGCAGAGGACTTTAGAAAAAAGCAAGAAATTTGTGAAAGATCTGAATAACACTATGATAGTACTCATACCCAAGAAAGAGACATGTGAGAGCTTTGGGGATTATCACCCCATTTCACTATGTAATAACATATACAAAATTCTATTTAAAGCCTTGGTAAATAGGCTAAAGAAGGTGTTGGGTAAGATCATCTCACCAAACCAAAGTGGTTTTACACCAAGGAGAGATATTGTAGGTAACATCATTCTATCCAATGAGGTTGTACATACAATAAAAAAAGAGAAGAGACAAAGTATGGTGATAAAAGTAGACATCAACAAAGTATACAATAAGGTATTGGTTTTGATCAAAATTGGTTAAAAATGATCTTTTAATGCATCTCCTCAACAAGATATTAAATATTGGTTAACAATGCCCCATGTGGCTTCTTCCAAAGCTCCAATGGAATAAGGCAAGGAGATCCAATCTCCCCCTTTTTATTCGTTATCATGGAAAAATCTCTGGGTAGGCTTATTATCTTCAAGCTACAACAAGGCCTATGTAAATGATTACAAGTGGCACAAGGGATAGAAGCCCTAACTCACAAACAGTTTGTAGATGATACTTTTCTATATGGTGAGGCTACCATCAGAGAAGCAATGTCTATAGGAGATTGTTTGCAAGAATATAGTGAGATCACAGGATAATAATTAAATATGGAAAAATCCAAGATATATTTTTTCAATACAAAGAAAACCTTACAAAGAAGAATTGCTAAAGTCCTAGGGTACACAATTAATGTGTTACCTTGTAATTAATTGGGGGTGCCACTATTTAAGGGTACAAGTTGGACCAGCCTTTGGGAACCAATCAGAAACCGATGCTCTAACAAGGCCCTAAACTAGAGAGGTAAATGGCTCATACTGGTAGGTAGAATAAAAATGATTAAGGTAGTGCTTTCAACAATTCCTATATATCTGATGTCAAGTATACAACTAGCATCAAAAGCCTCAACAAGATTAGAGAGTATACTCAAACACTTCTTGTGGGAAGGTTCAAATGAACAACATAAAATCTCGCTAATTCGATGGAACAAAGTGTGTAGAACCCAAGAGAGGGATGGAGCTGGCATATGGAACTTGAAACTGTATACACCTAAAATTGGTCTAGAGCATCTAATTAATTAAATACACATTATTTGATTAATTATTCTATTTCCTCTACTATTTAAATAAATAGAAATATTTATTTAATATAGTTCACTTTCAAATTCATCTTAATTAAATAAACAAAATTAAATACTTTGTTCGATTTAATTATCAAATCCCTATTTCAATCTATCACATCATTCTCAAATTAATTAAATAAGGTCAAACACTTTATTAATTAAATACCATATTCCTCTGATTAATTTAATAAACGACTATCCTATAGTTTTTTTTATTAAATTATTTATCTCCCTTTTCCTAATTTAAATAAATCAAAAATATTTGAATTAGAGCATAAGGGAATATTCCAATCTACATTTCCTCAAAAATGATTTAGATTTCCTATGTCTAATCTATGTCTAAATTTGTCACAATTAATGCTTTGAAACTTCACGGGAAGTTTTGGAGACAAATTGGAGACAAATTTGGAATTTGATCTCTCAATCCTCTTCCATCAATCCTTCGTCTTCTCTTGCCCGGTGTTTTCATGGGTAGAGACAATCTCCATCTTTCTCTCAATCTCCTCCATCTCTCACCATTCAATCTTCAGATCAAATCCAAGCATCTCAAAGCTTTCCCTATGCATTTCTACAGCCAGGAAATCTATAAATAAAGCCTCATTGAACCAAGAAAAGGATCCAGATAATCAAGCTTTTACACCCTTACTCTACAGGAATCTAGGCATCAAGTATCAAGCATCAAGTATCAAGCAATTCAATAATCAAGCTTCGCAACAATGGCTGCCTCTTGGAGCTACAATTATCTGTTTCACCTCAATATCATGCTAGTTTAATTGATTTATCATTTAGCATTGTATTAACATTATCTCGTTCTTCAGATAGTCATTTTAACAATCTTATTTGCTTAACAATCTAAGAGCAATTTAGATTTAATAAATCTTTGGAGATAGAGAGCAATGGGACACTTTCAATTGATTATTTTGTTGAATTGATTCAATATGTTTGATCATTGATATAATGTCATATTAAGAAGTGTATTTATGTTATTTACCTCATTCCACACTTACAATTTGGCGCCCACCGTGGAGCATTAACCCCATTTTATCAAAATTACAATTTTTATTTTTTTTCTGGAAAGTGTTACGCAGGTTTACAGTGTGATTTGTTTTAGCGCTTTCATTAAAAGTTTCGGCGCTTTCGGTCCTTGTTCTAGCACTTTCAGAGTTTCGGTGCTTCTGGTTACTATTCCAGCGCATCCAGTGTTTTAGCGCTTTTATGGCAAACTTCAGCGCTTCAGTACACTGTTTCGGCGCTTCGGTGATTTAGTGCTTCTAAGACAAACTTTGGCGCTTCGGTACACTGTTTCAGCGCTTTCGGGTTTTAGCGCCTCAGGTAACTGTTCTAGTGCTTCAGTTCCATATTCTGGTGCTTTTGTAAAAACAGCCTGGATCCGACGCTTCCGCGGCCAGATCTTACTTTTTTTTTCACAGTTGGGATAAAATTGATCAATCTAGGATAGTCACTTCAAAGTTCTTAAAAATTGATCAATCCTAGGATAGTCACTTTCTTGTTTTTCTTAAAGCAAATCTATCAATCCTAGGATAGTCATCTCATTTTTACAATAGAAGTTAAAAAGAACATCATGATTTCAGTGAAGTAACACCTTCACTTAGATTAAGAATCTTTCTTTTTGGGCTTAAAAAAGAACAAATCTATATGTTGTGCTTGTAGTGATTAGGCTTATGCTCTCCCCTTAACTAGGTGACCAAAGTGCTAGATTCACTTTTCTTTTATGTCATTTACGCTTTATTAAATCCTTTAGCAGGCCTGTCGTAGTGGGAAAAAGCACTCACCCTACAGGAACGACCTAAGTGGGAACAACCAAAGCCAGGTTATCCAACCCACTATAATAAAAATGCAATTTGTTGATGAAAGTCCAAATTGACGGTAGTAGGAAAGATAACCATCCCCAAAATCTTTGTTCTAAAGATTGGGAGGTCTCCTGAGGGAGTTTATCTATTTTCCACACCGAACAGAACCCTATCTACGAACCATAGAGTAGTTGCTCGCCGAGTCAGTATCCATACATTGTCATACTCACGGTGCAAGGGGAGGGAAGAATCTGCCCCCAAGACACTCACCATATAATTACCAAGGATTTTTTGCTCAAGGGATTCGGTATCTACGTCCGTCACTTTGAGTACACACCTGGCAACGACAAAAACATGGGCGCCCTCTAGGGGGTGACACGACTGTGTGAGTCAACGTAATTGCAAGATGTGGGTTGTGAGTATAATGATGACCTACTTGTCCTTAAGTGTGAGTCTATTTGATATGTATACAAATGTTAAAACAACCCATCAAAATCAATAAACATCATTCGCGATTTTTGAACATACACAATCTTTTCAGTTTTAAAATCAAATATTCAAAATTGTTGCTTGTGTTTTCACAAATTCATTTAAATTAGATTTAAAGATCATCCTGAAAACGTCAAGTCAAAACAAATCAGAAAATCCATGCTACGAAAGTGGAAGTCCACCACGTTTCTCAAAAAGAAAATCAAAGTCACAAAACCCCAAAGACCTCTCGGTTATAGAAACAAATTGAGAAAACAACATTTTTTGTATCAAAATCAGAAACCTCTTTTACAACATAGAACATTCATTCACCTTTATCACAATTTTGCTAGGGGTCACTCTTTAGACTACACGGTAGAACCACTCTATTCACGAGCCTTCTTTCAAACAAGAGCTCTCACACAATTTCACAACCGTAGTCAATGGATTCATCCTTCATATCTTCCACAGTCCTTAATACAGTATGCTACAAGGCCAGATCAAATTTTATAGTAGAGGGTCTTTAAAGTCCTATTTTTAGAAGCTCTGGAAAAACCTGTTTCAGCGCTTCTAGTAAAATAGCGCTTTCGGGCACTGTTTGAGCGCTTACAGTCTCTGTTTTAGCACTTCTGGTAAAGTAGAGCTTTCATCACTTTTTACAGCGCTTCTATGCACTGTTTTAGCGGTTCTATCAAGTAGTGCTTCCATCAATTTTTGCAGCGCTTTTATGCACTGTTTGAGCACTTCGGGTAAATCTACGCTTCTGGTTTCTGTTTCAACGCTTCTGGCGTCTGTTCTAGCGCTTCTGTACTCTATTTTAGCGCTTCTAAAACAGAGAGTCAAAAATCTTACCAATCAGTCTGTTTGTCTTTTGTCTACAATCTTCATCAGAACACAAGTCTCTGTTCATCAGAATCACTATCAAAGGACCAAAATCAGAAAGGTTTACACAAATTTCCAACTTATCAACTGAAACAAAGATCTTGCAAATCATAAGTGTCAAAATCAAATACACAATCAATTACTATACTAAAGTTTCTTTATCAGGATACTATCATCCTTCATCACGAAACAAAGTATAGCGATTACTTTTTAAAAATATTGTCTCATCAATAAGATAAGTCATCTTATTCGACTTTGTTTAAAAAAGTTCAAATTGACACTATCTCGCACATAAGATCAAATTTCAGAAGAAAGGACAAAAATTTGTATGCCAATCTTCACTAGGTCCCACAAACAGAGACTCTTACAACAAGAGTTTGAATCATCTAAAAATATGGCAGAAGAAAATCCTTGGAACACTTTAAACCACAACGACAAAAATGAAATAACTCAAGAGGAAATCCAAGCGGCTCAACAAGATCCCAAGTTTCACATGTTTATGGAAAAAGTTTTGGAACAAGACATGGAAAAATATCTTTTAATGTTGGCCGAATCAGGGGAAAAACTTCCAAAAGATTTTGATATAAACCGTTTGAAAGGTGCAACTTAAACAAATGAAACAGAAATACCGCTACCAACACAAACAATTGATCCATTTGTTGCTTTAACTTCACAAATGCAATTATTACAGCAACAGATACACGACATGATGAAAGGGACAACCAAAAGATATGCGATACAGGATATTTGTCCTTATCCATTTGACGCAACAGTTGGTTTACTACCTTTTCCAAGACATTGTGAATTCCTAAAGTACCATAAGTACAATGGACGAACAGATCCTATAGATCATATATGAGAATTTAAAACAATGAGTCTTGAGTTTGCTCAAGAAGAGACTTATTTGATGAGGTTATTCCCATGAAGTTTGGGAGGTGCATGTATGGAATGGTTCTCAAAACTACAACCTCGTATAAAAACGTTTGAAGAACTTGTTAACAAGTTTATCTCTCAATATTCATTCAACATCCAAAATGATGTTACTATCAAGGATCTCTACAACTTAAAGAAAAACAAAGGAGAGACATTCTTGTCTTTTCTCCAAAGATGGCGACGATTGTTCGCTAGATATCCTCAATCTATTCCAGAGGAAGAAAAGATGGAATTATTCATTGAGAACTTGACAGAAGAAATGAGCTATAGGCTAGAATTACAATGTCCACCTACTCTCGAAAAAGTCATCGAAAATGGTCTTAAGATTGAGGAAGCATTAGTAAAACGGGGAGTTATCAAACATTACAATGACAAATCAAATAACTACTCCAATCAAAACTCAAGCAATGATAAACCAAAAATTTGGCAAAAGAATCGCAACACAAATGAAACAACATGCGATTCACAAAATGTCAAACCAGTTTTCAACTTGATGGCATCTTCTTCAAACAATCAAAATAGTGACCAAAAAGTCCAGTCAAATACCATGCAGAACAACAAATGTGCAAAAACACTACCATATCAAAAACTGTCAATTAGACGAAGGTTCACACCTTTAGGTCAATCAATAGAATCGGTGATGAAAGAACTAGTTACCAGAGGCCTTCTCACTGCATGGGAAGCTAGGTTCTGGGATCCAAAAGTCAAACCATCATGGTGGAATGATGCTGATTATTGCAACTATCATAATAACAAGGGTCATAAAACAAATGACTGTATGGAATTGAAACATGCAGTACAAGATTTGGTGGACAACAACAAAGTGTATGTGGAAGGACCTCAAAATAACAACGATCATTCGGCCTTCAAAGATCCACTTCCAAATTATGACAAAGGTGCATCATCATCAAATAGCAAAGGTAATAACGCCAATCATGTCTATAACACAACAATCCTGTGTCTATCTGAAGTCAAAAATGATCATACAGTTAGTGATAACATTGAGGAAAATGAAACCAACAACGCTACCTCTTTGGATTTACTCCCAAGTGTGCAAAACTCTGATAATCAAATCAATGTTTTAAAAATCAGAGACAATCAAGAACATCAACCAGCAAATTCCATGACTTGGGGCCAATCAAAAGTTATGTTAAAGGGAATTGGATCCACACATGCAGTCCCACCTCCATCAAATTATGATATTATCAATCAAATGCAAAACACCCCCCAAGAGAATCAAGAACGTCAACCAGCAAACGTCATAACTAGGGGGCAAGCCAAGGTAGTATTAAAAGGAGTAGGATCTCAACATGCATTTACGCCTCAATCTCATTATAGTATTATTGATCAGTTACCAAATATCCCCACTCAAATCTCAATACTGGAACTCCTAAAGTTGTCACCATCACATAAAGAAGTTCTTGAACAAGTGTTAGTGGCCACAACCGTACCAAATAATTTGGATGTTTGTCAATTCCAAGCTATGGTGGGACATCTGACTACCCCTCATTGTCTGTCATTCTCTCAATAGGATGATGTCTCATTAAACCATCCGCATAAGACAACATTGCATATCGAAGTCTGTATCCATAATCATCTTGTTAAGAGAGTTCTAATAGATGGGGGAGCTGGTTTGAACATTTGCACCCTCAAATTAATCCATGCACTAGGATATTCTGAAGATGCTATTGATGCTCGACGGAAAATGACCATTAAAGCCTATGATGAGGAGGAAAGATCGTCCAAAGGTTTGATTGTATTACCCATTCAAGTGGGCCTTGTGATGAAGCATATAGCATGTCAAGTATTAGACAGAGAATTGACATACAACATACTCTTAGGACGACCCTGGATTCATGAAATGCAGGTCGTACCTTCTACATACCATCAATGCCTGAAGTTTCTAGTAAACAGACAAGAGGTGACTATAGCTGCTGATTCTAATCACCCACAACATTGTGACACATTAAGAATATCTCAAGACACCTTTGTCCCTCACAACAAGGAAGCTTCAAGTTCATCATCATCCAAGAATGAACAAAGTCCAAGCATCACTACCAAGTGGGTACAAAGGAAAGGTAAAGAAAAGGAAACAAGTCATGATGAAACAAACAAACCGGATACACAAACTTCTTTATCACACAAATTTCAAAAGCAAGTTCAGTTGACAGATAAAGAAATGGGACAGTACTCAATGGAGTAATCGCTTAACTTATCATAGTTAATGCCATCTCCTAGGAAATATGGTCAACCATCACTAATCAAACCTCCAACATCTATACCTACCACAATTCTTCACAAAAAATTTGTAAAATTTGGAACCATAGCAGAAGAAACGGACAACAAAGCAATCCTAGATTGGCTATACAAGGATGAAGAAACATCAACATCAGAGACCGACATCAAAAATGTTAGCATCAACACAGACAAGTATGGGAAAGGAAAGGCTATTCTTGAAAAGATGGGTTATGAAGGACAAGGACCATTGGGGTTAAGAAAGGAGGGAATCTCAGAACCTATCACACCTCTCACTCTCCATACAAAAGAAAAACCAGGACCAAGATACTCTGAAGAAGAGAAGCAGGAGCTACAAAGGACAGCTATGGAAAATATCCTTCACTTTAGAGATGGTTCTGATACAGACTCAAATGAATATGAGTGGGCATTACCTTGTGATCTACTTGACATTGATATTCCAGTCGATGTGATTCAAAAATATGCACCTACATGTGAGGAGGGCCAAGGCTTGTGGTCTATACCATTCGTCGAGGAATCACTAAATATCGATGACTCTAGTGAGGACGAACAGAATTTGACTAAACTAGATGATTTTGAAGAGGGTACCATCATGGATCTTGATATCCCAAATGACAATTATGATGATCTTGCTGTCCTCACCCTTACCTCCATTGACCTAAATCAATCTGATGATACCATGTCGTTGATCCATCCAGAACTTATTAATTGGGAACCTGCCGAACCATTGATTGTACCAAAATTTGAAAATGATGATGCTATCGTACATTTCCTTTGTCATACCAAACCTGATACAAATGCTATCCATAATACTCATAACAATACGACTCAACAGGAGGGTGTCAAAATCTTCTAGTTGCAAAATTGACAACAGGGAAAATAGATCTAATGGTGAAAACCATTCTATGGGAGCATTAGATCTGGAAAAAGTAAAAATAAAGAACGTATCCAACGGTGAAAACCTTTTAGAGGCACTGAAGGATGGAAGATTTGAAACTCTCCCAGAACACTATCATGAGCGATCATCAGTTCTGGTCGAACCTACACAAGCAGTGGACATTGGCATAGAAGAGAAGGCAAAAGTACTATATCTAGCAGAATCAATGACAGAACAAGAAAGACCGGCATTCATCCAATTCTTCAAAGTAAGAAGCATCAACTTTGCTTGGTCATATTCCGATATCCCAGGTTTAGATCCAAATTTTCTTATGCATCATTTGTCTTTGCCAAAAGGAATCAAGCCTGTTAAACAAAAATTAAGAAAAATGCACCCCCATATTGCGTTAATGGTCAAAACAGAGCTAAAGAAATTACTGGATGCGGGATTCATACGATCTATAGATTATGCTGAATGGATATCAAATCTTGTGCCTATTTCCAAGCCAGACAATAGCATCGGAATCTACATAGATTTCAGGGACCTTAATAAAGCATGCCCGAAGGATGATTTTCCAATTCCAAATATAGACATCATTGTAGACTTGACGGCAGGGCATGCCATGTTATCAATCATGGACAGTTTCTTTGGGTACAATCAAATAAGAATAGCTCCAGAAGATCAAGAAAAGATGGCTTTTACATGTCCATGGGGAACTTTCTACTAGAACGTCATGCCATTTGGTTTAAAGAATGTAGGAGCGACTTATCAAAGAGCAATGACTACGATCTTCCATGATATGATGCACACTTTCATGGAGGATTATGTGGATGACATCTTGGAAAAATCTACTACTAGGGAAGGACATCTACATATCCTAGATAAAATCTTCACACAGATGGAGAAATTCAATGTCAGGTTAAACCTTAAGAAGTGTGTCTTCGGGGTTACATCAACAAAGTTACTAGGATACATTGTTTCAGCAAAGGGCATTGAAGTGGATCTGGCTAAAGTCAAAGCTATAATGGAGATGCCACCTCCTAGGAACATCAGCCAACTATGATCATTACAAGGACGACTTCAATCCATCCGCAGATTCATATCCCAGTTGGCAGATAGAAGTCACCCTTTCAATCATCTATTGCATAAACACATAGTTTTCATGTGGGATGAGAAGTGTGAAGCGACTTTCAATCAGATCAAACAATATCTAATGTCACCACCTGTTCTCATACCACCAACACAGGGAAGGCCTCTCATTTTGTACATTTCCATGATAGATATATCTTTGGGGGCACTCTTAGCACAAGAGGATAATATAGGAAAAGAGCATGCTATCTACTACATCAGTAGAACTTTAAATGGCTATGAAATAAACTATACATTCATAGAAAAGTCTTGCTTAGCAGTGGTGTTTGCTACTCAAAAGTTAAGACACTACATGATGGCTCATACAATCAGGTTAATTGCAAAGATTGATCCTTTGAAGTATCTATTAAGTAAAGCTGCCTTAACAGGTAGATTAGCAAAATGGGTTATGCTCTTAACTGAATTTGACAATCAATATGTCGAGAGAAAGGCAATTAAGGGACAAGCAATTGCTGAACAGCTAGCTGAAGCTCCTCTATCAGATGATCACCCAATGACAATGGAATTCCCAGATGTAGACATCATGACAGCAATGCCCCAACAATGGATACTATACTTTGATGGATCATATACACAACGAGGATCAAGAGCAGGAATCTTGTTCATATCTCCCCAAGGACACACAATTCTGAAGTCATACAGACTCATGTTTCAATGTACAAACAATGTAGCGGAATATGAAGCATTGATTATTGGGGTCAAGATTGCAATTCAATGGAAAATCATAGATATACAAGTCTATGGGGACTCTCAACTGGTTATTTATCAAGTCAATGATGAATATCAAACCAAAGATGACAAATTGATGCCTTACAAGCAGCAAATAGATAATCTGAAACGATCCTTTGCTAATATCAAGTTTGATCAGATTCCAAGGGCGGAGAACAAAGCTGCTGATGCTATGGCTATGATCGCTTCATTACTACAATTGCCTGAGAAGCGTATTTGTTATGAGTTTATGGTAGAACAAGTATCATGTCCTTCCTATTATCAATCAGAATCCACTACCGTATGTCATCTAGAAACCACTGAACCCTCCATATACGAAACAACCTATGCTTATTTGAAAGATGATATCCTACCTCCTGACCTTTCCAGGAATCAAAAATGCAACTTTATCCGTCAATCCGCCCAACACACTTTAATCACAGATGTCCTTTATCGTCGAGGTCTTGATGGTACACTACTCCGATGTCTAGAATGCAATGAATCTGAAATGGCCTTATGAGAAGTTCACGAGGGTATTTGTGGCACTCACTCGAGTGGAATAACCCTAGCCAATAAACTCCTCTGTTTGGGTTATTATTGGCCTTGCATGGAAAAAGAATCATATCAATTTATCAAGAAATGCCAAAAATGTCAGGTTCACAGCAATTTGATTCACACACCGGCACAAGAACTGCATCCTTTTACATTAACATGGCCTTTCTGTCAATGGGGCTTAGATCTGGTAGGAAAAATACATCCATCTTCATCTAATGGACACAAGTTCATTATCACGGCTACAGAATACTTCACAAAGTGGATAGAGGCAGTCCCTCTTACTACCATCACTAGGAAACAGATCTCCTCATTCATCTTGAACTACATCATATGTCGGTATGGTATTCCTCAATCCATTATCACTGATAATGGATGACCTTTCAAAAATCAAGATGTCCAAGAGCTATGTGAAAAGTTTCACATACAACATCATTTTTCAACACCATACTATCCTCAAGGGAATGGCCAAGCAAAGGCCTCCAATAAAACCATACTCAAAATTCTCAAAAAGACGGTTAACGATGTTGGACGTGATTGGCATGTTCAACTCAATCCTGCACTATGGGCCTACACAACAAGCATCAGAACACCAATGGGACCTACACCATTTGCTTTGGTATATGGATCAGAAGCCATATTACCCATTGAAGTTGAAATTCCATCCCTTCATGTATCACTCAGAGGTATCATTTCAAATGAAGAATATAGGGTATCTAGATTGCAGGAACTGGAATTGCTGGATGAGCGTCGTCAACAAGCTGTAAATCATCTAACAACTTATCAACACAAGATTTCAAGGACTTACAATCATAGGGTAAAACCAAGGGTCTTTCAGGTTGGTGACTTGGTACTAAAAGAAAATCCTAGGAATCAGCAGGACAGAGAAAAGAAAGGAAAATTTGAGCCTAACTGGCTTGGTCCATTTGTCGTCATATCAGTGTATGGATCAGGAGCATATCAGCTATCAACGTCAGAAGGGGATCTATTCGATGAACCTATCAACAGTATTCATCTCAGTAAATTATATGCTTAAAGTCTCCTAGTGCACGGGGCAAAATCTAAAAAATTGTTTCCTTGGTGAAAAACTGGCAAATAGGCATCTTGGTAAAATGCAAAAATACAAAAAAAAATAAAACAAAAAGGGAAAATACAAAATACAAAGGGTGCAATCAAAGCATGTGGTGAAAACCTGGAAATAGGTGCCATAAGTGATTCTAAGATCACCTTTCTCATCTATTTGGATATATGTCAGGATCATTCATCTAAAGGTCGGTATCAATTCATATCATATCATTCGTCTGGCCATCATTACATCCACTATCAAGTCATGTCACATGGTCAACATATAACTCCATAACTTGGGGGCAACATCTGGATATCTAGGGGCAATCCAAATGTATCAATTACATCTGGTGATAGAAAATCAAAAACAAAGATCAAAACGCAATTTCAATCATTATCAGAAGAATCAACCATCCTTATAAAAAATCCAAAAACATGTCAAATAGGAAACTCTATAAAGGCAAAATCCAAAAACATAGGTCTATGTCAGTTGAACTACGTTGTCTATGCATGTGTAACGTAGGCAAGGCTAATCTTAAATTAGCCCCCGAGACCCCTAAGATAGGGTGGTAGGTTAGGTCTTTGGTCAAAAATCTCGAAAATCCAAAAACATGTCAAAATCAGGATGGATGATCTCAAAATCTAATAAATGAATGAAACACTCTAAGTGAACAATGGATAAATTATACTTTTTGATTATCATTTCTTTAGAGTGACTCAATGATGTATTGAACTAGAGGAACAAGGAAAAAGGATGATATTTTTATTGTCTGTTGTATGTACGATAATCATATAAATGTGTGAATTGTCGGGGGATGTGCTATGCAAATGTATCACCGATGACATTCAGAATTCACACACTCAAATGATAATCTTTGCCTATTTACGCAATGAATGCTTAGGTCATCTCGGTTCAATTATACCTCGATGCTTTTGTTCGATTGCAATATCAAAAATATGAAAGAAATACTCAAGTCGTCATTGGATTAACACAACCATTGATGCTTGTATTCACTTTCAACATCCAATAAAGCTCTATGATGATACCAAGCACAAAAGGACTGTAAAATGACATCTATTTTGCATATCATTGCATGATTAAATTAGATTGCAATCATCATCCTTCATTATCTGTAGAGTATTTGTTGCATAAAGGATTCCAATCAATGATTATCTACTCTACAAAAGAGACTTAGTATACTTGACATAAAATCATCAAAAACATATAAACATCATCATTGCATCATAAATTCTACCATCAGTGCATCAGGTTCATTCTTACCATAACACATTCATTTAATATCATTTAGAATCCAAAATCACATCATATATCCACAAATCATTTAGAATCCATACATCACATCATCATTATTATATCATGCATCCATACATTTAAAAATATCAAAATCACATCATTACATCCATCCATGATCATTTATCATAAAATCATCACCTAATTAAAAAGCATTTATTCAACTATCCATACATGTTATCAAAATCACATCATTTATCCGCATATCATATTCCATCCATACATACATCATTACATCATTACATTAACATAAATCATCATTTATTATCATCACATTTAAAATAAACTCATCACATAAAACATATAAACAACATCCATCACATAGAAATCATGACGCCATCATCATAATCATATCAAATGCATCTCATATATATATCATCAAGAGTCAAGTATACAATGAAGTCATAAAAATACATCACCATACAAGAAGGTACATAATAAAATACATCAATGAGGATAACATGGCCTCTATGACCTGCTACTGCTAGAATGTGCAGGCCCAACAGGACCTGTACCACCACCACCCCCAAACGGACCCGGATCTCTGGGATCTCTACGTGGAGGTTGTGTCACCCCCTCACTGACTGTCCGTGCATGAGTCCACCTAGATCTCGATGGGGCATAACTGACTCGATGCTCGGCAAGCACTGCATCATGATACTGACCTCTGTAAAACTCGGCCTCTCGGACAGCCCGCAGAACCTCTCTCATATAATCACCTATAGAGGTACCATCAGCCACTCTTTGTAGGGTCTCGGCTCTCTCCTGTGCCCTCTCGGCAACCTATCGTGCACTGTCTCTCTCGACTGTCAGTGTATCAACCTACATCTACGTAGTGGCTAACTACCCCTGTACCTGTGCCAAGGCCTATGCATGAGTCTGCGCCTGTGCCTGCATCTGTGTTTGTGTCTGCACAACCATGCCCCGAGCCTGTACCAACTGCCCCTGCAGTGTCTGAACCTGTGCTTGCAAAGTCTGGACCTGTGCCTGAAGCCCAGCCATCTATCTCTGCTGCCCTACTGCTGGCACTGTCACTGCCTACCTCTTGCGAGGCCTACTAGAAGAGGGTGCACTATGAATATCTGGACCTGGCCCTCTGTGTCCTCCACTCCCACTGTCCCCACTGCTGCTGCTATCCTCACTGTCTGAACTACTGCTCTTTGAGCTCTCATCTGTTGGGATATCACCCTCTACCCCAGTGACATCCTCTGCCTCATCCTCCTCTACTGGTAAAGGTGTTGGCTCATCAAGAATGGTGAGGCGAGGAGGGGGAACAAAAGCCAAAAATGTCGCGTACTCCTCTGTGACGGGTGCAACGGCAATATCTCTCCGCATGTCCAAGGAAGATGGCTGTAATGCTCTCTATCCCTCTACAAGGATGTCATAAGATAGCATGGGACCCCAATCCAAAATATCCATCCGTCGTCGGGCATAGTGGGCTACTCCCTATGGCATGCACTGAACAATGCCATACTGTCTGTAAACCCGAAGGAGCAAAAATCTCTCGAAAACAAAAGGAGTCCAGCCAATAAGGTACATCGAATCACACAAAAACCCCAACACTACACCATCCTCCTCCCAATCCTCACAATCAAGGTAGGGGCGCCATATCACTATCTTCGTATCATCAAAAACCCGCTTCCAGTGCTCTAACTTGCCCATGCGGGCCTGCGTGAATCGACCACTATATCTAAAAACATATGGCCTGCCAGCTGGTCTGTCTACAATGGGGAACAACTGACAAATGGCAAAGTGCTCCCACACCCATATCTGTAACAAGGTCACCCCTGCAGATATACTCCGTGCACCTAGGTACACGATGGAATGAAGATCATGATAAAGATGTGCTAACATGCACATCCCCCAAGCATATCTGGTACCATGTACCAACATACTCTCCAGTGTCCTGCCCCAACCAATGAGGAATCCCTTTGACCTGTGATCAGGGCAAAGGAATCCTCAAATAAATCCAGCTAGCACTACTTGTAATGTCGCATAAGAGTCTACGATCCTCCGCCATCGAACGCTCGGACCCTCAATATCCTGATCCTGAAATACTCGATGAAGAGCATCTCTACTGCTGGTCCCATGTGAATCATAGGTCACAATCTCCCCCATGAACGGAATGCGTAAGATACACCACACATCCTCTGGTGTGACTGTCATCTCACCGGTGGGTAGGTGAAAGGTGTTGTGGTCGCTATGCCACCTCTCAGCTAGTGCAGTCAATAAACCCTGATTAAGCCTAATCTGGGGCATGTCAAGTAAACTCGTCAGGCCACACTGACCTATCACCTAGAGCTCATCAAGTGTCAAATGTGGTATCAAATCAGTCGTCTACGGAAACCTCTCTCGCATCTGGAGAATACCCAGATCATCCTATCATCATAACAAAAAATCCACAATCAGTGAACCATGTCGGGAATTACATGTCAGTCTACTATCAAGTCTATTTCAAAAACTTTGGTATGAATTTTCGATCAAAATTCATAGGCGAACATCCAACCTCAACTATCATGAGGTTCATCAGAAAACTATCTAGATCTTTCCTATCATGATATTTATCAGATATTGAATCAAACCTCACCTATCATGAGGTTCATCAAACCATTATCTAGATCTCGCCTATCATGAGATTTTTCAGATATTGAATCATATCCTCGCCTATCATGAGGATCATCAATAAATTGGGTTTCCTTCTCGCCTATCATGAGAGTTAGTCTTATTTACTTTAATCAACAATCCAACATCATGAATGTGGATTGACAAATCATACCAATTAGAAGAATGGACATGATCAGAATTGACGAAATCAAATTTCACTAAGTCAAAATCTTCAATTCTGACATGGAAGCGCTAAAACAGGCTTCTGAAGCACTAAATCCCAAAAGCGCTATTTTATAATCCACAAGCGCTAAATCAGGAACCCAGAGTGCTAAAACCATGAAAGTGCTATTTCAGCACCCGAAAGCACTAAAACGGGCTTTTGAAGCGCTAAAACTCCCATGGCGCTACTTTTCCGCATCAAAGCGCTAAAACAGGCCGTCATAGCGCCACTCTACCAGAAGCAATAGAACAGACCATCAAAGCACTAATCCGCCGACTCAACGCGCTGAAAATCTCAAAGTGATAGAATCTGACTTCAAAGCGCTACTTCTTGACTCCTAAGCACTAATTCGTTGAAAGCGCTAATTTATCGACTGGAAGCGCTAGAGTTTTAAACGCAGGTGCTAAAACTCAAAGCGTTAGACTACCTAACGGAAGCGCTACATTGAAATGTAAGCGCTACAGCGCGGCTTCAAAGCGCTAAAAGGGACCTAGACATGCCTAGGACCTAAAAAAGCATAAAAAACAAAAATGCATGAATTACGAGGAGGTCGAGGGGTACATACCGGAGGTCCATACGCAGGCGACCGTCTGTGACATCGAACACGCTCGAACTGGTGAGTGTGGTAAGGAATAGGCATCTTGCTCTAGCTGGCAGAAATGTCTCTATCACTATGAATTTTCAAACTCCAAAAGTAAATAATGAATTGAAAATGACCTTTTGGCACTATTTATAATTTTTGAAAGGTATTTTTGGGGGATTTTTATAACATTTTGATTAATTTTATCCATGAAATTAATTAAAACTCATCTGAGGGCTCTATTTCTTCATCATTTTGTCGGGAGATAAATTATTTCATCATCAAAACATCATTAAATCATCAGAAATCCATAAAATTCGAAAAAATTCTAAAAATCATTAAATCATTTATTTATCTCCCGAGGGGGCATATCATTATCAAATCATCTGAAAATCATGTCTGGGGCACAAGAAATTATTATCATCTGAAAATCATGTCTAGGGCACACGAAATTATTATCATCTGAAAATCATGTTTGGGGCACACGGAATTATTTTTGATTATCATCAATCCTGGCAGTAGCAGCAAAAATATTCTTCGAACCAATGCGTAAACACATCACTTCGAAGAGGGGCAAAATGTATACACCTAAAATTCATCTAGAGCATCTAATTAATTAAATACACATTATTTGATTAATTATTCTATTTCCTCTACTATTTAAATAAATAGAAATATTTATTTAATATAGTTCACTTTCAAATTCATCTTAATTAAATAAACAAAATTAAATACTTTGTTCGATTTAATTATCAAATCCCTATTTCAATCTATCACATCATTCTCGAATTAATTAAATAAGGTCAAACACTTTATTAATTAAATACCATATTCCTCTGATTAATTTAATAAATGACTATCCTATAGTTTGTTTTATTAAATTATTTATCTCCCTTTTCCTAATTTAAATAAATCAAAAATATTTGAACTAGAGCATAAGGGAATATTCCAATCTACATTTCTTCAAAAATGAATTAGATTTCCTATGTCTAATCTATGTCAAAATTTGTCACAATTAATGCTTTGAAACTTCATAGGAAGTTTTGGAGACAAATTGGGGACAAATTTGGAATTTGATCTCTCAATCCTCTTCCATCAATCCTTCCTCTTCTCTTGCCTGGTGTTTTCATGGGTAGAGACAATCTCCATCTTTCTCTCAATCTCCTCCATCTCTCAGCATTCAATCTTCAAATCAAATCCAAGCCTCTCAAAGCTTTCCCTATGCATTTTTACAACCAGAAAATCTATAAATAAAGCCTCATTGAACCAAGAAAAGGATCCAGATAATCAAGCTTTTACACCCTTACTCTGCAGGAATCCAGGCATCAAGTATCAAGCATCAAGTATCAAGCAATTCAATAATAGCCAATAACAGATCCTTAAACAACATGAAAACTCAAATGTTGAAAAGTAGATAAAGGAAGTAGCAAGACTAAATTGCATGAATCATGATAATCACATGGACCACAAAAGAACCATAACACAATTTTTTTATAAGTGGAAAATCCTTATAGGGATAAAAAACCACCCGAGAAAATTGTCTCACTGGCTTAATAAAATCCCACTAATTACAGAGCCTCACTAGCTACATTTTGTGCCTCATCGGTAAAGGAACCTCATTGGTTATAGCCTCAGTGGCTTTTCAAGTTAGCAACTGCCTCACTGGAAAATAATCTTTTCACATCAAATGATTCTGAAAAAAAAGGACACAATATAATATATGTTTCATTACAAAGCATTTCTTTATTATCTCATTTTCATTTGAGACTCAAGAATCTATATATGTCTGGAAATGTAATTAAAACCTGCACTTAAAGTGCTTTTCAACTGTCATAAAATATTGATCATCAATGCTTTCAACATGAAAATAACAATAACTCTTAGCAGAGTATAAATCTCATATATGCATTCATACCATATGGTCAAGTGATTTCAACATAATAATCAACCAATAGAATAAAGCTACCTGAGAAAAATTTATAAATTGTAAATTTTCCCATAACTAAATGCATCATCTAATGATGATAACTACCATAAAGATACTTGCCACCACAGATCAATTCCATTGCAAGATACACTTCAATATTTGCTAGGTCAAGACACCCAATAAAGACATGACATTGACCCATTAAACCTTTGAAATATAGTTTGAAAAACCCTTTGAGATTTTTGGAACAATAAAGCCAATAATGTAAGAAAGATAGGTTGAGATACAAAATTCATAGTCGATTGGTGAAGCTGAAAACACAAACCCACTGCCTGAAACCAAAGTTTGTCAGCCACCATACCACCATCATTGTCACATCAAAACCATGATGTCTTCGAACCCTAACTTCCACTGTCAAAGCCTTCATTCCCTAACCATGATGTCTTTGAACCCTAACTTCCATTGTCAAAGCATTTGTGCCCTATCACACCATGGTGTGCTATGGTGATCAAGAAATAATCATGTGCCCAACACAATGAGCTCGAGAACCTTCTGAAAGGTAATGAATGAAACACTATTATCAACTCAATGATAAACCCAAAACATCATTATTCAACAATGAATAAAACATTACAATGTGTGCAATAATATGCCCAAAAAAATTCCTTTATCAACTATAATAATGTAAGCATCATTTGATGTCAAACATTTTATTATTTCTTTTGTCCATTGCAATAAAGTTAACTTCATATACCTTGAGCAAAACAAACACCTTGTAAAGCTACCAAAACAACATTCATCAACATGAACTACATCCAAAATTTGTCTTGTCTCCATGAACTTTGACATCAATGACAAATAATGCCAATTCCAACACTTGTAACCAAAAACTTAGTACCTCACACCATCTTGACGACTTTGATGGTAAGCATGTCTGGGTTTCATAGCAAACCTTTCAAACGTCGATTAGAAATCGGCCCAAGGAAAGCCAACTAACCCTTGCTACAAGTTAAAAGCACAAGTGTCTCCATTAACAATTTCTTTGCTATACCAAGACGAAGTAAAGGTAATATGTGTAATATAAAGGGAACAAATGGCCTTTCATATACACTAAGAAAGACCGACAACCAGATCGGTGCACACGTGCCAAGGGTCGAGTCCTGCCCAAAATTTGGTTGTAATAATGTTCCATAAAATGCTTGTATAAGCTCAATCATAACTAGCTATATAGAATTATCCTGAGCTAGTAATTACATACAAGCAGGGACATAATGATACAAAATCAGGAAGCACACACGAACACAAAGTTTTAGCATTCAGGCCAAAAACGAACAAAGGCAATTCTGGCGACCAAATTGGGTTGCCATAATCTTTGCAAATAACATACTTATGTATCATAGTCAACCAAAGCTAATTTCTTCATGCAAATAATTAAAATATATAATCAAAACCCATTTTAATAACTAAAAAAGGCATGATAAATGAACCCATGTTACACCAGAAAGGAAAAACCATGAAATGTAAAGTATACATAGAATAGTAAAGTATATATTACTTGTATAAGAATCTCTTTTAAGAAGAACAGTGTTTCCAAAGGTGTCTTTCTTCAAACCCTAAGCTAAAATAGTATATCTTTTTTAAGATATTTACATAAATATCACTTAATATTTAAGCCCAGAAACTGGGAAGAAATCCACTTAAACATATTCTAACATATAAATGAGCCCTAGGAATTCCTTATCTAGATCCTAGCAAAAATATTCTAGTAAGCACCCAATCATTCCTCAAAAAGCTCAAATTCCTTGAGCCATTCCAAATCATCTATTGGCTTGAACTGGTATAGCTTGCGCATGAGCTTATATGCAACCAGTGTACGCCTACGGTGCACTAGAAGCTCGACACCATCGATATCTACCAAGAAGGAGTAATAATGTGGTACCCCAACTAGTAAATGTAGATCTCGTGGTCATAGGATACTGACCCCAAGCTGTGTAGCATTGAGAATGAGATCCAAATCCCTAAGAAAATGCGGATAAAATAGTTTGTGGGTCATTTACCCAACAACATCCTTCGAAACCCTAAGATCAAGAAGAGAAGCTACAAACCAAGCTGGTATATTTGTATTTACATGATGTCGCTCCTCGGAAACTAGAAATTTCCTTCCCAAAATGAGTTGAATGACCTTCATTGTCACCAAACCTCTCTCAATCAACACCAGTTTAAGAAGTTGGTTTGAAATTCAGCCTAAGAATGACAATTGAATTCAATCACTCTTGAGTAGGATTGAAGTTTCAATCGTGTACATAAATTCCAAACTCTCAATTCAGCCCACCATTATTCCAGACTTAAAAGAACTACCTATGTGTGTAATCATACAGGAATAAGGCGAAATCCTCTAAGATAAATCAAGGTACTGAAACACATGAACAAAGTAATGGTGTAGTAATGGTTAATGATTCCAAGGTAAGCCTAATCTGGCATGAGAACATAAGAAATCTAGACCATTTTCTTTGATAGGAAAGTTGGCTCATGTGAAGGAGAACACATCCTCGATGGGTGCAGTTTCTGATGGGAAGGTGGCATGTTTTAAATGAACTCAAAATTAACTCCCACAGAATGACAACATGGCCATTACGAAAGATGGGAATTACCACCCAAATTTTTGGTAATACTTTCCTATAAAAAAAAAGTCATAGAAACTTCAATAAATTTAGAAAATGCTAGTAGAGTGCGTACATTTTAACATTCAATGGATGTTTAAATTAAATTTCATCTATTATATGTTCTTTGATTTTTTTTTAATTGTTTATTGTTTGAAATTTTTCAATTGATCACAAACTTGGGAATGTTGTTTTGTGAACACATTAAGCTTGCTGAGAACATTTGATTTCTTGGGATTATTTTTTTAATAAAATTATTAATTACTATGTATTCAATGCAAAATTTACTGAATTTTTACTGATTTTTTATTTCTCCTTATACTTATACTATACTCCATTATTTCTAAAGATATTTTTGTATCTATTATTTAAATTATTTTTAAATATATGCACCATAAATCCATACAAAGGCAACTTTCACTATATGTAGGTGCAAATAAGTTTGAAATCATTCTTATTAAATCTATTATCAAACTAATAGAGATAGTTTGGGTATGTGTTATATAGGTTTATCATTTCATTGCTACAAGGGAAATTATACCACTAGATATATGAGGTGTATTAAAAATCATTACGTAGATTTCAGAGGAGGAGAAAAAATTGACTGTATGCTAGATTTTTAGGGCATCCATTACTTATTGGGAAACAAGTAACATGTTTCATCTTTTAATTTTTCTATTTAAATTTGTTATAATAAACTTAATTTGATGCTATTTTTTTAAAGAAACACCTCAAGTCCCTACTCACTTATGTAATTATATTATTTTAGAGTTTAGTAAATGGTATATTTAATATTTCCCTTGTAAAGCACAATATTTGGTTAGTTATATGCGTGTTTTATATTTTATCTATTGTTACATATTTTAATTCTTAAATGACAACTCTAAATGATGCCATGTTTATAGATGTATATAAAGGGGAATTGAATAAAATTATGATTCCTTTTACATGTAGGGGGTTTTAAACTTGATATAGTTTGGCCACTCTCCTTATGGGATGTATGAAGTTTAGGATTGTTTGACTATATAATTCAAATTATAAGTAGGACAAAGTACTATTATATGTTCAATAGTTTGTTGATAGATTCTTGGTAACTTATAAAATTAGTAAGAGGTGCACCCAAAACACCCTTAGGAATCAAAGAGGGGTTAGAAAAATTCAATACCTTATTACAATCGAGAGTTGACTAGATTAAACATTAATAGGGCCTACTTAGAATCCTTTGAATCAAGTCATCCTCTACAAACTTCATAGTAAGGTGTTCTTGATGAGGATTCTTCCACCATGAGGAGGAACATGAAACCTTCAAGTGAGGATAATATAATGCCAAGTGACCAGTATAAAATCATTGTAGACACAAAAAAGGGATGCCTTCATAATCCAAATATTGGAACTAAGAGCTATCCCCAATCTATAAAACAACCTCCATCATGAGAGGTGAAGACAAGACCAATTCCGTAAGGATACAAGTGTAGGTGGTGTGAGATAACATGGCAGTGACATTAGCAACCATAATACAATGCTCCAAGGAGTTACCAATGCCCATATAACATGAATTACACCAAAAATGGAGTGGGAGATTCAAGAGGCAAATATGTGCTAGTTGTACTTATAAATCTAAATGTTTTTTCTTCATTTATTTAAAACATTATTTTTAAAAGCTTTGGACAAAATGCATGTTTTTACAAGTTTCAATTAGGGCTTATATTATGCTACTAAGAACTTAATCTATAGGAGAATAATGTTGTGTTTAAGAGGTTTGTTATAATTTGATATAAATGTTAATTTAAACTTTATTTATGTTCATTTGTTAATAATATAAGAAAATATGTTTTTTTTTTTCTTAATTGACATATGAGTATTTGACAATTTTATTTATTGAATGAGTAGGAGTACAATATGGCGATGCTTTTGATTTTTTAATAATAACTCATATTTTAATTTTTTCTCTAAACTCATTTACATATAGCTAAAAAAATATACAATTATTTTCTACACTTTCCATACATTAATGTGTAATTTTCATGTTATATAGATTTAATGTAATTGATACACTATACAAATGAAAATACATAAAAGTTAAATAGTGACAACTTCCTTTTTATTTGTAATGCTATGTTAAAAATAGTAAGATTGTTGATATTATCAAGGACAAACACAAAATACAACAATGTGCTCCATGTTGAAATATTGTAAAGGTAATGACTAATATATTTTAGAGGGTTTAATAAAGAACAAATATAATGAGTGGATGTGGTTTATAGTTGTAGAAGAAAAAATTCTCTATAGTTATTTTAAAAAAATGAAAAAATATTAAATTTTTATGTAGACCACTTTTAGAATCTAAAGTAGTGCATGTTGGGAGAATTTTTTTAATATTAAGGAAAGATAAAAATTAGTCCATTTGACCAACACAATCATGTTTCACATGTCATATTTAATTTTACCAAAATTATCTTGACCCAATTATCTAAAATAAACTCTTGACAAAGGACCTTCTATTGAGGACACAAATTTCTATCATGATGAATTTTATTATATAAGGGTCATAATTTTCTATTTGTATGTGTCAATTATGCAAATTAATTTCCACATCAATAGATCAACTACCATTTGAATTCATACCATCAATAATCTTGACCACCCAAAACATAGAAAAATAGGAGAAAAAGTAACAACAAACAAGATTAAAGAAACTAAGCAATGAAATTATAATAAAGGCATCATGTATTAAATCTAGTTTTTCAATGAGCTTTTTTTCTAGGCAAAAATGAAGGCCAAGCAAAAACTAACCGACCCAATTGGTAGAAAGAAGAAGGACTGCCCAAGTATTTGGTTCACTTGGTGCAATTTCCAAAAGGGTAATAGAAGGACTTATTGTCGACTGGACATATTCTATTTAAAGGGGGATTTCTTCATAGTGGACACAATGGAAAATGGTTACAAAGTTGAATTCCACCCCTATACATTGTCTGATCACCACCCAATTAAAGAAATATTTTTGTTGAAGTCTGGTGGGATGAATGCAAGGAGAAGAGGGGGGGGCTTCATTCTTAACGCAACCCTGTTGAAAGACAGTGATTGTTTAGATGCCATTGGGGCCCTCAGAAAAATAAATCAAGGGTTGTATAAAAGATTGAGTGCCTTGGAAAGATGGGAGTTGAATGCCAAAGGGCGGACATCTCTATTTCAAGTGATTGGAAAAAAGAAAGCCCTTGACAGAAGAAGAGTAGAAAATTTGTTACAAGAGGAGCTCTTGCAAATAGAAAGTTGTATGTAGAAATCCCCTAAGGAAGTGGACCTAGAAAATAGGCTTAGGGATGCTAAGGGTGTGTTAAGGAGAATCCAAAACTTCAGAATTCAAGGACTCAAAGTGAGATCCAAAATTAATTGGTTGGAAAATGGGGAAAAAGGCTCAAAGTTTTTTTTTAGATTTCTGAAAGAAAATAACATAAAAGAACACATTGAACAGATACAGGTGGAGGGGACAACCTTCACAGAACCAAAGGATATAAAAGAGTAGTTCTACAATTTCTATAAACAAATTTTCACCTTAGATTGTAGGAGGGAAGGCTATAAAAATGCAAGAAATATGATAAAAGACAGTGTCCCGAAAAATATCTCAACATTAGAGGCACAAGGGCTAGGTAAAGAGATTACAAAAGAGGAAATTGAACAAGCAATCAGTTCAATGTAGAATGACAAGTCCCCAGGTGCAAATGGACTCTCAGTTAAGTTCTTCAAAACCTTCAGTGAATGGATCATAGATGACTTATATGATGTATATAAAGAAGCATTGGCAAAAGGCACATTGGGGAAAAACATCAACAGGGGCATAATAAAGCTAATTCCTAAAGAAGGAGACAAATATCAAATAAAGAATTGGAGGCCAATAAATCTATTGAGCGTCTCCTATAAAATCCTGGCAAAGGTCTTGGCCAAAAGGTTGGTGAATATTCTGCCAAAATTTATAAACAACACTTAGACAGGGTTCATTAAAGGCAAATATATACTTGAAAATCTAATCACTAGCTGGGAGGCCATGGAGTGGGAAAGAACAACTAGGCAAGAGGCAACAATGGTGTTGCTAGAATTTGAGAAAGTATATGAACAAATTGAGTGAGTGTTTATTAGGATAATTTTGAGCACCTTCAAGTTCCCAGAAGCTTTCTGCAATATGTTGGGCACTCTCTTCAAGGATGCAGTGGCCCAAGTTGACATTAATGGGACTCCCTCAATGGAAATCAATCTGGAAAGGTCTATAAGGCAAGGTTGTCCCCTATCCCCTACACTATTTGTGATAGCCTCAAATACTTTGCACTTTATACTAAGAATGGACAATGATTCCCCAAGGGTAAAAGGTATTACTCTACCTAACCAAGAAGCCCTTCTTAGCATTCAGTTTGCAGATGATACTGCTTTATTCCCACTACTAGGAAAACAATATAGTGAACCTTATGAAAAAACTAGATATTTTCTATGTTGCTTCTAGAGAAAAGGTTTCCACTACAAAATCCTTCATGCTAGGTTGGAAAGAGGAACCCCCAGACTAGCTGAATAAGTATGGTATGCAATGGGGTGGCCCTCAAAAACAAGTCAGGTACCTTGGTATTATATTCTCTATCAACCCCAACCTAAGAGAAATGTGGCTCTGGATACATGCAAAAATTGACAAGAAAATTAGTAATTGGAATAGGCAACCCCTATCCTTGGCAAGAAGAGTATAGGTTTGCCAAAAAATTCTTGCCTCACACAGTATTTACTATGCATCTGTTTAGATGTTCAACAACTACCAAGTTGATGAAATCCAAAAAAAGATCTGGAGGTTCCTTTGGTCTGATGGGAAAGGGAAGAGAAAGAAGCATGTTGTAAGATGGGATTGGTGCTGCCTAAGCAAGGTTGCTGGTGGGATGGGATTGAAAGACCTAAGGCTACAAGGAATCACGATGACATCCAAGTGGATCTCAAGGGCTCTGGAGGGAGATGAGCCTTGGAAAATATTGATCAGAAGCAACATTGAAAGGGGAGCACCAAAACATGCCAGGACATGGAAAGGGCTCCCCATAAGCGATCTCATCTGTTGTAGACACCTAATTGTCCCTGTGGGTTCTGTGGTATTTAAGATCTTTTGGAAGGCCTGGGAGCTCATAAAATGGCATATTCATAACTCCCAAGCCTTCTCAAATAGTACATTATTTGTGCAAAGGTCAATCTGGTGGAATCTCTATCACAATGGTAAGCCCTTAGTATTAAAACTAGGTTGCTTGGCCAAGGCTTGGGAAAATAAAGGAATAAAATATATTGCTGATATCCTGAACCAAGATGGCCTGAAAGATTGGATTATACTCAACAATGAATACCAGCTACCTAAATCCAATTGGAGGACATACTCTGTCATAAGGGATGCATGTAAGAAGATTGCAAAAAACACAAACCATGAGGCTGATTTCGATCAGTACAAGGACTTTAGATGGAATGATGGCTCCAATCTCACCAACCTGAGTTCAAAAAAAGTTTACAACACCCTCACCAACCAAGTCCAAATATTTAGCCACTTAAACAAAACATGGGAAGCAAATCTGAATAGCCAAGAATGGGGAAAAGTGATCAGAAACACTTGGGCAAGTGTGCTTGAGCCAAAGAAGGCCTGCTTTCATTGGCTCCTTCTTCTACAAAGGCTTCCAATCAAATACAAGACATAAGATATCAAGATCTGCAACATATGCAGAGTGCCAGAGTCCATTAAACACATCTTCTTTGACTGTGTGTTCGCAAGGGAAGTATGAAATATTTTTTGCCACAAACAATGCATATGGGATAAAATGAATAACTTAAGAATTGATAGAATTATTTTTTTGTTTTCTAATACTATTGGAAAATATTTAATGTTGTTTTGGATTATTTTTTCAACTGAAATACTGTGGTTCATTTGGAAAAAGAGGAATGCGGAAAAATTCAGTGGGGCTAAGTGTGCACTTACTGAGTCTTGTAAAAGGCTCACACTCTCTAATATTTCTATGCAGGTGGCTGTCATGATTAAGGTGTCCAAAGAAAATTTCTTGAAGCTCATTGAAGATGGTATTATCCCAGTTAGTATACAGGATGTCAACTTTGTGCATGATTGGCAATACACCACGAAGGTCTTTCTAAAAGCTCTTGAGTTGTTCTAGAAGGAATACAATGACATGGTAAGAAAAGATGGCCATGGAGAGGATCCTCCCCCAGTGCTTAGCATTGAAGACTTCACCCGAGATGAAATTGAAACATCATGTGCAATTTTAAAGTTGAAAGATGCAGAATGCAGGGCTAAATCCAATCCTTAATGAACCGAATTTTCTCCCTCTTGATATTGCTGCTACAAAATGGGTTTTTGAAACTATTTTCTTATGTCATATGTATCTCATTATAAAGGTGAACATGTTAAACCAAGGGTTGTAGATGTAATGAAAATTTTGTGATAAGATGTAAAGCATTGGGGTAGCCTACTAGTTGGGTTTCTTTTTTGAAAGTATGTATTTGGCACTGCTATAAACTCTTTGTGGTGATGTATATTGTTGTTCAAACAATGATTAATACAAAAAAATATAGTTTTTCAAAAAAGTGTGTAAATAGACATCCATAATGAATAATATATAAATCAAATATTGTAGGAAAAAATAAGATATCCATATATTTAAACTCAACAAAATCAAACATCCAAATATTAAAAAATTATAGATAAACAACACCTATTATTTGTTGAATGCTAAATTAACTAAAATTTAATTTAAAGTTTGAGAGTATGCCTCTCATAAAAATATGCACAATCTATGATAGAACAACTTAAACTTCCACCTTTCCTCAAAATAATAATTCTAAATATAAATTTTAAATTATACCATTATAAAATTAAACACTTTAAACATAACTATTAAATACTTATATGAAACCTACAACATACACATCACACTTGAAGTACAATCACCGATTTCAACTTTTATATTACAGGAACTTAAAATGCCAACAACATTCGTTTAAGCTAATGCATTTCCAAATTATTAAAATGCTAATTATTTTGTTTAAGCTAATACATTTTTAAATTATTATTATTAATAATCAAGATTGTATTATAATGTAAAGTTTTATAATAAAAATTCAAACCAAAAATAAATCAAAGAAATGAAATGCACTTCTATAAATTTGTCACCCTTCTCTAGAATTTATGACTTGCTATTTTAAGAAGCACATCCGTGGCATACTTTTCTTGGAATCTTAAATGTGTCTAAGTTTTTTTTATAGTAAGAAATTATTTCATCTTCATTCACAATTATGCTTTTTTCCAAAAACCACTACTGCTTTTTATCTGTAGTATTTACTAGAATCCCTAAAACTCAAATTTCATAATAAAAACTAAGCTTTCCAATAATACCTCCTCATCGTATTTCTCATAGGGAATCATGTAGCATAGAGTTATCGAGTGTTGAAACTTAAATTTCCTCCTACAAGTGGTTTAACATGTGAATAAATTATTTTAAAAAAATAACCCACCTACTTTGGCATGACAAGTAGACTTATCAAACACATGTAGTTAGAAAATGGGATGAAAATGACCTAAACATAAATTATAGATCAGAAAAAGATGCCATCATCTTTATCCGGATATAGCTTGGCTTGTCAGAGGCCATTAACTGCAAAGATGTATTTCTATTCGTTGAGGTTTTTGGTTTTACAAGGTGTCATTAATGGATTTAAAATATATTATTCTTACCATTCAAATGGGAGCAGTAACTGGGATGGAGGTGAGGGCAACTGGGTTTTGATTCATCAAAAATTTAAGGAATGATGGTTCTTGAATAGATGGGTTGCAAAAGACACTAATGATTACATTTTTTTAGTGATCTTAACCTCCTTCAATGTACATTACATAAAAATACAATAGATATTTACAAAAAATTCCTAAAGTAATGTTCTATATGAAAGTTGTTTTCCTTGGTTTCCTAAGTCTTAAGTTGTTGGAACTTTGTTGATAAGAATCCTAATCTATAATTTATTCCATATTTTGTTTTGATAAGTATGCCTTTACATGAAATTGACTAGTTATCATTCAAACGGGTTAAGGTCATATACCTTGTAGTTTTCTAACCTTTTGTGTATCATATTTTGATGCACTTACCCTGCTAGGGTCATTGGCTTCCACATTAAAGAAGAAATAGGAACAAGTTTTACAAGCAAAGAAAAACCTCAAGGAGTAAGTCATTTCTGAAGTAGTTCACATAGTGAATAAAGTCCAAGAAGAGATGTTGAAAAAAATACAAGCCAGATAACTCCAAACCAACCAAAGGTTGGACAAGCTAATATTAGGCAAACCAAATATTAATAAACAAATAAACAAATACATTAAGGAGACTAGAGCTATCAAGAGATACACAAGGAAGAAGAAAAATGTACATAAATATACCTTCTTCCCCTTTTGAAGAAACCAATGGGTCCACTAGCTAATAGGTACCTTCCCCTCAACATGTTTTTAATATACTATCCTCCCTTGCCACTTATCCTATTCATTAAGGACTTTTTATAAAAAAGAACAACTCCATCCAGTAGCTTCACCATAATTGCTTCAATTATTGTTGGTTGGCTCATAATTTGATCTTTCTAATATCTCATATTTCCAAAAATTTAAATTGGGAGACATACTAGAACAAATGACAAGGGAAGATATTCTCAAGAAGCATATTGATAACACTAAAAAATTAAGAGAAGTTGTCAAGGATATCAAGAAAATAAATATCATCATATAGGGGTGCCTTTAGAACATCTGGTTGCTTAGATAAATATTTTGGTGCATGGTGTACTCCAAGACTCTAAATTTTAAAAAATATGATAGAGCATAGAATAGACGAGGAAAGGAAAAAGTGTGCAACCACATATTTTGTACCTTAGATAATAAAATCAATACGCTAAAGAATACAAAGGGTGGTATTAATGCTTTGTATCAATTTTATCTCCAATGGACCATAGTCAACACAAATATGAAATCACAAATGGACCAAATTAAAGAACATATTCTAAAAATAGAAAAATATTATGATGCTCTCATAGATTCAGATGGCCAAACTTGAGGATAAATGGAGACTTTACATTCATAATTTTAGCAGTTGCAAGACCATACCTAGATTAGACAATTTGTCAATTGTGTCAATTCTGAGAAATTAGTTTAAGGTTGGCACATGTTATAGGATACCTCTAAGAATTAAAAAAACTAGCTTAGCAAATTTATATCCCCACAACATGTTGCATAACACCTTTTTCACATATCAATGTGCAAAATCAGCTACTCCATCTTGCTAAAGCTCAATGGGACAACACTTTTGATAAGCTTAAGAAGATCTATAAATCAATCCTACTAGTTCAAACTTTGTCCATATAGAGTTGTCTTGAGGAAAAGATAATTTTTTAAAAGGGGGGATGATGTTAGCAAGGGAATGACTAGAACCAGAACAATAATGGAATTCCTACCAGAAATCTCCACAAAGAGGTTGCAGAGCTCCTAGTTGAAGAGAAACCCTCTGATAAAATAGTAGAATTTGAGGGACATGTCCCACCTAATAGATATATATATAAGAGAAAATATAATGTAAAAAAATTAGTAAAATGATATATAGAAGGAAGAAAGAAAGGATTTTAGATGCTCAAAATTGTAATGGGATAAGCCCCATAATTTATGTACATGATGAATAAGTGTTAATATATATATATATATATTAAAGTTTAAATGTGTTATGGTAGAAGGAAACTAGCCTTTTGTTTATATATTTCTCTATCAACTAGTCTATTCATGGTCTTTAGTAATCTCTAATATCTCTCTTAATATTGAGTCTGAGGTATAAACACAACATATAAAGATTGATAATATATTGGTCTGTGTTTACCACACTTTCTTGCTAACAAGCATCTCCTCCCACATTCAGTCACCATGAAATCATATGATCCCAATATCCACCTCAAAGAGTAGGGATGTTAATTATGGTCCTAATTGTATATATGTTAAAAATCTAGTATATTTTTATTATTTGGTCTTTATAGGTAGTTCTATATAGATGATTCTAAAACATATATCTATCACAAATGGTTATTCAAAATTAAAAAACTTAGGTTTTTATATTACTATCTTTGACTTAAAGTGTGGAAAAACCTCAATTAGATTATTGTATCTCAATTGAAATATATGTCATGACATTTCTCAATAAATTTAGGATGCAAGATTGCAATATCATGTCAATACCCATGGAGATAGGATTATAACTTTCCTAGGCGACATGATCCATCTTTTGGGTTAATTCTACTCATTTGTGTAAGTTGATTAGAAGTCACATTTACTAGACCTACAATAGGCTATATATCAAATACATTGTCAAGTATCTTTCAAGGTTCATGTGGGAACCTAAGGAAGTGTTGCCTAGAATATAAATAGACTAAAAAATTTCCTTTGTAGGAATACATGATTGTAAACTATGTAGGTTACTTGAATGATAATATATCTACTTCAAGATTTATTTTCCTGTTGAGATCTAGCCTTATATCATTAGGGAGAAAAAATAGTGAACTACTATTTCTTTCTCTTCCATAGAGTTAGAATATCATGCCAAAAGTAGAGCTATCTATGCAGTACTATAGTTATGTTGCATTTTTATTGGCTTGGGATGCTCTTTAGACACATCCTACAATTATATTTTACAATAATAAAAGTGTGTTGAATATTTTTTGGAATCCCATTTTATTTAAGCATACTTTAAAAACATAGAGTTTCTATGCCACTACATCTATAGACATGTCCAACTATAGATTATTCAACTCTAGCATTATTCCACTCAAGAGAAATGTGCTAACAACATTACCAAATATCTTGCACTAGTAAAAGGATCTAATAAGGGGGATTTTTAAAATAAAATATTATTTTACATCATTAATAATAATAGTATTGTTTTAACGTTAGTAGTTGGTTGGGTACAATAGTTACACAATTTTCTTCAACCAACTTTTATAATTATATACATTTCCTCCCATCAATAATATCATTTCCATTGCCTTTATGATATTCAATTATAACATCATATGAAAGAAAATAAATAAAGTCATCACAATTTACCTTGTAAAGTTTATATTATGCTTTTATGCTTGTATGTATGTATGTATGAACATATGCTTGTATTTATGTATGTATGTATGCTTTTATATATGTATGTAAGGGTTTTGGATTTAGGGTATATAAGGGCGAGGGTATAGGTTATAAGAATGAGGGTTGAGGTTTTGAGGTTTTAGGGTTGAGGGTTTAGGGTTTACAATTGAGGGATATAAAATTAAGTGTGTAAGGTATAAGGATTAGGATTTAGGATATTGGGTTTAGGGTTTACAGTATGGATTGAGGGTATAAGACATAGGGTGAAGGGTTGAGAGTGTATGGTTTAGGGTTTAAGTATAGGGTTGAGGGATAATATTTAGGGTTTAGGGTATAATGGTGAGGTTATAGGGTATAGGGATGAGGGTTGAGGGTGTAGGGTGTAGGGTTTAAGATTTGAGGTATAGGGTTGAGGATTGATGGATTAGGGCTTAAGTATATGGTTGAGGGTTTATAACTGAGGGATAATGTTCAAGGTTAAGTGTCTAACTTGTATAGGGTCCAGGGTTTAAGGTTGAGGATATAAGGCATAGGAATGAGGGTTGAGATTTTAGGTCATAAGTATAAGGTTGAGGGTATAGGGTAGAGGTTTGAGGGTTGGTGGATAATGTTCAGGGTTGAGTGTCCAAGGTTGAGTGTATAGGGTCTAGGTCCATTAGGGTTTAAGATATTGGGTTGATGAATTAGGGCTTAAGTATAAGGTTGAGGGTTGAGGTTGTAGGATGTAGGTTTTAGGGTTTAAGGGTTGAGGGATTGGGGTTGAGGATTGAGGGTTTAGGGTTGATGGTTTAAGGGTTGAGGGATTAGGGTTTTAGGGTTTAGGGTTTAAGGGATTAGGGTTGAGGTTTGAGGGATTAGGGTTTAAGGGTTGAGGGTTAAGAGATTAGGGTTTAAGGTATAGGGTTGATGTATTAGGGTTTAGGATTTAATGTATAGGGTAGAGGAGTGAGGGTTGATGGATTAGGTTTGAGAGTTGAGAGTTGAGGGTTTAGGGTTTAACATATAGGTTTGAGGGATTAGGGTTGAGGGTATGATGTATAGGGTAGAGGGTTTATAGTTGAGGATTGATGGATTAAGGTTTAAGGTATAGGGTTGATAGTTAAGGGTTGAGGGTTGAGGGTTTAAGGGTTGAGGGTTGAGGGTTTACGGTTTAAGGTTTGAGGTTGTAAGGTTTGAGGGTTTAGGGTTTAAGGGTTGAGGGTTGAGGGATTAGGGTTGAGGATTTAAGGGTTAAGGGTTTAAGGGATTAGGGTTTAAGGGGTGAGGGTTTTAGGGTTGAGGGTTAAGATAATAGGGTTTAAGGTATAGAGTTGATGGATTAGGGTTGAGGGTTTAATGTATAGGGTAGAGGATTTAGGGTTCAAGGTTCAGGGTTCAAGGATAAGGGTTGAGGGTTGAGATTTGAGGATTTAAGGTATAGGGTTGAGATTATAACGTATAGGGTAGATGGTTTAAGGGTAGAGGGTTTAGGGTTTAAGGGTTGAGGGTTGAGGGATTAGGGTTTAAGGATTTAAGGGTTGAGGGTTTAGGGTTTAAGGTATAAGGTTGAGGGATTAGGGTTGAGGTTCCAATGTATAGGGTAGAGGGTTAATAATTGAGGGTTGAGGGTTGATGGATTAAGGATTAAGTATTTAAGGTATAGGGTTGAGGGATTAGGGCTGAGGGTTTAATGTGTAGGGTAGAGGTTTGAAGGTTGAGGGATTAAGGTTTTAAGGGTTGAGGGTTGAGGGATTAAGGGTTTAAGGGTTAAGGGTTGAGGTATTGATACATTAAGGGTTTAAGGTATAGGGTTGAGGAATTATGGTTGAGGGTTTAAGGGTTTAAGGATTGAGGGATTAGGTTTGAGGGTCTAACATATAGGTTAAAGGGTTTAATTTATAGGGTAGAAGGTTGAGGGATTAAGGGTTTAAGGGTTGATGGCTTAACGGTTGAGGGCTTAAGGGTTGAGGGATTAATCTATTAAGGGATTAAGGGTTTAAGGTTTAACGGTTGAGGGTTTAAGGGTTGAGGGATTAATGTATTAAGGGTTTAAGGTATAGGGTCGAGGGATTTGGGTTGAGGATTTAATGTATAGGGTAGAGGGTTTAGGGTTGATATTTGAGGGATTAATGGTTTAAGGGTTGATGGATTAATGTATTAATGGTTTAAGGTATATGGTCAAGGGATTAGGAATGAGGTTTTAATATATAGGGTAGAGAGTTTAGAGATTAAGGGTTTAAGGGTCGATGGATTAATGTATTAAAGGTTTAAGGTATAGGGTCGAGGGATTAGGGTTGAGGGTTGAGAGTTTAGGGATTAAGGGTTTAAGGGTTGATGGATTAATGTATTAAAGGTTTAAGGTATAGGGTCGAGGGATTAGGGTAGAGGGTAGAGGGTAGAGGGTTGACTATTGAGGGATTAGGGTTGAGGGTTGAGGGTTGAGGGTTTAGAGTTTAATATATAGTGTTGAGAAATTAGGGTTGAGGGTATAATGTATAGGGTAGAGGGTTTATAATTGAGGGTTTAGGGTTGATGGATTAAGGGTTTAAGGTATAGGGTCAAAGGATTAGGGTTGAGGGTTTAATGTATAGGGTATATGGTTGAGGGTATGGGGTTTAAGGTTTTAAGATTGAGGGATTAGGGATTAGGGTTTAAGGGTTTAGGGTTTAAGTTTTAAGGGTTGAGGGTTTAAGGGTTTAAGGTATAGGGTCAAGGGATTATGGTTTAGGGTTTAATGTATAGGGTAGAGGGTTGAGGGTACAGGGTTTAAGGGTTGAGGGTTTAAGAGATAAGGGTTTAATGGTTGAGGGCTTAAGGGTTGAGGGCTGAGGGCTGACAGTTTAAGGGTTGAGGGATTAGGGGTTGAGGGTTTAGTGTTTAAGGTATTAGAGTTGAGTGATTAGGGGTTGAGTGATTAGGGTTGAGGGTCGAGGGATTAAGCATTTAAGGGTTGAGGGTTGAGAGTTTAAGGTTTGATGGATTAGGATTTGAGGGTTTAGGGTTTAAGGGATTAAGTTTGAGGGATTAGGGTTGAGAGTATAATGTATAGGGTAGAGGATTTAAAGTTGAGGGTTGAGGGTTGAGGGAGTAAGGGTTGAGGGTTGAGGGATTAAGGGTTTAAGGTATAGAGTTGAGGGATTAGGGTTGAGAGTTGAGGGTTGAGGGTTTAAGGGTTTA
>CM021110.1:90975800-90998978 GCA_007115665.2 Sequoiadendron giganteum | reverse complement strand
TCATTCAACATCCAAAATAATGTTACTATCAAGGATCTCTACAACTTAAAGAAAAACAAATGAGAGACATTCTTGTCTTTTCTCCAAAGATGGTGATGATTGTTTGCTAGATATCCTCGATCTATTCCAGAGGAAGAAAAGATGGAATTAATCATTGAGAACTTGACAGAAGAAATGAGCTATAGTCTAGAATTACAATGTTCACCTACTTTCGAAAAAGTCATAGAAAATGGTCTTAAGATTGAGCAAGCATTAGTAAAACGGGGAGTTATCAAACATTACAATGACAAATCAAATAACTACTCCAATCAAAACTCAAGCAATGATAAACCAAAAATTTGGCAAAAGAATCGCAACACAAATGAAACATGTGATTCACAAAATGTCAAACCAATTTTCAACTTGATGGCATCTTCTTCAAACAATCAAAACAGTGACCAAAAAGTCTAGTCAAATACCATGCAGAACAACGAACGTGCAAAAACACTACCATATCAAAAACCATCAAATAGATGAAGGTTCACACCTTTAGGTCAATCAATGGAATCGGCGATGAAAGAACTAGTTACCAGAGGCCTTCTCACTGCACGGGAAGCTAGGTTCTGGGATCCAAAAGTCAAACCATCATGGTGGAATGACACTGATTATTGCAACTATCATAATAACAAGGGTCATAAAACAAATGACTGTATGGAATTGAAACATGCAGTACAAGATATGGTGGACAGCAACAAAGTGTATGTGGAAGGACCTCAAAATAACAACGATCATTCGACCTTCAAAGATCCACTGCCAAATTATGACAAAGGTGCATCATCATCAAATAGCAAAGGGAATAACACCAATCATGTCTATAACACAACAATCCTGTGTCTATCTGAAGTCAAAAATGATCATACAGTTAGTGATAACATTGAGGAAAATGAAACCAACAACGTTACCTCTTTGGATTTACTCCCAAGCGTGCAAAACCCTGATAATCAAATCAATGTTTTAAAAATTAGAGACAATCAAGAACATCAACCAGCAAATGCCATGACTCAGGGCCAATCAAAAGTTATGTTAAAGGGAATTGGATCCACACATGCAGTCCCACCTCCATCAAATTATGATATTATCAATCAAATGCAAAACACCCCCCAAGAGAATCAAGAACGTCAACCAGCAAACGTCATAACTAGGGGGCAAGCCAAGGTAGTATTAAAAGGGGTAGGATCTCAACGTGCATTTATGCCTCAATCTCATTATAGTATTGTTGATCAATTACAAAATATCCCCGCTCAAATCTCAATACTGGAACTCCTAAAGTTGTCACCATCACATAAAGAAGTTCTTGAACAAGCATTAGTGGCCACAACTGTACCAAATAATTTGGATGTTTGTTAATTCCAAGCTATGGTGGGACATCTGACTACCCCTCATTGTCTTTCATTCTCTCAACAGGATGATGTCTCATTAAACCATCTGCATAACACAGCATTGCATATCGAAGTCTGTATCCATAATCATCTTGTTAAGAGAGTTCTAATAGATGGGGGAGCTGGTTTGAACATTTGCACCCTCAAATTAATCCGTGCACTAGGATATTCCAAAGACGCTATTGATGCTCGACGAAAAATGACCATTAAAGCCTATGATGAGGAGGAAAGATCGTCCAAAGGTTTGATTGTATTACCCATTCAAGTGGGGCATGTGATGAAGCATATAGCATGTCAAGTATTAGACAAAGAATGACATACAACATACTCTTAGGATGACCCTGAATTCATGAAATGCAGGTCGTACCTTCTACATACCATCAATGCCTGAAGTTTCCAATAAACAGACAAGAGGTGACTATAGTTGCTGATTCTAATCACCCACAACATTGTGATGCATTAAGAATATCTCAAGACACCTTTGTCCCTCACAATAGGGAAGCTTCAAGTTCATCATCATCCAAGAATGAACAAAGTCCAAGCATCACTACCAAGTGGGTACAAAAGAAAGGTAAAGAAAAGGAAACAAGTCATGATGAAACAAACAAACCAGATACAAAAAACTTCTCTATCACACAAATTTCAAAAGCAAGTTCAGTTGACAGATAAAGGAATGGGACAGTACTCAATGGAACAATCGCTTAACTTATCATAGTTAATGCCATCTCCTAGGAAATATGGTCAACCATCACTAATCAAACCTCCAACATCTGTACCTACCACAGTTCTTCACAAAAAATTTGTAAAATCTAGAACTATAGCAGAAGAAACGAAAAACAAAGCAATCCTGGATTGGCTATACAAGGATGAAGAAACATCAACATCAGAGACCGACATCAAAAATGTTAGCATCAACACAGACAAGTATGGAAAAGGAAAGGGTATTATTGAAAAGATGGGTTATGAAGGACAAGGATCAATGGGGTTACGAAATGAGGGAATCTCAGAACCTATCACACCTCTCACTCTCCATACAAAAGAAAAACCAGGACTAGGATACTTTGAAGAAGAGAAGCAGGATCTACAAAGGACAGCTATGGAAAATATCCTTCACTTTAGAGATGGTTCTGATACAGACTCAAATGAATATGAGTGGGCATTACCTTTTGATCTACTTGACATTGATATTCCAGTCGATGTGATTCAAAAATATGCACCTACACGTGAGGAGGGCTAAGGCTCGGGGTCTATACCATTCGTCGAGGAATCACTAAATATCGATGACTCTAGTGAGGATGAACAGAATTTGAGTGAACTAGATGATTTCGAAGAGGGTACCATCATGGATCTCGATATCCCAAATGACAATTATGACGATCTTGCTATCCTCACCCTTACCTCCATTGACGTAAATCAATCTGTTGATACCATGCCATTGATCCATCCAGAACTTATTAATTGGGAACCTGTCGAACCATTGACTGTACCAAAATTTGAAAATGATGATGCTATCGTACATTTCCTTTGTCATACCGAACCTGATAAAAATGCTATCCATAATACTCATAACAATACGACTCAGCAGGAGGGTGTCAAATCTTCCAGTTGCAAAATTGACAACAGGGAAAATAGATCTAATGGTGAAAACCATTCTATGGCAGCATTAGATCTGGAAAAAGTAAAAATAAAGAACACATCCAACAGTGAAAACCTTTCAGAAGCACTGAAGGATGGAAGATTTGACACTCTCCCAGAACACTATCATGAGCGATCATCAGTTCTGGTCGAACCTACACAAGCGGTGGACATTGGCACAGAAGAGAAGGCAAAAGTACTATAACTAGCAAAATCAATGACAGAACAAGAAAGACAGGCATTCATCCAATTCTTCAAAGTAAGAAGCATCAACTTTTCTTGGTCATATTCTGATATGCCAGGTTTAGATCCAAATCTGCTTATGCATCATTTGTCTTTGCCAAAAGGAATCAAGCCTGTTAAACAAAAATTAAGAAAAATGCACCCCCATATTGCATTAATGGTCAAAACAGAGCTAAAGAAATTACTGGATGCGTGATTCATACGATCTATACATTATGCTGAATGGATATCAAATCTTGTGCCTATTTCCAAGCCGGACAATAGCATTAGAATCTGCACAGATTTTAGGGACCTCAATAAAGCATGCCCGAAGGATGATTTTCCACTTCCAAATATAGACATCATTGTAGACTTGATGGCAGGGCATGCCATGTTATGAATCATGGATGGTTTCTCTGGGTACAATCAAATAAGAATAGCTCCAAAAGATCAAGAAAAGACAGCTTTTACATATCCATGGGGAACTTTCTGCTGGAACGTCATGCCATTTGGTTTAAAGAATGCAGGAGCAACTTGTCAAAGAGCAATGACTACGATCTTCCATGATATGATGCACACTTTCATGGAGGATTATGTGGATGACATCTTGGAAAAATCTACTACTAGGGAAGGACATCTGCATATCCTAGATAAAATCTTCACTCGGATGGAGAAATTCAATGTCAGGTTAAACCCTAAGAAGTGTGTCTTTGGGGTTACATCAGCAAAGTTACTAGGATACATTGTTTCAGCAAAGGGCATTGAAGTGGATCTGGCCAAAGTCAAAGCTATAATGGAGATTCCACCTCCTAGGAACATCAGCCAACTACGATCATTACAAGGATGACTTCAATCCATCCACAGATTCATATCCCAGTTGGCAGATAGAAGTCACCCTTTCAATCATCTATTGCATAAACACATAGTTTTCATGTGGGATGAGAAGTGTGAAGCGACTTTCAATCAGATCAAACAATATCTAATGTCACCACCTATTCTCATACCACCAACATAGGGAAGGCCTCTCATTTTGTACATTGCCATGACAGATATATCTTTGGGGGCACTCTTAGCACAAGAGGATAATACAGGAAAAGAGCATGCTATCTACTACATCAGTAGAACTTTAAATGGCTATGAAATAAACTATACATTCATAGAAAAGTCTTGCTTAGCAGTGGTGTTTGCTACTCAAAAGTTAAGACACTACATGATGGCTCGTACAATCAGGTTAATTGCAAAGATTGATCCTTTGAAGTATCTATTAAGTAAAGTTGTCTTAATAGGTGGATTGGAAAAATAGGTTATGCTCTTAAGTGAATTTGACATTCAATATGTCGAGAGAAAGGCAATTAGGGGACAAGCAATTGCTGAACAGCTAGTTGAAGCTCCTCTATCAGATGATCACCCAATGACAATGGAATTCCCAGATGCAGACATCATGACAGCAATGCCCCAACAATGGATACTATACTTTGATGGATTGTATACACAACAAGGATCAAGAGCAGGAATCTTGTTCATATCTCCCCAAGGACACACAATTTCGAAGTCATACAGACTCATGTTTCAATGTACAAACAATGTAGCGGAATATGAAGCATTGATTATTGGGGTCAATATTGCAATTCAATGGAAAATCATAGATTTACAAGTCTATGGGGACTCTCAACTGGTTATTTATCAAGTCAATGATGAATATCAAACCAAAGATGACAAATTGATGCCTTACAAGCAGCAAATAGATAATCTGAAACAATCCTTTGCTAATATCAAGTTTGATTAGATTCCAAGGGTGGAGAACAAAGCTATTGATGCTATGCTTATGATCGCTTCATTACTACAATTGCCTGAGAAGCGTATTTGTTATGAGTTTATGGTAGAACAATTATCATGTCCTTCCTATTATCAATCAGAATCCGCTACCATATGTCATCTAGAAACCACTGAACCCTCCATATACGAAACAACCTATGCTTATCTGAAAGATGATATCCTACCTCCTGACCTTTCCAGGAATCAAAAATGCAACTTTATCCATCAATCCACCCGACACGCGTTAATCACAGATGTCCTTTATCGTCGAGGTCTTGATGGTACACTACTCTAATGTCTAGAATGCAATGAATCTGAAACGGCCTTACGAGAAGTTCACGAGGGTATTTGTGGTACTCACTCGAGTGGAATAACCCTAGCCAAGAAGCTCCTCCATTTGGGTTATTATTGGCCTTGCATGGAAAAAGAATCATATCAATTTGTCAAGAAATGCCAAAAATGTCAGGTTCACAGCAATTTGATTCATGCACCGACACAAGAACTGCATCCTTTTACATCAACATGGCCTTTCTTTCAATGGGGCTTAGATCTGGTAGGCAAAATACATCCATCTTCATCTAATGGACACAAGTTCATTATCACGGCTACAAAATACTTCACAAAGTGGATAGAGGCAGTCCCTCTTACTACCATCACTGGGAAACAGATCTCCTCATTCATCTTGAACTACATCATATGTCGGTATGGTATTCCTCAATCCATTATCACTGATAATGGATGACCTTTCAAAAATCAAGATGTCCAAGAGCTATGTGAAAAGTTTCACATAAAACATCGTTTTTCAACACCATACTATCCTCAAGGGAATGGCCAAGCAGAGGCCTCCAACAAAACCATACTCAAAATTCTCAAAAAGACGGTTAACAATGTTGGACGTGATTGGCATGTTCAACTCAATCCTGCACTATGGGCCTATAGAACAAGCATCAGAACACCAACGGGAGCTACACCATTTGCTTTGGTATATGGATCAGAAGCCATATTACCCATTGAAGTTGAAATTTCATCCTTTCGTGTATCACTCAGAGGTATCATTTCAGATGAAGAATATAGGGTATCTAGATTGCAGGAACTAGAATTGTTGGATGAGCATCGTCAACAAGCTGTAAATCATCTAACAACTTATCAACACAGGATTTCAAGGAGTTACAATCACAGGGTAAAACCAAGGGTCTTTCAGGTTGGTGACTTGGTACTAAAAGAAAATCCTAGGAATCAGCAAGACAGAGAAAAGAAAGGCAAATTTGAGCCTAACTGGCTTGGTCCATTTGTCGTCATATCAGTGTATGGATCAGGAGCATATCAGCTATCAACATCAGAAGGGGATTTGTTCGATGAACCTATCAACAGTATTCATCTCATAAAATTCTATGCTTAAAGTCTCCTAGTGCACAGGGCAAAATCTGAAAAATTGTTTCCTTGGTGAAAACCTGGCAAACAGGGATCTTGGCAAAACGCAAAAATACAAAAAAAAATAAAACAAAAAGGGAAAATACAAAATACAAAGGGTGTAATCAAAGCGTGTGGTGAAAACCTAGAAACAGGTGCCATAAGTGATTCTAAGATCAGCTTTCTCATCTATTTGGATATATGTCAGGATCATTCATCTAAAGGTCGGTATCAATTCATATCATATCATTCGTCTGGCCATCATTACATCCACTATCAAGTCATGTCACATGGTCAACATATAACTCCATAACTTAGGGGAAACATCTGGATATCTACGGGCAATCCAAACGTATCAATTACATCTGGTGATAGAAAATCAAAAATAAAGATCAAAACGCAATTTCAATCATTATCAGAAGAATCAACCATCCTTATCAAAAATCCAAAAACATGTCAAATAGGAAACTCTGAAAAGGAAAAATCCAAAAACATAGGTCTGTGTCAGTCAAACTACGTGTTCTCTGCGTGTGTAACGTAGGCAAGGCTAATCTTAAATCAGCCCCCGAGACCCCTAAGATAGGATGGTAGGTTAGGTCTTTGGTCAAAAATCTCGAAAATCCAAAAACATGTCAAAATCAGGATGGATGATCTCAAAATCTGATAAATGAATGAAACACTCTAAGTGAACAATGGATAAATTATACTTTTTGATTATCATTTCTTTAGAGTGACTCAATGATGTATTGAACTAGAGGAAAAAGGAAAAAGGATGATATTTTTATTGTCTGTTGTATGTGCGATAATCATATAAATGTGTGAATTATCGGGGGATGTGCTATGCAAATGTATCACCGATGACATTCAGAATTCACACACTCAAATGATAATCTTTGCCTGTTTACGCAATGAATGCTTGGGTCATCTTGGTTCAATTATACCTCGATGCTTTTGTTCGATTGCAATATCAAAAATGTGAAAGAAATACTCAGGTCGTCATTGGATTAACACAACCATTGATGCTTGTATTCACTTTCAACATCCAATAAAGCTCTATGATGATACCAAGCACAAAAAGACTGTAAAATGACATATGTTTTGCATATCATTGCATGATTAAATTAGATTGCATTCATCATCATTCATTATCTGCAGAGTATTTGTTGCATAAAGGATTCCAATCAACGATTATCTACTCTACAAAAGAGACTGAGTATACTTGACATAAAATCATCAAAAACATATAAACATCATCATTGCATCATAAATTCTACCATCAGTGCATCAGGTTCATTCTTACCATAACACATTCATTTAATATCATTTAGAATCCAAAATCACATCATATATCCACAAATCATTTAGAATCCATATATCACATCATCATTATTATATCATGCATCCATACATTTAAAAATATCAAAATCACATCATTACATCTATCCATGATCATTTATCATAAAATCATCACCTAATTAAAAAGCATTTATTCAACTATCCATACATGTTATCAAAATCACATCATTTATCTGCATATCATATTCCATCCATACATACATCACTACATCATTACATTAACATAAATCATCATTTATTATCATCACATTTAAAATAAACTCATCACATAAAGCATATAAACAACATCCATCACATAGAAATCATGACGCCATCATCATAATCATATCAAATGCATCTCATATATATATCATCAAGAGTCAAGTATACAATGAAGTCATTAAAATACATCATCATACAAGAAAGTACATAATAAAATACATCAATGAGGATAACATGGCCTCTATGACCTGCTACTACTAGAATGCGCAGGCCCAATAGGACCTGTACCACCACCACCCCCAGACGGACCCAGATCTCTGGGATCTCTGCGTGGAGGTTGTTTCACCCCCTCATTGACTATCTGTGTGTGAGTCCGCTCAGATCTCGATGGGGCATAACTAACTCGGCGCTCGACAGTGCTCGACGCTCAACAGGCACTGCATCATGATACCGACCTCTGTAAAACTTGGCCTCTCGGGCAGCCCGTAGAACCTCTCTCATATAATCACCTATAGAGGTACCATCAGCCACTCTCTGTAGGGTCTCGGCTCTCTCCTGTGCCCTCTTGGCAATCTGTCGTGCACTGTCTCTCTCGGCTACCAGTGTATCAACCTACGTCTACGTAGCGGCTAACTACCCCTGTACCTGTGCCAAGGCCTGTGCGTGAGTCTATGCCTGTGCCTGCATTTGTGTCTGTGTCTGCACAACCATGCCTTGAGCCTGTACCAACTGCCCCTGCAGTGTCTGAACCTGTGCCTGCAAAGTCTGGACTTGTGCCTGAAGCCCAGCCATCTATCTCTGCTACCCTACTGCTGGCACTATCACTGCCTGCCTCTTGTGAGGCCTGCTGGAAGAGGGTGTACTATGAATATCTAGACTTGGCCCTCTGTATCCTCCACTCCCATTGTCCCCACTGCTGCTGCTATCCTCACTGTCTGAACTACTGCTCTCTGAGCTCTCATCTATTGGGATATCACCCTCTGCCCTAGCGGCATCCTTTGCCTCATCCTCCTCTATTGGTAAAGGTGTTGGCTCATCATGAATGGTGAGGCGAGGAGGGGGAACAAAAGCCAAAAATGTCGCGTACTCTTCTGTCACGGGCGCAATGGCAATATCTCTCCGCATGTCCCAGGCAGATGGCTGTAATGCTATGTATCCCTCTACAAGGATGTCATAAGATAGCCTGGGACCCTAATTCGGAATATCCATCCATCGTCAGGCATAGTGGGCTACTCTCTGTGGCATGCACTGAACAATGCCATACTGTCTATAAACCCGATGGAGCAAAAATCTCTCGAGAACAAAAGGAGTCCGACCAATAAGGTACATCGAATCACACAGAAACCCCAAAACTGCACCATCCTCCTCCCACTCCTCACAGTTAAGGTAGGGATGCCATATCACTGTCTCCGTATCATCAAAAACCCGCCTCCAGTGCTCTAACTTGCCCATGCGGGCCTACGTGAATCGACCACTATATCTAAAAACATATGGCCTGCCAGCTGGTCTATCTACGATGGGGAACAGCCAACAAATGGCAAAGTGCTCCCACACCCATATCTGTAACAAGGTTGCCCCTGCGGATATACTCCGTGCACCTAGGTACACGATGGAATGAAGATCATGATAAAGATGTGCTAACATGAACATCCCCCAAGCATATCTGGTACCATGTACCAACATACTCTCCAGTGTCCTGCCCCAGCCAACGAGGAATCCCTTTGACCTACGATCAGGGCAAAGGAATCCTCCAATAAATCCAGCTAGCACTGCTGGTAATGTCGCATAAGAGTCTGCGATCCTCCGCCATCGAACATTCGGACCCTCAATATCCTGATCCTGAAATACTCGACGAAGAGCATCTCTACTGCTGGTCCCATGTGAATCATAGGTCACAGTCTCCCCCATGAACGGAATGCGTAAGATACGCCACACATCCTCTGGTGTGACTGTCATCTCACCGGTGGGTAGGTGAAAGGTGTTGTGGTCGCTATGCCACCTCTCAGCTAGTGCAGTCAATAAACCCTGATTAAGACTAATCTGGGGCATGTCAAGTAAACTTGTTAGGCCACACTGACCTATCACCTGGAGCTCATCAGGTGTCAAATGTCGTATCAAATCAGTTGTCTGCAGAAACCTCTCTCGCATCTGGAGAATACCCAGATCCTCCTATCATCATAATGAAAAATCCACAATCAGTGAACCATGTCAGGAATTACACGTCAGTCTACTATCAAGTCTATTTCAAAAACTTTGGTATGAATTTTCGATCAAAATTCATAGGCAAACATCCAACCTCAACTATCATGAGGTTCATCAAAAAATTATCTAGATCTCGCCTATCATGAGGTTCATCAAACCATTATCTAGATCTCGCCTATCATGAGATTTTTCAGATATTGAATCATATCCCCACCTATCATGAAGATCATCAATAAATGGGGTTTTCTTCTTGCCTATCATGAGAGTTAGTCTTATTTACTTTAATCAACAATCCAACATCATAAATGTGGATTGACAAATCATACCAATCAGAAGAATGGAGATGATCGAAATTGACGAAATCAAATTTCACTAAGTCAAAATCTTCAATTCTCACATGGAAGTGCTAAAACAGGCTTCTGAAGCGCTAAATCCCAAAAGTGCTATTTTATAATCCACAAGCGCTAAATCAGGAACCCAGAGCACTAAAACCATGAAAGCGCTATTTCAGCACCCGGAAGCGCTAAAACAGGCTTTCGAAGCGCTAAAACTCCCATGGCGCTACTTTTCCGCATCAAAGCGCTAAAACAGGCCATCATAGCGCCACTTTACCAGAAGCGCTAGAACAGACCATCAAAGCGCTAATCCGTTGACTCAACGCGCTGAAAATCTCAAAGTGCTAGAATCTGACTTCAAAGCGCTACTTCTTGACTCCTAAGCGCTAATTCACTGAAAGCGCTAATTTATCGATTGGAAGCGCTAGAGTTTTAAATGCAAGCGCTAAAACTCAAAGCGCTAGAATACCTAATGAAAGTGCTACATCGGAATGTAAGTGCTACAGCGTGGCTTCAAAGCGCTAAAAGGGACCTAGACACGCCTAGGACCTAAAAAAGCATAAAAAACAAAAATGCATGAATTACGAGGAGGTCGAGGGGTACATACCGGAGGTCCATACGCAAGCGGCCATCAGTGACGTCGAACACACTCGAACTGGTGAGTGTGGTAAGGAATAGGCATCTTGCTCGAGCTGGCAGAAATGTCTCTATCACTATGAATTTTCAAACTCCAAAACCTTTTGGCACTATTTATAATTTTTGAAAGGTATTTTTGGGGGATTTTTATAACATTTTGATTAATTTTATCCATGAAATTAATTAAAACTCATCTGAGGGATCTATTTCTTCATCATTTTGTCGAGAGATAAATTATTTCATCATCAAAACATCATTAAATCATCAGAAAATCATAAAATTCTAAAAAATTCTAAAAATCATTAAATCATTTATTTATCTCCCGAGGGGGCATATCATTATCAAATCATCTGAAAATCATGTCTGGGGCACAAGAAATTATTATCATCTGAAAATCATGTCTGGGGCACACGAAATTATTATCATCTGAAAATCATGTCTAGGGCACATGGAATTATTTTTGATTATCATCAATCCTGGCAGTAGCAGCAAAAATATTCTTCGAACCAATGCGTAAACACATCACTTTGAAGAGGGGAAAAATGTATACACCTAAAATTGGTCTAAAGCATCTGATTAATTAAATACACATTATTTGATTAATTATTCTATTTCCTCTACTATTTAAATAAATAGAAATATTTATTTAATATAGTTCACTTTCAAATTCATCTTAATTAAATAAACAAAATTAAATACTTTGCTCGATTTAATTATCAAATCCCTATTTCAATCTATCACATCATTCTCGAATTAATTAAATAAGGTCAAACACTTTATTAATTAAATACCATATTCCTCTGATTAATTTAATAAACGACTATCCTATAGTTTGTTTTATTAAATTATTTATCTCCCTTTTCCTAATTTAAATAAATCAAAAATATTTGAATTAGAGCATAAAGGAATATTCCAATCTACATTTCCTCAAAAATGAATTAGATTTCCCATGTCTAATCTATGTCTAAATTTGTCACAATTAATGCTTTGAAACTTCACGGGAAGTTTTGGAGACAAATTGGAGACAAATTTGGAATTTGATCTCTCAATCATTTTCCATCAATCCTTCCTGTTCTCTTGCCCGGTGTTTTCATGGGTAGAGACAATCTCCATCTTTCTCTCAATCTCCTCCATCTCTCACCATTCAATCTTCAGATCAAATCCAAGCCTCTCAAAGCTTTCCCTGTGCATTTCTACAGCTAGGAAATCTATAAATAAAGCCTCATTGAACCAAGAAAAGGATCCAGATAATCAAGCTTTTACACCCTTACTCTGCAGGAATCCAGGCATCAAGTATCAAGCATCAAGTATCAAGAAATTCAACAATCAAGCTTCACAACAATGGCTGCCTCTTGGAGCTGCAATTATTTGTTTCACCTCAATATCATGCTAGTTTAATTGATTTATCATTTAGCATTGTATTAACATTATCTCGTTCTTCAGATAGTCATTTTAACAGTCTTATTTGCTTAACAATCTAAGAGCAATTTAGATTTAATAAATCTTTGGAGATAGAGAGCAATAGGACGCTTTCAATTGATTATTTTGTTGAATTGATTCGATATGTTTGATCATTGATATAATGTTATATTAAGAAGTGTATTTATGTTATTTACCTCATTCCACACTTACAGAAACTGTAAAACAATGCCTTAGGGGCTAAGCTAGTATGGAAAATGTATCATAATCCATCACTCCTATGGTGTAGAATAATGCAGAAAAAGTATTTGGACGACTATGAACCAAAAAGGATACTAACTATAGAAAATTTGAGGAATGGTTCTCACATTTGGAACTTCATGCAAAACTCAAGGCATGTCATTATAGACCTCATAGCATGGAAAGTTAACAATGGTGAAAGAGAAGATTTTTGGAAGGAATCCTGGGGAGGTTATAAACCTTTGAAGGAATATCTAGAGTTGGATCCCCACATCCCAATTATAGAAAATGGATACAATAAAAGTGTGAAAGACTACATCAAGTGGGATGCAAGGGAGGGAAGTCAATGGCAGATCCCTACTAACATCCCTCTAGAGGAGGAAGCAAAAAATAAGTTAGAGGAAATATTGAATGAAAGGAAAGTGAACTTGAACACACAAGCGAACACAATACTAGGGTGTGGGAATAAATCTGGAAATTACATGACTCAAATGGGTTACCAGATTCAAATTAGTCAAGAGAAAGGGGAATGGCCTAGAATTTTTTTTAGGGTAAATGGGTTCTCCTTAAGGAAGGGGCCTTCACTTGGACAACACTTCATGGTAAAATACTAACAGGAGAAAGACTGAAAGCAGTAGGCTTTAAAGGCCCAAGTAGATGTGTGCTATGTCTCAAGGAAGAAGAAGACTTAGATCATCTACACCTAAACTGCCCCTTTGTAAAATACTATTGGGTATGGTTACAAAAGAAGCTAGGGTGGATGTCCCCAAGGAAAAACGAATTAAAGGAATTACTCACCAACTGACCCATTATGAAAAAGGAATCTCTATGGGGACAAATATGGAAAATTGCCCTGTCCATCTTGATTTGGAATATTTGAAAGGATTGCAACAAAATATTTTTTTAGGACAAAGAAAGAAGAGAAGAGGAAGTCACACAAATTATTGAAAGGAACATAATAGAGTGGTTGAATGCACGCATTAAGATACAAAGTAGTATAAAATTTACATGTTGGGATGAAAGCCTTATGAAGAATTGGAAGGACCTGAAAATCCCACCATCATTTCACCTGGTCCCAAACAAAAAAGAAAAAAGGGATAAAATCAAATGGCACCCTCCCACATTAAGTAGTTTCAAAGTAAACATAGATGGTGCATTTCAAGGAAATCCATCCAGATAGGAGTAGGGTGCATTACTCGAGATAAGAAGGGAGTAATAATGGTAGCTAGATCAGTGAAACTTCCCCCATCAACAAATAATGCAACAGAAATAGAAGGAATCCTTCAAGGCTTAATACTTTGTAAGGAGAAAAGACTAAAATCCATTGAGTTAGAATATGATTCAATGGTGTGTGTTAGTGCCATCACTAAAGGTCAAATAGGTGTATGGAAATTGCAACTAAAATTCAACATGATCAAAGAACTTTGGGAAGAACTACAGTTGGTCTCAATCAACCATGTATATTGGGAGGAAAATAGGAGATAAACTTTCAAACCATAGTATAACTCAAATAGAACCAAGCCTATCTGCAACTGGATCAGAAGCATGGCAGGGCATAGAAACAATAATTTAGGAGGAGAAGCTTGAAGAAGGGGATCTATCCCACCAAGGGGGCTAAAGGAATGTAAATTGATCACGTTAGAGGTAAGTACTCACATCTGTATGGTGTTAGTAACCAAGGCAAGGTACACAATTCTAAACCCTAAACTGAATTATTTCTTATAAAGGAACAATGCAAAACACACTAACAATGAACTACACATAACACTTTAAAATTGATTCTTATAAGTTTTAATAGTTATAGTAGCTGAACAAAACATGTAGGACTAACAAGGTACACCTATAATAAGCACACGATAATAGAAACAACACTAATAACAACATTCCTTTTAAAATTTAAAATAGTGTCTATGTCACTTGAAACTAGTTTGAACATAATCATAGGAAACATATATAATGCACCGGTACATATAATTGACCTTAGGGCAATTTAATTAATTCAATTTATTTTTTGGCCCAAGTAGTAATATTTATAGGTTTTCAAAGGGGAAGCCTTTACATTCTATGTAATCCTGGACCATACAATGTATGACTCTTTTAAATTTTAACTTGAATATCAATCGCCTCTAAAATCGACTACATATTCCACATGGTAGCTGAATCAGTTTAAGCCTTAATCTAAACTTAAGTCAAGGCTTTAAAAAAACTAAAAAATTTGTAAATACCTAGATACAAAGAAAATATGAAGGGAACTACGCCCTTAGGGATCACACACAATAAAATTCGAAATCCACTTAGTATCTCAAACAACCATAAGCTAATATAAACATTTGACAAAATCATATGCCTATTTCGAACGTTGGAAATGGATCCACTACTCCATTCCAAAGGAATCAGATATAAAGGGGAGTAGCTCGATCAACTTAAAACTTGAAAGTGGAAAATTTTGAGGGTGAGGAACTCCCTGACCTAACTGAGTAGCATCCAAAACCAGGTCTAAACCTTAAAGATAAGCATGTTTAAATATCCTCTAGGTCAATTGTGAAATCATGTCTTTATTGGCATGTAGGTTAAGCAAGAAAACTACAAAACGGGACGTGATATTAGAATTTACTAGATACCGCTCACTTTTTGTTGGATTACAGGAAAAACTGAGAGAGGGGGGGGTGAATCAGTGTTTCAATAATCAACTTCAATTCAATGGTTTTTCAAAACAAAATCTCTTTGCAATCATTGAATGTTCAATTTCAAGAGTGTAACCAAATGTGATAGCCAATAGCAGATCCTTAAACAACATGAAAACTCAAATGTTGAAAAGTAGATAAAGGAAGTAGCAAGACTAAATTGCATGAATCATGATAATCACATGGACCACAAAAGAACCATAACACAATTTTCTTATGAGTGGAAAATCCTCAGGGATAAAAAACCACTCGAGAAAATTGTCTCACTGGCTTAATAAAATCCCACTAATTACAGAGCCTCGCTGGCTACATTTTGTGCCTCATTGGTTATAGCCTCAATGGCTTTTCAAGTTGGCAATTGCCTCACTGGAAAATAATCTTTTCACATCAAATGATTCTGAAAAAAAAGGACACAATATAATCTATGTTTCATTACAAAGCATTTCTTTATTATCTCATTTTCATTTGAGACTCAAGAATCTATATATGTCTGGAAATGTAATTAAAACCTGCACTTAAAGTGCTTTTCAACTGTCATAAAATATTGATCATCAATGCTTTCAACATGAAAATAACAATAACTCTTAGCAGAGTATAAATCTCATATATGCATTCATACCATATGGTCAAGTGATTTCAACATAATAATCAACCAATAGAATAAAGCTACCTGAGAAAAATTTATAAATTGTAAATTTTCCCATAACTAAATGCATCATCTAATGATGATAACTACCATAAAGATACTTGCCACCACAGATCAATTCCATTGCAAGATACACTTCAATATTTGCTAGGTCAAGACACCCAATAAAGACATGACATTGACCCATTAAACCTTTGAAATATAGTTTGAAAAACCCTTTGAGATTTTTGGAACAATAAAGCCAATAATGTAAGAAAGATAGGTTGAGATACAAAATTCATAGTCGATTGGTGAAGCTGAAAACACAAACCCACTGCCTGAAACCAAAGTTTGTCAGCCACCATACCACCATCATTGTCACATCAAAACCATGATGTCTTCGAACCCTAACTTCCACTGTCAAAGCCTTCATTCCCTAACCATGATGTCTTTGAACCCTAACTTCCATTGTCAAAGCATTTGTGCCCTATCACACCATGGTGTGCTATGGTGATCAAGAAATAATCATGTGCCCAACACAATGAGCTCGAGAACCTTCTGAAAGGTAATGAATGAAACACTATTATCAACTCAATGATAAACCCAAAACATCATTATTCAACAATGAATAAAACATTACAATGTGTGCAATAATATGCCCAAAAAAATTCCTTTATCAACTATAATAATGTAAGCATCATTTGATGTCAAACATTTTATTATTTCTTTTGTCCATTGCAATAAAGTTAACTTCATATACCTTGAGCAAAACAAACACCTTGTAAAGCTACCAAAACAACATTCATCAACATGAACTACATCCAAAATTTGTCTTGTCTCCATGAACTTTGACATCAATGACAAATAATGCCAATTCCAACACTTGTAACCAAAAACTTAGTACCTCACACCATCTTGACGACTTTGATGGTAAGCATGTCTGGGTTTCATAGCAAACCTTTCAAACGTCGATTAGAAATCGGCCCAAGGAAAGCCAACTAACCCTTGCTACAAGTTAAAAGCACAAGTGTCTCCATTAACAATTTCTTTGCTATACCAAGACGAAGTAAAGGTAATATGTGTAATATAAAGGGAACAAATGGCCTTTCATATACACTAAGAAAGACCGACAACCAGATCGGTGCACACGTGCCAAGGGTCGAGTCCTGCCCAAAATTTGGTTGTAATAATGTTCCATAAAATGCTTGTATAAGCTCAATCATAACTAGCTATATAGAATTATCCTGAGCTAGTAATTACATACAAGCAGGGACATAATGATACAAAATCAGGAAGCACACACGAACACAAAGTTTTAGCATTCAGGCCAAAAACGAACAAAGGCAATTCTGGCGACCAAATTGGGTTGCCATAATCTTTGCAAATAACATACTTATGTATCATAGTCAACCAAAGCTAATTTCTTCATGCAAATAATTAAAATATATAATCAAAACCCATTTTAATAACTAAAAAAGGCATGATAAATGAACCCATGTTACACCAGAAAGGAAAAACCATGAAATGTAAAGTATACATAGAATAGTAAAGTATATATTACTTGTATAAGAATCTCTTTTAAGAAGAACAGTGTTTCCAAAGGTGTCTTTCTTCAAACCCTAAGCTAAAATAGTATATCTTTTTTAAGATATTTACATAAATATCACTTAATATTTAAGCCCAGAAACTGGGAAGAAATCCACTTAAACATATTCTAACATATAAATGAGCCCTAGGAATTCCTTATCTAGATCCTAGCAAAAATATTCTAGTAAGCACCCAATCATTCCTCAAAAAGCTCAAATTCCTTGAGCCATTCCAAATCATCTATTGGCTTGAACTGGTATAGCTTGCGCATGAGCTTATATGCAACCAGTGTACGCCTACGGTGCACTAGAAGCTCGACACCATCGATATCTACCAAGAAGGAGTAATAATGTGGTACCCCAACTAGTAAATGTAGATCTCGTGGTCATAGGATACTGACCCCAAGCTGTGTAGCATTGAGAATGAGATCCAAATCCCTAAGAAAATGCGGATAAAATAGTTTGTGGGTCATTTACCCAACAACATCCTTCGAAACCCTAAGATCAAGAAGAGAAGCTACAAACCAAGCTGGTATATTTGTATTTACATGATGTCGCTCCTCGGAAACTAGAAATTTCCTTCCCAAAATGAGTTGAATGACCTTCATTGTCACCAAACCTCTCTCAATCAACACCAGTTTAAGAAGTTGGTTTGAAATTCAGCCTAAGAATGACAATTGAATTCAATCACTCTTGAGTAGGATTGAAGTTTCAATCGTGTACATAAATTCCAAACTCTCAATTCAGCCCACCATTATTCCAGACTTAAAAGAACTACCTATGTGTGTAATCATACAGGAATAAGGCGAAATCCTCTAAGATAAATCAAGGTACTGAAACACATGAACAAAGTAATGGTGTAGTAATGGTTAATGATTCCAAGGTAAGCCTAATCTGGCATGAGAACATAAGAAATCTAGACCATTTTCTTTGATAGGAAAGTTGGCTCATGTGAAGGAGAACACATCCTCGATGGGTGCAGTTTCTGATGGGAAGGTGGCATGTTTTAAATGAACTCAAAATTAACTCCCACAGAATGACAACATGGCCATTACGAAAGATGGGAATTACCACCCAAATTTTTGGTAATACTTTCCTATAAAAAAAAAGTCATAGAAACTTCAATAAATTTAGAAAATGCTAGTAGAGTGCGTACATTTTAACATTCAATGGATGTTTAAATTAAATTTCATCTATTATATGTTCTTTGATTTTTTTTTAATTGTTTATTGTTTGAAATTTTTCAATTGATCACAAACTTGGGAATGTTGTTTTGTGAACACATTAAGCTTGCTGAGAACATTTGATTTCTTGGGATTATTTTTTTAATAAAATTATTAATTACTATGTATTCAATGCAAAATTTACTGAATTTTTACTGATTTTTTATTTCTCCTTATACTTATACTATACTCCATTATTTCTAAAGATATTTTTGTATCTATTATTTAAATTATTTTTAAATATATGCACCATAAATCCATACAAAGGCAACTTTCACTATATGTAGGTGCAAATAAGTTTGAAATCATTCTTATTAAATCTATTATCAAACTAATAGAGATAGTTTGGGTATGTGTTATATAGGTTTATCATTTCATTGCTACAAGGGAAATTATACCACTAGATATATGAGGTGTATTAAAAATCATTACGTAGATTTCAGAGGAGGAGAAAAAATTGACTGTATGCTAGATTTTTAGGGCATCCATTACTTATTGGGAAACAAGTAACATGTTTCATCTTTTAATTTTTCTATTTAAATTTGTTATAATAAACTTAATTTGATGCTATTTTTTTAAAGAAACACCTCAAGTCCCTACTCACTTATGTAATTATATTATTTTAGAGTTTAGTAAATGGTATATTTAATATTTCCCTTGTAAAGCACAATATTTGGTTAGTTATATGCGTGTTTTATATTTTATCTATTGTTACATATTTTAATTCTTAAATGACAACTCTAAATGATGCCATGTTTATAGATGTATATAAAGGGGAATTGAATAAAATTATGATTCCTTTTACATGTAGGGGGTTTTAAACTTGATATAGTTTGGCCACTCTCCTTATGGGATGTATGAAGTTTAGGATTGTTTGACTATATAATTCAAATTATAAGTAGGACAAAGTACTATTATATGTTCAATAGTTTGTTGATAGATTCTTGGTAACTTATAAAATTAGTAAGAGGTGCACCCAAAACACCCTTAGGAATCAAAGAGGGGTTAGAAAAATTCAATACCTTATTACAATCGAGAGTTGACTAGATTAAACATTAATAGGGCCTACTTAGAATCCTTTGAATCAAGTCATCCTCTACAAACTTCATAGTAAGGTGTTCTTGATGAGGATTCTTCCACCATGAGGAGGAACATGAAACCTTCAAGTGAGGATAATATAATGCCAAGTGACCAGTATAAAATCATTGTAGACACAAAAAAGGGATGCCTTCATAATCCAAATATTGGAACTAAGAGCTATCCCCAATCTATAAAACAACCTCCATCATGAGAGGTGAAGACAAGACCAATTCCGTAAGGATACAAGTGTAGGTGGTGTGAGATAACATGGCAGTGACATTAGCAACCATAATACAATGCTCCAAGGAGTTACCAATGCCCATATAACATGAATTACACCAAAAATGGAGTGGGAGATTCAAGAGGCAAATATGTGCTAGTTGTACTTATAAATCTAAATGTTTTTTCTTCATTTATTTAAAACATTATTTTTAAAAGCTTTGGACAAAATGCATGTTTTTACAAGTTTCAATTAGGGCTTATATTATGCTACTAAGAACTTAATCTATAGGAGAATAATGTTGTGTTTAAGAGGTTTGTTATAATTTGATATAAATGTTAATTTAAACTTTATTTATGTTCATTTGTTAATAATATAAGAAAATATGTTATTTTTTTTTCTTAATTGACATATGAGTATTTGAAAATTTTATTTATTGAATGAGTAGGAGTACAATATGGCGATGCTTTTGATTTTTTAATAATAACTCATATTTTAATTTTTTCTTTAAACTCATTTACATATAGCTAAAAAAATATACAATTATTTTCTACACTTTCCATACATTAATGTGTAATTTTCATGTTATATAGATTTAATGTAATTTATACACTATACAAATGAAAATACATAAAAGTTAAATAGTGACAACTTCCTTTTTATTTGTAATGCTATGTTAAAAATAGTAAGATTGTTGATATTATCAAGGACAAACACAAAATACAACAATGTGCTCCATGTTGAAATATTGTAAAGGTAATGACTAATATATTTTAGAGGGTTTAATAAAGAACAAATATAATGAGTGGATGTGGTTTATAGTTGTAGAAGAAAAAATTCTCTATAGTTATTTTAAAAAAATGAAAAAATATTAAATTTTTATGTAGACCACTTTTAGAATCTAAAGTAGTGCATGTTGGGAGAATTTTTTTAATATTAAGGAAAGATAAAAATTAGTCCATTTGACCAACACAATCATGTTTCACATGTCATATTTAATTTTACCAAAATTATCTTGACCCAATTATCTAAAATAAACTCTTGACAAAGGACCTTCTATTGAGGACACAAATTTCTATCATGATGAATTTTATTATATAAGGGTCATAATTTTCTATTTGTATGTGTCAATTATGCAAATTAATTTCCACATCAATAGATCAACTACCATTTGAATTCATACCATCAATAATCTTGACCACCCAAAACATAGAAAAATAGGAGAAAAAGTAACAACAAACAAGATTAAAGAAACTAAGCAATGAAATTATAATAAAGGCATCATGTATTAAATCTAGTTTTTCAATGAGCTTTTTTTCTGGGAAAAAATGAAGGCCAAGCTAAAACTAACCGACCCAATTGGTAGAAAGAAGAAGGACTGCCCAAGTGTTTGGTTCACTTGGTGCAATTTCCAAAAGGGTAATAGAAGGACTTATTGTCGACTGAACATATTCTATTTAAAGGGGGATTTCTTCATAGTGGACACAATGGAAAATGGTTGCAAAGTTGAATTCCACCCCTATACATTGTCCGATCACCACCCAATTAAAGAAATATTTTTGTTGAAGTCTGGTGGGAGGAATGCAAGGAGAAGAGGGGGAGGCTTCATTCTTAACACAACCCTGTTGAAAGACAATGATTGTTTAGATGCCATTGGGGCCCTCAGAAAAATCAATCAAGGGTTGTATAAAAGATTGAGTGCCTTGGAAAGATGGGAGTTGAATGCCAAAGGGTGGACATCTCTATTTCAAGTGATTGGAAAAGAGAAAGCCCTTGACAAAAGAAGAGTAGAAAATTTGTTACAAGAGGAGCTCTTGCAAATAGAAAGTTGTATGTAGAAATCCCCTAAGGAAGTGGACCTGGAAAATAGGCTTAGGGATGCTAAGGGTGTGTTAAGGAGAATCCAAAACTTCAGAATTCAAGGACTCAAAGTGAGATCCAAAATTAATTGGTTGGAAAATGGGGAAAAAGGCTCAAAGTTTTTTTTTAGATTTCTGAAAGAAAATAACATAAAAGAACACATTGAATAGATACAGGTGGAGGGGACAACCTTCACAGAACCAAAGGATATAAAAGAGCAGTTCTACAATTTCTATAAACAAATTTTCACCTTAGATTGTAGGAGGGAAGGCTATAAAAATGCAAGAAATATGATAAAAGACAGTGTCCCAAAAAATATCTCAACATTAGAGGCACAAGGGCTAGGTAAAGAGATTACAAAAGAGGAAATTGAACAAGCAATCAGGTCAATGTAGAATGACAAGTCCCCAAGTGCAAATGGACTCTCGGTTAAGTTCTTCAAAACCTTCAGTGAATGGATCATAGATGACTTATATGATGTATATAAAGAAGCATTGGCAAAAGGCACATTGGGGAAAAACATCAACAGGGGCATAATAAAGATAATTCCTAAAGAAGGAGACAAATATCAAATAAAGAATTGGAGGCCAATAAATCTATTGAGCGTCTCCTATAAAATCCTAGCAAAGGTCCTGGCCAAAAGGTTGGTGAATATTCTGCCAAAATTTATAAACAACACTTAGGCAGGGTTCATTAAAGGCAAATATATACTTGAAAATCTAATCACTAGCTGGGAGGCCATGGAGTGGGAAAGAACAACTGGGCAAGAGGCAATAATGGTGTTGCTAGAATTTGAGAAAGTATATGAACAAATTGAGTGAGAGTTTATTAGGATAATTTTGAGCACCTTCAAGTTCCCAGAAGCTTTCTGCAATATGTTGGGCACTCTCTTCAAGGATGCAGTGGCCCAAGTTGACATTAATGGGACTCCCTCAGCGGAAATCAATCTGGAAAGGTCTATAAGGCAAGGTTGTCCCCTATCCCCTGCACTATTTGTGATAGCCTCAAATA
>CM021110.1:90856159-90975700 GCA_007115665.2 Sequoiadendron giganteum | reverse complement strand
AAGTCCCCAAGTGCAAATGGACTCTCGGTTAAGTTCTTCAAAACCTTCAGTGAATGGATCATAGATGACTTATATGATGTATATAAAGAAGCATTGGCAAAAGGCACATTGGGGAAAAACATCAACAGGGGCATAATAAAGATAATTCCTAAAGAAGGAGACAAATATCAAATAAAGAATTGGAGGCCAATAAATCTATTGAGCGTCTCCTATAAAATCCTAGCAAAGGTCCTGGCCAAAAGGTTGGTGAATATTCTGCCAAAATTTATAAACAACACTTAGGCAGGGTTCATTAAAGGCAAATATATACTTGAAAATCTAATCACTAGCTGGGAGGCCATGGAGTGGGAAAGAACAACTGGGCAAGAGGCAATAATGGTGTTGCTAGAATTTGAGAAAGTATATGAACAAATTGAGTGGTGTTGCTAGAATTTGAGAAAGTATATGAACAAATTGAGTGAGTGTTTATTAGGATAATTTTGAGCACCTTCAAGTTCCCAGAAGCTTTCTGCAATATGTTGGGCACTCTCTTCAAGGATGCAGTGGCCCAAGTTGACATTAATGGGACTCCCTCAATGGAAATCAATCTGGAAAGGTCTATAAGGCAAGGTTGTCCCCTATCCCCTACACTATTTGTGATAGCCTCAAATACTTTGCACTTTATACTAATAATGGACAATGATTCCCCAAGGGTAAAAGGTATTACTCTACCTAACCAAGAAGCCCTTCTTAGCATTCAGTTTGCAGATGATACTACTTTATTCCCACTGCTAGGAAAACAATATAGTGAACCTTATGAAAAAACTAGATATTTTCTATGTTGCTTCTAGAGAAAAGGTTTCCACTACAAAATCCTTCATGCTAGGTTGGAAAGAGGAACCCCCAGACTAGCTGAATAAGTATGGTATGCAATGGGGTGGCCCTCAAAAACAAGTCAGGTACCTTGGTATTATATTCTCTATCAACCCCAACCTAAGAGAAATGTGGCTCTGGATACATGCAAAAATATACAAGAAAATTAGTAATTGGAACAGGCAACCCCTATCCTTGGCAAGAAGAGTATAGGTTTGCCAAAAAATTCTTGCCTCATACAGTATTTACTATGCATCTGTTTAGATGTTCAACAACTACCAAGTTGATGAAATCCAAAAAAAGATTTGGAGGTTCCTTTGGTCTGATGGGAAAGGGAAGAGAAAGAAGCATGTTGTAAGATGGGATTGGTGTTGCCTAAGCAAGGTTGCTGGTGGGATGGGATTGAAAGACCTAAGGCTACAAGGAATCACGATGACATCCAAGTGGATCTCAAGGGCTCTGGAGGGAGATGAGCCTTGGAAAATATTGATCAGAAGCAACATTGAAAGGGGAGCACCAAAACATGCCAAGACATGGAAAGGGCTCCCCATAAGCGATCTCATCTGTTGTAGACACCTAATTGTCCTTGTGGGGTCTGTGGTATTTAAGATCTTTTGGAAGGCCTGGGAGCTCATAAAATGGCATATTCATAACTCCCAAGCCTTCTTGAATAGTACATTATTTGTGCAAAGGTCAATCTGGTGGAATCTCTATCACAATGGTAAGCCCTTAGTTTTAAAACAAGGTTGCTTGGCCAAGGCTTGGGAAAATAAAGGAATAAAATATATTGCTGATATCCTAAACCAAGATGGCCTGAAAGATTGGATTATACTCAACAATGAATACCAGCTACCTAAATCCAATTGGAGGACATACTCTGTCATAAGGGATGCATGTAAGGAGATTGCAGAAAACACAAACCATGAGGTCGATTTCGATCAGTACAAGGACTTTAGATGGAATGATGGCTCCAATCTCACCAACCTGAGTTCAAAAAAAGTTTACAACACCCTCACCAACCAAGTCCAAATATTTAGCCACTTAAACAAAACATGGGAAGCAAATCTGAATAGCCAAGAATGGGGAAAAGTGATTAGAAACACTTGGGCAAGTGTACTTGAGCCAAAGAAGGCCTGCTTTCATTGGCTCCTTCTTCTACAAAGGCTTCCAATCAAATACAAGACATAAGATATCGAGATCTGCAACATATGCAGAGTGCCAGAGTCCATTAAACACATCTTCTTTGACTGTGTGTTCGCAAGGGAAGTATGAAATATTTTTTGCCACAAACAATGCATATGGGATAAAATGAATAACTTAAGAATTGATAGAATTTTTTTTTTGTTTTCTAATACTATTGGAAAATATTTAATGTTGTTTTGGATTATTGTTTCAACTGAAATACTGTGGTTCATTTGGAAAAAGAGGAATGTGGAAAAATTCAGCGGGGCTAAGTGTGCACTTACTGAGTCTTGTAAAAGGCTCACACTCTCTAATATTTCTATGCAGGTGGCTGTCATGATTAAGGTGTCCAAAGAAAATTTCTTGAAGCTCATTGAAGATGGTATTATCCCAGTTAGTATACAGGATGTCAACTTTGTGCATGACTGGCAATACACCACGAAGGTCTTTCTAAAAGCTCTTGAGTTGTTCTAGAAGGAATACAATGACATGGAAAGAAAAGATGGCCATGGAGAGGATCCTCCCCCAGTGCTTAGCATTGAAGACTTCACCCGAGATGAAATTGAAACATCATGTGCAATTTTAAAGTTGAAAGATGCAAAATGCAGGGCTAAAGCCAATCCTTAATGAACCGAATTTTCTCCCTCTTGATATTGCTGCTACAAAATGGGTTTTTGAAACTATTTTCTTATGTCATATGTATCTCTTATAAAGGTGAACATGTTAAACCAAGGGTTGTAGATGTAATGAAAATTTTGTGATAAGATGTAAAGCATTGGGGTAGCCTACTAGTTGGGTTTCTTTTTTGAAAGTATGTATTTGGCACTGCTATAAACTCTTTGTGGTGATGTATACTGTTGTTCAAACAATGATTAATACAAAAAAATATAGTTTTTCAAAAAAGTGTGTAAATAGACATCCATAATGAATAATATATACATCAAATATTGTAGGAAAAAATAAGATATCCATATATTTAAACTCAACAAAATCAAACATCCAAATATTAAAAAATTATAGATAAACAACACCTATTATTTGTTGAATGCTAAATTAACTAAAATTTAATTTAAAGTTTGTGAGTATGCCTCTCATAAAAATATGCACAATCTATGATAGAACAACTTAAACTTCCACCTTTCCTCAAAATAATAATTCTAAATATAACTTTTAAATTATACCATTATAAAATTAAACACTTTAAACATAACTATTAAATACTTATATGAAACCTACAACATACACATCACACTTGAAGTACAATCACCGATTTCAACTTTTATATTACAGGAACTTAAAATACCAACAACATTCGTTTAAGCTAATGCATTTCCAAATTATTAAAATGCTAATTATTTTGTTTAAGCTAATACATTTTTAAATTATTATTATTAATAATCAAGATTGTATTATAATGTAAAGTTTTATAATAAAAATTCAAACCAAAAATAAATCAAAGAAATGACATGCACTTCTATAAATTTGTCACCCTTCTCTAGAATTTATGACTTGCTATTTTAAGAAGCACATTCGTGGCATACTTTTCTTGGAATCTTAAATGTGTCTAAGTTTGTTTTACAGTAAGAAATTATTTCATCTTCATTCACAATTATGCTTTTTTCCAAAAACCACTGCTGCTTTTTATCTGTAGTATTTACTAAAATCCCTAAAACTCAAATTTCATAATAAAAACTAAGCTTTCCAATAATACCTCCTCGTCGTATTTCTCATAGGGAATCATGTAGCATAGAGTTATCGAGTGTTGAAACTTAAATTTCCTCCTACAAGTGGTTTAACATGTGAATAAATTATTTTAAAAAAATAACCCACCTACTTTGGCATGACAAGTAGACTTATCAAACACATGTAGTTAGAAAATGGGATGAAAATTACCTAAACATAAATTATAGATCAGAAAAAGATGCCATCATCTTTATCCGGATATAGCTTGGCTTGTCAGAGGCCATTAACTGCAAAGATGTATTTCTATTCGTTGAGGTTTTTGGTTTTACAAGGTGTCATTAATGGATTTAAAATATATTATTCTTACCATTCAAATGGGAGCGGTAACTGGGATGGAGGTGAGGGCAACTGGGTTTTGATTCCATCAAAAAATTAAGGAAGGATGGTTCTTGAATAAATGGGTTGCAAAAGACACTAATGATTACATTTTTTTAGTGATCTTAACCTCCTTCAATGTACATTACATAAAAATACAATAGATATTTACAAAAAATTCCTAAAGTAATGTTCTATATGAAAGTTGTTTTCCTTGGTTTCCTAAGTCTTAAGTTGTTGGAACTTTGTTGATAAGAATCCTAATCTGTAATTTATTCCATATTTTGTTTTGATAAGTATGCCTTTACATGAAATTGACTAGTTATCATTCAAACAGGTTAAGGTCATATACCTTGTAGTTTTCTAACCTTTTGTGTATCATATTTTGATGCACTTACCCTGCTAGGGTCATTGGCTTCCACATTAAAGAAGAAATAGGAACAAGTTTTACAAGCAAAGAAAAACCTCAAGAAGTAAGTCATTTCTGAAGTAGTTCACATAGTGAATAAAGCCCAAGAAGAGATGTTGAAAAAAATACAAGCCGGATAACTCCAAACCAACGAAAGGTTGGACAAGCTAATATTAGGCAAACCAAATATTAGTAAACAAATAAAAAAAATACATTAAGGAGACTAGATCTATCAAGAGATACACAAGGAAGAAGAAAAATGTACATAAATATACCTTCTTCCCCTTTTAAAGAAACCAATGGGTCCACTAGCCAATAGGTACATTCCCCTCAACATGTTTTTAATATACTATCCTCCCTTGCCACTTATCCTATTCATTAAGGACTTTTTATAAAAAAGAACAACTCCATCCAGTAGCTTCACCATAATTGCTTCAATTATTGTTGGTTGGCTCATAATTTGATCTTTCTAATATCTCATATTTCCAAAAATTTAAATTGGGAGACATACTAGAACAAATGACAAGGGAAGATATTCTCAAGAAGCATATTGATAACACTAAAAAATTAAGAGAAGTTGTCAAGGATATCAAGAAAATAAATATCATCATATAGGGGTGCCTTTAAAACCTCTGGTTGCTTAGATAAATATTTTAGTGCATGGTGTACTCCAAGACTCTAAATTTTAAAAAATATGATAGAGCATAGAATAGACGAGGAAAGGAAAAAGTGTGCAACCACATATTTTGTACCTTAGATAATAAAATCAATACGCTAAAGAATACAAAGGGTGGTATTAATGCTTTGTATCAATTTTATCTCCAATGGACCATAGTCAACACAAATATGAAATCACAAATGGACCAAATTAAAGAACATATTCTAAAAATAGAAAAATATTATGATGCTTTCATAGATTCAGATGGCCAAACTTGAGGATAAATGGAGACTTTACATTCATAATTTTAGCAATTGCAAGACCATACCTAGATTAGACAATTTGTCAATTGTGTCAATTCTGAGAAATTAGTTTAAGGTTGGCACATGTTATAGGATACCTCTAAGAATTAAAAAAACTAGCTTAGCAAATTTATATCCCCACAACATGTTGAATAACACCTTTTTCACTTATCAATGTGCAAAATCAGCTACTCCATCTTGCTAAAGCTCAATGGGACAACACTTTTGATAAGCTCAAGGAGATCTATAAATCAATCCTACTAGTTCAAACTTTGTCCATATAGAGTTGTCTTGAGGAAAAGATAATTTTTTATAAGGGGGAATGATGTTAGCAAGGGAATGACTAGAACCAAAACAATAATGGAATTCCTACCAAAAATTTCCACAAAGAGGTTGCAGAGCTCCTAGTTGAAGAGAAACCCTCTGATAAAATAGTAGAATTTGAGGGACATGTCCCACCTAATAGATATATATATAAGAGAAAATATAATGTAAAAAAATTAGTAAAAAGATATATAGAAGGAAGAAAGAAAGGATTTTAGATGCTCAAAATTGTAATGGGATAAGCCCCATAATTTATGTACATGATGAATAAGTGTTAATATATATATATATATATATATATATATATATATATATATATATTTATATATAATTAAAGTTTAAATGTGTTATGGTAGAAGGAAACTAGCCTTTTGTTTATATATTTCTCTATCAACTAGTCTATTCATGGTCTTTAGTAATCTCTAATATCTCTCTTAATATTGAGTCTGAGGTATAAACACAACATATAAAGATTGATAATGTATTGGTCTGTGTTTACCCCACTTTCTTGCTAACAAGCATCTCCTCCCACATTCACTCACCATGAAATCATATGATCCCAATATCCACCTCAAAGAGTAGGGATGTTAATTATGGTCCTAATTGTATATATGTTAAAAATCAAGTATATGTTTATTATTTGGTCTTTATAGGTAGTTCTATATAGATGATTCTAAAACATATATCTATCACAAATGGTTATTCAAAATTAAAAAACTTAGGTTTTTATATTACTATCTTGGACTTAAAGTGTGGAAAAACCTCAATTAGATTTTTGTATCTCAATTGAAATATATGTCATGACATTTCTCAATAAATTTAGGATGCAAGATTGCAATATCATGTCAATACCCATGGAGATAGGATTATAACTTTCCTAGGTGACATGATCCATCTTTTGGGTTAATTCTACTCATTTGTGTAAGTTGATTGGAAGTCACATTTACTAGACCTACAATGGGCTATATATCAAATACATTGTCAAGTATCTTTCAAGGTTCACGTGGGAACCTAAGGAAGTGTGGCCTAGAATATAAATAGACTAAAAAATTTCCTTTGTAGGAATACATGATTGTAAACTATGTAGGTTACTTGAATGATAATATATCTACTTCAAGATTTATTTTCCTGTTGAGATCTAGCCTTAGATCATTAGGGAGAAAAAATAGTGAACTACTATTTCTCACTCTTCCATAGAGTTAGAATATCATGCCAAAAGTAGAGCTATCTATGCAGTACTATAGTTATGTTGCATTTTTATTGGCTTGGGATGCTCTTTAGACACATCCTACAATTATATTTTACAATAATAAAAGTGTGTTGAATATTTTTTGGAATCCCATTTTATTTAAGCATACTTTAAAAACATAGAGTTTCTATGCCACTACATCTATAGACATGTCCAACTATAGATTATTCAACTCTAGCATTATTCCACTCAAGAGAAATGTGCTAACAACATTACCAAATATCTTGCACTAGTAAAAGGATCTAATAAGGGGGATTTTTAAAATAAAATATTATTTTACATCATTAATAATAATAGTATTGTTTTAATGTTAGTAGTTGGTTGGGTACAGTAGTTACACAATTTTCTTCAACCAACTTTTATAATTAAATACATTTCCTCCCATCAATAATATCATTTCCATTGCCTTTATGATATTCAATTATAACATCATATGAAAGAAAATAAATAAAGTCATCACAATATACCTTGTAAAGTTTATATTATGCTTTTATGCTTGTATGTAAGTATGTATGTATGTATGTATGTATGTATGCATGTATGTATGCATATATGTATGCTTGTATGTATGTATGAATGAATGTATGAATGTATGCTTGTATGTATGTATGTATATATGTATGTATGTATGTATGTATGTATGTATGTATGAACATATGCTTGTATGTATGTATGTATGTATGTATGCTTTTATATATGTATGTAAGGGTTTTGGATTTAGGGTATATAAGGGCTAGGGTATAGGTTATAAGAATGAGGGTTGAGGTTTTGAGGTTTCAGGGTTGAGGGTTTAGGGTTTACAATTGAGGGATATAAAATTAAGTGTGTAAGGTATAAGGATTAGGATTTAGGATATTGGGTTTAGGGTTTACAGTATGGATTGAGGGTATAAGACATAGGGTGAAGGGTTGAGAGTGTATGGTTTAGGGTTTAGGGTATAATGGTGAGGTTATAGGGTATAGGGATGAGGGTTGAGGGTGTAGGGTCTAGGGTTTAATATTTGAGGTATAGGGTTGAGGATTGATGGATTAGGGCTTAAGTATATGGTTGAGGGTTTATAACTAAGGGATAATGTTCAAGGTTAAGTGTCTAACTTGTATAGGGTCCAGGGTTTAAGGTTGAGGATATAAGGCATACGAATGAGGGTTGAGAGATTAGGTCATAAGTATAAGGTTGAGGGTATAGGGTAGAGGTTTGAGGGTTGGTGGATAATGTTCAGGGTTGAGTGTCCAAGGTTGAGTGTATAGGGTCTAGGTCCATTAGGGTTTAAGGTATTGGGTTGATGAATTAGGGCTTAAGTATAAGGTTGAGGGTTGAGGTTGTAGGATGTAGGTTTTAGGGTTTAAGGGTTGAGGGATTGGGGTTGAGGATTGAGGATTTAGGGTTGATGGTTTAAGGGTTGAGGGATTAGGGGTTTAGGGTTTAGGGTTTAAGGGATTAGGGTTGAGGTTTGAGGGATTAGGGTTTAAGGGTTGAGGGTTAAGAGATTAGGGTTTAAGGTATAGGGTTGATGTATTAGGGTTGAGGATTTAATGTATAGGGTAGAGGAGTGAGGGTTGATGGATTAGGTTTGAGAGTTGAGAGTTGAGGGTTTAGGGTTTAACATATAGGTTTGAGGGATTAGGGTTGAGGGTATGATGTATAGGGTAGAGGGTTTACAATTGAGGGTTGATGGATTAAAGTTTAAGGTATAGGGTTGATAGTTAAGGGTTGAGGGTTGAGGGTTTAAGGGTTGAGGGTTTAAGGTTTGAGGGTTGAGGGTTTATGGTTTAAGGTTTGAGGTTGTAAGGTTTGAGGGTTTAGGGTTTAAGGGTTGAGGGTTGAGATTAGGGTTGAGGATTTAAGGGTTAAGGGTTTAAGGGATTAGGGTTTAGGGGTGAGGGTTTTAGGGTTGAGGGTTAAGATAATAGGGTTTAAGGTTAGGGTTGATGGATTAGTAAGTAGAGGATTTAGGGTTCAAGGTTCAGGGTTCATGGATAAGGGTTGAGGGTTGAGAGTTGAGGATTTAAGGTATAGGGTTGAGATTATAATGTATAGGGTAGATGGTTTAAGGGTAGAGGGTTTAGGGTTTAAGGGTTGAGGGTTGAGGGATTAGGGTTTAAGGATTTAAGGGTTGAGGGTTTAGGGTTTAAGGTATAAGGTTGAGGGATTAGGGTTGAGGTTCCAATGTATAGGGTAGAGGGTTTATAATTGAGGGTTGAGGGTTGATGGATTAAGGATTGAGGATTTAAGGTATAGGGTTGAGGGATTAGGGTTGAGGGTTTAATGTATAGGGTAGAGGTTTGAAGGTTGAGGGATTAAGGTTTTAAGGGTTGAGGGTTGAGGGATTAAGGGTTTAAGGGTTAAGGGCTGAGGTATTGATATATTAAGGGTTTAAGGTATAGGGTTGAGGAATTATGGTTGAGGGTTTAAGGGTTTAAGGATTGAGGGATTAGGTTTGAGGGTCTAACATATAGGTTAAAGCATTTAATTTATAGGGTAGAAGGTTGAGGGATTAAGGGTTTAAGGGTTGATGGCTTAACGGTTGAGGGCTTAAGGGTTGAGGGATTAATCTATTAAGGGTTTAAGGGTTTAAGGTTTAACGGTTGAGGGTTTAAGGGTTGAGGGATTAATGTATTAAGGGTTTAAGGTATAGGGTCGAGGGATTTGGGTTGAGGATTTAATGTATAGGGTAGAGGGTTTAGGGTTGATATTTGAGGGATTAATGGTTTAAGGGTTGATGGATTAATGTATTAATGATATAAGGTATATGGTCAAGGGATTAGGAATGAGGTTTTAATATATAGGGTAGAGGGTTTAGGGTTGAGAGTTTAGGGATTAAGGGTTTAAGGGTCGATGGATTAATGTATTAAAGGTTTAAGGTATAGGGTCGAGGGATTAGGGTTGAGGGTTGAGAGTTTAGGGATTAAGGGTTTAAGGGTTGATGGATTAATGTATTAAAGGTTTAAGGTATAGGGTCGAGGGATTAGGGTAGAGGGTAGAGGGTAGAGGGTTGACTATTGAGGGATTAGGGTTGAGGGTTGAGGGTTGAGGGTTTAGAGTTTAATATATAGTGTTGAGAAATTAGGGTTGAGGGTATAATGTATAGGGTAGAGGGTTTATAATTGAGGGTTTAGGGTTGATGGATTAAGGGTTTAAGGTATAGGGTCAAAGGATTAGGGTTGAGGGTTTAATGTATAGGGTATATGGTTGAGGGTATGGGGTTTAAGGTTTTAAGATTGAGGGATTAGGGATTAGGGTTTAAGGGTTTAGGGTTTAAGTTTTAAGGGTTGAGGGTTTAAGGGTTTAAGGTATAGGGTCAAGGGATTATGGTTTAGGGTTTAATGTATAGGGTAGAGGGTTGAGGGTACAGGGTTTAAGGGTTGAGGGTTTAAGAGATAAGGGTTTAATGGTTGAGGGCTTAAGGGTTGAGGGCTGAGGGCTGACAGTTTAAGGGTTGAGGGATTAGGGGTTGAGGGTTTAGTGTTTAAGGTATTAGAGTTGAGTGATTAGGGGTTGAGTGATTAGGGTTGAGGGTCGAGGGATTAAGCATTTAAGGGTTGAGGGTTGAGAGTTTAAGGTTTGATGGATTAGGATTTGAGGGTTTAGGGTTTAAGGGATTAAGTTTGAGGGATTAGGGTTGAGAGTATAATGTATAGGGTAGAGGATTTAAAGTTGAGGGTTGAGGGTTGAGGGAGTAAGGGTTGAGGGTTGAGGGATTAAGGGTTTAAGGTATAGAGTTGAGGGATTAGGGTTGAGAGTTGAGGGTTGAGGGTTTAAGGGTTTAGGGTTTAAGGGTCGAGAGTTGAGGATTTAAGGTATAGGATTGAGGGTTTAGGGTTTAAGGGTTGAGGGTTTAGCATTTAAGGGTTTAGGTTGTAAGGGTTGAGGGTTTAGGGTTTAAGGTATAGGGTCAAGGGATTAGGGTTTAGGGATTAATGTATAAGGTAGAGGGTTGAGGGTTTAGAATATAAGGGTTGAGGGATGAGGGATTATGGTTTAAAGGTTTAGGGTTTAAGGGTTGAGGGTTTAGAATATAAGGGTTGAGGGATGAGGGATTATGGTTTAAAGGTTTAGGGTTTAAGGGTTGAGGGTTGAGGGATTAGGGTCGATGGTTGAGGGTTTAGGGTATAGGATTGATGGATTATGGTTGAGTGTCTAATGTATAGGGTAGAGGGTTTATAGTTGAGGGTTGAAGGTTGATGGATTAAGGGATTAAGGGTTTAGGTTTTAGGGTTTAGGGTTTGTGGTGTAGAAAATGTATACCTTAGATTTTCACACTATGTTTGGGTCCCTTAATTAAATTGTGTAGAAAATACCTACAAAGACCCATTTTCCCTAGGGAGAATGTGTCCTAGGAGGACACTCAACAAGAGATTTTGGTGAAGGTGCATAAATTCATACTCTTCTCAGATCTGCTGGAAGTTGGTTGATTTTTTTTTGTTAGTATTTAAATTGATGCTTCAAGTTTTACATTGCATAATTATATTCATTTGGTATTTTTCATTCATCTCCCAAAAGTGCATTTTAGGTTGATTTACCCCGTCCTTAGTCATAAGGAAAACATCAATATCTCCATTAAGATTGACTCACCTAAGGGTTGAAAGTCGATCTTACCCTAGGGGATCTCTTTTTCCTAGTGAAAGTAGGGAAATAGGTACATTACCCCCATTCAAATCCCACCTCACCTATTCCCCTTCATTTCATTTTGGTGAACCTGACATTGTACATCTTAGTTTTTGAAATTAGAGTCAATTCAAACCCTAGATCTAGGATTTGCATTAATTTGCATCTCATATAGGGTTCTAAATTTGCATCTTTGCATTGTTTAAAATCTGAAAAATTCAAAAAAATTGCATTCATATTACATTGATTTTGCATAGTACTTGCATATTAGTGTACTTTCAATCATTTACATTAGTAAATTTGGTAAAAATTGCATTTCAAAAAGTGTCACTTTTTCCATCATTTGTCACTAATTTCACTTGCATTAGGACAACAAAATATAGAAAATTTTGTGACTGAAGCTACAATTTGTAACCAAGAACAAAGAACACAAACAACTCAGAATTTGCATTTTTCATTTTTTAAAACCTTGAACAAGGACCCATTTTCCTTTGGGTGAATGATTCCTTGAAGTCCCATCAAAACCAACTTTTTTGAGCATTTTTCTAGTCTTCTGCACATCCCAAATTCGTCGGTAAACCACTATTTTAGTTTGTTAATTTTTGAGATTTTTTGTTTTATGCATTAGGTCTAATCATCCATTTAGTTTAGGCATTGCAAATTGGGAAAAATTTGGCATGTTTCAAGTGTGGATAATTTTAGATATGTATACATTTGTTTTATTTTCAACATCATTTCATAGTTTAGATAGATTAATTTACATTTTACAATCATTGGAAACCATAAACTACCCTAAAAACATCAAAACAAAAAACAAAACTAAATGATAAACCTTCGAGAAAGCATATCTTTCAAACCCTTTAGTTGTGATAACTTTGACATGTTAGATGAAGCCCTTGAGGATTTCATCTCACCTATATCATCCACTAAAGCTTTGGTGGAAGAGGATGCAATCATATACAATCATGAAAATCCTAGTTGTTCTTCTCTTGATACCTCTCCTAGTTGTGACAAAGGTATCTTGGTGTTAGAAGACCTAATTATTGATCATCATGAGAATATTATTTGTCCCTCTTTCAATACTACATTTATCTCAATTAATAGTAATATGGATGGCATAGATGATGTTAATTTCACATTATACCCCCCTCAATAGGTCATCTAGGTAACTCAGTTGAGGTTATGAACGCACAATTGGATCTTCTTTAATTAGCGAGTCTCCTAAGTCTCTTCCCATAATAGGACATCATAAATTACCTCAAGGAGCTATCTTGAATTTTTCAAGGCAACTCACTAGTGACAATGTGTTGCAGCAACCAAGTTCTCATACTGTAGCTCACACATATAGCATTCCTCAGCATAGTGGTAAAGAGTATGATCTTGTTGAGAAACTTTGTCGTACTCTAATAAACATCACCCTTTGGGATTTGATTCAAACATCACCTACATACAATAGGATGCTCCAAGAAGTTTTGCAAAATAATGATATCCAATCTTTTGTTAAATTGAATGATGTAGCAACCTCATTTGATTATATGCAAGTGACAAATTCGGATATCACATTCCCTCAACAAGAATTACCCTCACTTGAGATCCAAAATAAACATGAGGCCTTAATGATAAAGGAGATCATTAATGAAACTAATAGACAATGAAGAAAGTATTAATGTTTGTAGCATTGATCTCATTGATAGAGTTGGTGCGGAAAAGAAGCTTATTCAATTCAATGATGTTAATATTTGTGGCTTTGAAAATGTTAATAGGAAACCATTAGGAATGATCACATTACCCATTGAGGTCAGACCTGTAGTTTTTCCTACCCCTATCCATATCATGCCAGGACCTCTTTCATACAACCTTCTCCTCAGGGTACCATAGATTCATGCCATGAAATGAGTCCCATCTACTCTTCACTATGAGATGAAATTTGAATATCACAACAAGATATACATGGTTGACGTAGATGAAAAAAGCTATAACTCACAAATTAAACATGATTATGACACTTCCAACACCCTTAATACTTTGATTCCAAATTCAAAGGTAGAACCTATACAATTTGATGGTAATCCTAATTGTCTTTCACCTACAACAAAGCTCTTAGGTGATGATTGGGGGTCATTATATTTTACACCTCGTTTCAAAGAAGAGTCAAAAATCTCACCCTCAAATTTCAAAGAGTCAAATACAAATGATTCATCTTCAAACATATGTTTTAAGGATGATTGGGGTTCATTAGATTTTACACCCTATTTTATGGGAGAGTACAAAATCTCATAATATAAACCAAAAAAACCTTGTGTCTCATTTGCTCAACTTCGTTCTACATCAACAATGTCACCCCATGGTGGTGATGGGGGATCTTCAACTCTCATCCCTCATGAGAGGATTATACACAACTTTACAAAACTTAACACGGATTTGTGTGCTCATGAAGAAGCCAATCCTTCTTAGAAGCATACAATATCTTCATTTGAGTTGGAAACATGTTATGGTCTTGGATATAAACTCCTTTATAAACATGGAGCAAAATGATAGATATCAAGTGAAGTCTATACTATACTTTTCCAAGTAGGGTCTAGGTTTCCAACCTTTATCGTCATCTTCATCTAAAGCCTTATCATCTAATGTGTGTATGACATCTTGTGTTGAGAAAGAAATATCTCCTACTATTGATCAAGAGACTATCTTTTCAAGGCTTCTCAAAGCCTGCTTTATTAGTGTTCCTTCAAGAACATGAAAGAAATTCTAGAAAAAGAGATTATTTTGTGCATATCATCAAGTGCATGGTCATTCAACTAATGAATGTAAGGCCTTGAGTGATAAAATTAAATATCTTAAGGATTGTGGTGCTCTTCCTTGTGTTGATGCACCCATTTCCTCTAATTGATAATGATTTTCATCCTATCATGTTGCTCATCACTATGTGGCATTAGTAGCTAAGTTATGTTTCTTGATCATTGTCATTCATGGTGGTACAATTTTAGGTGCAACCATATTTCTCTTGGTAGCAACATGATAGTTCTTGGTAGTTGTCTTTGTCTCTATGATTGGGGGGTAAGGATAACTATTTTTTGGAGGTATGCATTCTTTTAAAGGATCCCATCTTCTTCTCTTTCTCTTAAAATACCAACATAGCAAGTATGTTGACATTTTAAGTGGGGGGCATATTGTTCCCTATTCATTGTTTGCATGTTTCTTCTTAGTGATGATGACATACATCTCCTAGGGAGAGTGAAAATTTTATTTAAGGTGTGGTATTCTCAATTCATGTGATGTGTCTTCTTGGTGATGACATTGGGTTTGATGTCCTTCAAGAGTGTCACCTTTCTTGGCATATGACATTCCTCTTAGTGGTAATGCTACAACTTGCATTACCTAAGTTGCAAATCTGTTATTCTAGACTAGTCTTCTCTTGGTGACAGTAAGCATGATGTTCCCTAAGGTGGGAAATTTTATGAACTAAGCAAAGACCCTTCGAATATTCTATCCTATTGGATTTACAACCTTTTTCATGACCACCAATCATAACACAACTTGCTTACTAGTGGAGCCTTTTTCATGAGTGCCTAGCATAGCACAACTTGCTAGCCTTGTGACCAATTTTTTGTGATGCCTTATCAAAATTATCAAGAGGTATAACATGGTATGGTTGATGAATGGGATCATGTAGACCTGGCATGAATTTCCCATCAACCACCTTTTTGGGCTCACCTAGTGGACAATGGATTTCACTAGCCCATGTGAGCGCATTTTGTTTGTATAGTGGACAACGATTTTCCACTTGTAAACATTTTTTGGACAAAAAACTAAGGCTTGATCCTGATCCGGTGGACATTTTTTCAGTGAAAATTGAAGTGTCTTATTTTTCTCCAAAATCTGCACCATCAGAAAGAGCTCAGCGTCTTGGTTCCAACGCAACTCGAATTGAGTGAAAAAGAGTCCGTTTGCACGAGTTATGGCCGGTCAAACCTTTGGTCAAACTAGGATCAGGGCCGTCCAGGAAGTGAAAAAAATGATGTCATCAAAAGTTGTTGAAGTCGGCACCATCGGGAAGAGCTCGTCACAAGCTTTCCAACGCAAGTCGTTTCGTCGAAATCCGACATCGGACGCGAGAGTTATCAGTAGTCAAAGTTTCAGGTTTGACTTGGTGGCCGGAAGGTGAATGATGACGTCAGCGTCCGTACAAATGACGTCAGCAGTCCGTATAAATCCGAACTGGACCAGTCGGAAGCTGACACGTGGCAGTCCGTACTATCCGTACATGTCGACGAGGCGTGATGATGTGACAGGTGACGTCAGCAAGATCGACGAATCGGGCGTTGACACGTGTCCTCCGTACACACAGTCAGCGTTGAGGTGGCAGCACGGTCAGCATCCATTCAGCAGTACGGGGCCACATCATCATCCGAGTTGGCGGCCTAGTCAGCGTCCAGTCAGCTTACACGTCATCGTACAGTCACTGGCTTCGGCAAATCATGTCTCGCCACGTGGTGAATTCTCGACGCGCCACGTGTCCCCTGTCATTGGCTCATCCGTCCGTCGGTTGGCTATGTTTGTTTTATCAAAAGGTTGTTAGCCGGAAATCTCGAACCCGTGACCTCCGGGCAGTTAGCCAGCGCGTCCACCGTTCCACCAAAGCCGCCGTTCATTATCATGTGTTGCGATGGGTAGTTTTGTTGTATAACGGCCGAAAATTGGCTATATAAAGCCAGCGGCCGGGGTTGAACCCCCGACCGCCGGCCCAATAAAATGAACTGCCACTGATACACCCCGCGAGCAATCTAAAGTATGTATGGCATCGATGTCTTTTGATGAGTTATCAAAGCCAATTGCCTTATAAAAATCAAAACAAACTCCCTAATTTTGAAAATTAAACAAATTTTAATCTTTTAAAAGATTAAAACATAACCTCCAAAACCTCCAAAGCCCGAAAATAAGAAGATTGAAGGGGCTAAAATTAAATTGGGAGATTTTTAAGTAAATAAAGGGGGATTATTAAAGATTATGAGGGGATTATGTGAGATATGGAAATATTTTGTAAAATCAATTGGTTAGTAACCAATTTGAGTTAATTTTATGTATAAAAGGGGGTGTGAGATGAGAGTAAAAATCAAGTTTTCTTTCAGGTGACGAAGTCTTGAAGCTGTGGAGATAATCGAAAGAGAGGTCTTGTAGAGATTCCATTCTTGCACGTCAGAGCGATGTTATGCTGCCGAAGTGCTTGGAGAATGATTGTGGTGCTTTGTAATTGATTTTTGGAGTTAATCGGATCGGTCTCTCTATTGGAGTGGACCCGGAGACGTAGTCACGTTGTGACGAACTCCGTTATCAACTGTTTGCACTTCTCTTCTTCTCTCTCTCATCTTCTATCAGTTTTGTTAATTTCTGTTATGATCACCTTGATATTACTTTCATTATGTTATTTCCTTAAGTTAATTTTATTTTAATTAACTTGAAATAATCATTGTAAAGCATGGTAAAAGTTTAAGCATTTAAACTGCAATTTAGTCTAGATCCTATACAGATCAAGTGGTATCAGAGCTCAGTTGACTATTATTGCAGTTGTTTTCTTGAATGCTAACGAGATCCAGGATTCAGAAGGGCGAAGGCAAGCTTGAAGAATTTGATCCTGAGATCGGGAAGCGTAGATCATTTCCAAAGATGTCAGTTTCTGGAATGGAGGTTCCTGAAGAAATCAGTGAGCAGGAATTTCGAAGAGCATTCCTCGAGATGAAGGCTAAGGTGGATATTCTTTTTCAGGAGAGACAAGAACGGAAGGAACGTGAAGAAGGTTCGTCAAAGCAAGAAGATCGCAAAGACATGAAAGGGAAACATCATGAAGATGGTGGCAAGAAACCAAATCATCCCTTTTCTTCTTCTCCTCCCTCTTCTCCTTCTCCTTCTTCTCCATCTTCTCCTCATTCTATTTCTTCTAATCCTTTCAAGAGTGGGTATAAGCCTAAAATTAAATTGGATGTAAAATTTGATTTACCTAAATATTGTGGTGAACTTAATGCTGAAAAATTGGATGATTGGATTCAACAAATAGAGGTCTACTGTAGAGTCCAGAACCTAATAGATGATGTTGATAAGATCCAATTAGCTACTCTTCGTTTAGGAGGTACAGCCTTAACCTGGTGGGAGAGTAAATCTAAGGCAGAAGTTTCACAACATGGTAGAGTCAGTTTAACTTGGGCAGAGTTTGTTAATGCTCTTAAAAAGCAATTCTATCCCTTAGGTCATTTGCAACAGTTAATGATGGACTGGCAAATGTTTAGGCAAGGGAAAGGTCAAACTGTCCAAGAGTACACCCATGAATTCAGGAAAAGGGCTATTGCTTTGAATGTTCCTTTGTATACCCAAGACACATTGTTGAAATACATAGGAGGTCTACATTCCTACCTTAGGCATTCCATCCTGGTATTGAACCCTTGTAACTTGGATGAAGTGTCTGTTCAAGCAACACACTTAGAGACAAGGGGTAAAGGTTCCTTTATTGATAATGATAACTCTGTAAAGAAATCTTCTAAGGTTGCAGAGACAGGGAAAGGAAAGAAGGCAGCTACAGTCAAGAAGGATGACAAGCTTTCTTGCTCTCATTGTGACAGGAAGGGTCATGATGAAGATCATTGTTGGAAGTTGCATCCCAAATTGAAGCCTAAATGGGCTCAAAGACGTAATCAGAAACAGAAGGGTAAGGATAAATCCATGAATGTTGTTATGGATCTTGGTTCAGATTCAGATGATGAGACTAAGATAACAGCGATGGGTCTAAAAGGTAAAGCCTCTATTTCTGGTGTTTCTGTTGCAAGTTGTGCTTCTTCTTCTACAATTAATGATTTCTCTGAAGATGCAAAAAGGAATGAGTTGTTTCATTTAAGGGTTATGGCTAAGAACAGTAAAATTGATGCACTCATAGATAGTGGATCTCAGGTGAATTTAATTTCAGAAAGTGTTGTAAATAACTTGGGAATAAAAACTACACCACATAAGAGACCTTATCCACTAGGCTGGATTTGTGAAAATGATAAGCTGCAAGTAACAAAACAATGCATCTTAAGATTCACAATCACTAGTAAGTTTGTGGATGAAGTACAGTTTGATGTAGTTCCATTGGATATCTGTGGGATAGTGCTTGGTAGCCCTTACTTATATGACAGGAAAGCTATATTCTACAGGGAAAAGAATCATTATCACTTGTTTAAAGATGGCATTCAGTATATTGTACATTCTCACAGGATTAAGACTGATCATTCTTTTGCAAACACAGGGTAGTTAAAGAGGGTAATTAGTGCAAGTAAAGAATTAACTCTTATGTCTGTCAGCACAGGTGATTCTAAACTTGAACTTGGAGTAGCTAACCAGGGTCAGAAGTTGCAGGATGCACTTGTAGTACAGCATGAGAAAATGATGCTTGAAAGCATTGATGGATCCTTGGGTAAAAATGTTCCTGTTGTAAAGGATCGAATTGTTGTTGACTTATTTCCCTTCATTTCTGCATTGATTTTCAGCTTGATGCTAGTCAATTTTTGTTGGTTAGCGGCTATGGCAATTGATGTAGATGTTTATGGAAGTGATAACATACTGTTTATGTTCAACAACATTGTTGCAGTCTTTATTGTGCTTGTGAGCCAGATTTTCAGATGTACAGAGGATACAGGACAAGTGGGGAGGCCAAGTCCTCACTTATTGTCAGAGTAAATGTCACTTTTGGAGGTCCAAAAGGTCTTCAGTGGGGAGGCCTGATCCGGTGGACATTTTTTCAGTGAAAATTGAAGTGTCTTATTTTTCTCCAAAATCCGCACCATCAGAAAGAGCTCAGCGTCCTGGTTCCAATGTAACTCGAATTGAGTGAAAAGGAGTCCGTTTGCATGAGTTATGGCCGGTCAAACCTTTGGTCAAACTAGGATCAGGGCCGTCCAGGAAGCGAAAAAAATGATGTCGTCAAAAGTTGTCGAAGTCGGCACCATCGGGAAGAGCTCGTCACAAGCTTTCCAATGCAACTTGTTTCATCGAAATCCGACATCGGACGCGAGAGTTATCAGTGGTCAAAGTTTCAGGTTTGACTTGGCGACCGGAAGGTGAATGATGACATCAGCGTCCGTACAAATGACGTCAGCAGTCCGTATAAATCCGAAGTGGACAAGTTGGAAGCTGACACGTGGCAGTCCGTACTTTCTGTACATGTCGACGAGGCGTGATGATGTGACAGGTGACGTCAGCAAGATCGACGAATCGGGCGTTGACACGTGTCCTCCGTACACACAGTCAGCGTTGAGGTGGCAGCACGGTCAGCATCCAGTCAGCAGTACGGGGCCACGTCATCATCCGAGTTGGCGGCCTAGTCAGCGTCCAGTCAGCTTACACGTCATCGTACAGTCACTGGCTTCGGCAAATCATGTCTCGCCACGTGGTGAATTCTCGATGCGCCACGTGTCCCCTGTCATTGGCTCATCCGTCCGTCGGTTGGCTGTGTTTATTTTATCAAAAGGTTGTTAGCCGGAAATCTCGAACCCGCGACCTCCGGGCAGTTAGCCAGCGCGTCCACCGTTCCACCAAAGCCGGCGTTCATTATCATGTGTTGCGACAGGTAGTTTTGTTGTATAACGGCCGAAAATTGGCTATATAAAGCCAGCGGCCGGGGTTGAACCCCCGACCGTCGGCCCAATAAAATGAACTGCCACCGATACACCCCGCGAGCAATCTAAAGTATGTATGGCATCGATGTCTTTTGATGAGTTATCAAAGCCAATTGCCTTATAAAAATCAAAACAAACTCCCTAATTTTGAAAATTAAACAAATTTTAATCTTTTAAAAGATTAAAACATAACCTCCAAAACCTCCAAAGCCCGAAAATAAGAAGATTGAAGGGGCTAAAATTAAATTGGGAGATTTTTAAGTAAATAAAGGGGGATTATTAAAGATTATGAGGGGATTATGTGAGATATGGAAATATTTTGTAAAATCAATTGGTTAGTAACCAATTTGAGTTAATTTTATGTATAAAAGGGGGTGTGAGATGAGAGTAAAAATCAAGTTTTCTTTCAGGTGACGAAGTCTTGAAGCTGTGGAGATAATCGAAAGAGAGGTCTTGTAGAGATTCCATTCTTGCACGTCAGAGCGATGTTATGCTGCCGAAGTGCTTGGAGAATGATTGTGGTGCTTTATAATTGATTTTTGGAGTTAATCGGATCAGTCTCTCTATTGGAGTGGACCCGGAGACGTAGTCACGTTGTGACGAACTCCGTTATCAACTATTTGCACTTCTCTTCTTCTCTCTCTCATCTTCTATCAGTTTTGTTAATTTCTGTTATGATCACCTTGATATTACTTTCATTATGTTATTTCCTTAAGTTAATTTTATTTTAATTAACTTGAAATAATCATTGTAAAGCATTGTAAAAGTTTAAGCATTTAAACTGCAATTTAGTCTAGATCCTATACAGATCAGATCCATACCAATTGGATAAACAGTTGGCTTGATCCACCCCTTTCTCTTTTCTTTTGAATTAATTTTTATATTGTATGTTTGTGTATCTTGTCTTTCTACTTCATATCATGCATTCATGTGTTTCCATTTGTACTTATGTTGGTTTACCATGAGATCTTAGACCCTGGGGGCTTGACCACCTCCTTGATCTTTTTCATCCTATCCCATCAAAATTTGTGCACCTGGACCCCTCTTGACATATATTTGTCTACTTTAGAGTGAGTCTGAGCACAAGTTCATACTCTCACTAAAGTGGGGATAAAATGTAGTGTAGAAAAATGTATAACTTTACATTTTTACATAATTTTTGCATCCCTTAATTAAATTGGACTTAATTAAGACTCTAATTGACCCAATTATGCATTTGAAATCCTAGTTCATCATTTTTTTTGAAGGGGGAACTTGTTTTAAACAACTGCAAACATCAAATTAAACATCTTGAAAAATGTGTGTCCTAGGTTTAGGGCCTAGGACCCATTTACCCAAGGGAAAATGGGTCCTTCTTAGACTTACGACCCAAATTTAAAGTATGTTTTTGGCGGTATTTTAATGATCCTAATTCAAATTGCAATTGTCAGCTTTTGAATTTTAATTGTCAACAAATTAGAAAAATGCCTATAAATACAAGGTTATTTTATCAATTCAACATTAGGAATCAAGAGGGAAACTTTCATGTGAGAAAATATTATTGTCGAGAGCATTGAAGAGCATATTTATCAAGTATCTACAATAGAAATCAAGATCAATATCATCATGTCAAGTTTATTTGTACCCATGCATGTTTTTGGAGCTAACATTGTGATGTAGGTTTCAAGTTTTCAAGCATCAAATCAAGTGTCAAATCAACCATCCAATCAAGACATTTCATGCAAGATCTAATATTTGGAGTGATATGTTAGACTTCAGTCCTTTAAGGATCTCCATTCAAGGGTTTGGTGAGTTACAACAAGCTAGTGTCCATTCATCATTCCTTCTATTCATGCTTCATTGCATTTCAAGGTTAAATTACCAAAATGAGGTTTGACCAATGCAAACCCCTATTCACCCAAAAAAAAACGTTTTTCCCTCTCTTTGTGTATGTGCATGTTTGTAGGTGGAAGAAGGATTGAATATTTCAAAGGAGCATTTGCAAATTTGTAAAAGTTGTCAACATTATCGTCAAGCCACATAAACTCAGATCCTAAATTTATTTTTGAATTTCTGACAATGAAACTTGGGGAAAACAAAAGCTTAGATCCATCTCCAAAGGACCCAAAAAAGTGAAAAAAATCCCTACAAAGACTCATTCGCCCTAGGGCAAATTTGTCCTAGGAGGACACTCAACAGGAGTTTTTGGTGATAGGTGCAAAAATTCATACTCTTCTCAGATTTGTTGGAAGTTTGTTGATTCTATTTATGTTAGGATTTAAATTTATGATTCAATTTTTACATTGCATAATTGCATTCATCTGGTATTTTTAATTTATCTCCCAAAAGTACATTTTAGGTTGATTTACCCTGTCCTTGGTCATAAGGAAAAACATCAAGATCTCCATTAAGATTGACTCACCTAAGGTTTGAAAGTCAATATTTCCCTAGGGGATCTCTTTTTCCTAATGAAAGTAGGGAAATATGTACATTACCCCCATTCAAAACCTACCTCACATATTCCCCTTCATTTCAGGGTTTAAGGTTTAAGGGTTGAGGGTTGAGGGTTAAGGAATAGGGTTTAGGGTTGAGGGTTAAGGGATTAGGGTTTAAGGGTTGAGGGTTTAAGGGTTTAGGGTTTAGGGTTTAAGGTATAGGATAGAGGGTTCAGGTTTTAGGGTATAGGGTATAGTGTTAAGGTATAGGGTATAGTGTTTAGGGTTTAGGTTTGAGATATAGGGTTGAGGGTTAATGAGCAGGCTTAAGAGTATAGGGAATTGTGGTGAAACTTCATATCACACACAAAAAAAGGCATACATAGAAATTAAAATATGTTATAATTGGTCAAAGAAAGGTCTCATTGGTGTACCTCAACCCACCCCCTATTGACACATGATAAGAGTTAGAAAACCTTTACAAAATCAACTTTTTCAAAACGTGAGCAGGCTTTGGAAAATTTGAAATATGTATATCTTAAGAGAAAGCCAAAAAGTTCTTGCATTATAACATGAGCACATTTTTTCTTGCTCCAAAAATGGTAAATAAAGGCAAGACACCAGTGATCCATGCCCACATGCTTTGTTAGTATCCCTCTTTGCACGTGATTTGACAAAAAACACTTTTTCATGTTGTTGGGGAAAGCACGTGTAATTTTTACACATTCCACCACCTTTGAATCAACTTTCCACCACATTTTCTAGTTTTCCAACTTGGGAAGGAGGAAATAATAGAGTTTTAACATCAAATTTGATTATATGAACTCAAATTTTCATGTTTATAGTTTTGCAATGCTAATTATGATTGAATTGTTATAATTTAACATTATGTATTGGTTAATTCTATAGTTTTTAGTAATTCTATTAGAGTTATATAGAATTGATCGTTGAAAAGGAAGGAAGTTTGTAAAAGGCTCAAATTTTTGAGGACTTTGATGCAAGAATAAAAAAAGACTACACATAATTGGGTAGTTTCTCCAGTCGAATCTCTGATTTTAAGGTATTTCAAGTCATTATACATGTTCTTTACATTTTCCTTCATTCTCTTATGTGTGTTTATCACTTCTTATCATACATGCTTAATACAAAGCTTTGATTTTGTTATCATGTTGATTTTTGGATTAGAGTTTTCTAAGTATTCAAAATTATGAGTGCTCAACATACATAGCCTTAATCAAATGCATTAGATTTTGCGAAGGGATTAGATTAGATTTTGTTAAAATGAATATTCCATGTATCCTATAAAATTTGAAGTTATTTATTCTCCATTTGCAATTTTTTCATGCTTCTTGTGAAATCTTGTCACACACTTCAATTTTGTCAAACTTATGGGGTTCACTTCAACTTTTAAATGAAACTAATCATTGGAAACTTATTTTCAAAACCCTTTATGACTGGGAAACAACTTCAACTTCACACCAAACTAGCGAAATTCACTTATAGATGGCAAATAATCCAAATTAAAATGTTGGTTAAGGTTTGAGACAAAATGTGCAGCCAACATAACACCCTTTTATATGAAATTACACTCGGATCTAAGTAGTCAATGCTCATAAGCATCAAATAAAAATCCTAATAGGATTGGAAATAAGTGAATAAATATTCAAATGCCAACAAATGTTAAAAAATGAAGCCCTAGGGTATTGAAATTGCATGTATCTAAACTAGAGACCAATTTATCACCTTCAAAATGTCTTTATTTGATTTTCTACTTGTTGGAGCAACTTAAATTGACCAATATGCACATTTTTTAGATACATAATATTTAAGTTTTGTTTGGAAGCAATGAATGTATAGTTGTCATATGTCATAGGAATGTCATATGGTGAATATCTAGCAATTTTGGTGGCTAGAGATGAAAGGAAACATGCCATGAAGGTTGCATAATGCTCCATAATTTCTTAGATTTGATTTGGTACTGCCTTATGAAGATAGGAACCAACAATAAGAGATGGAAGATGGCAACAATGAAGTCCTGAAAGGCTAGAGCTAAAGGATGAACCTTTTAAAATGTTGGTAAATATCCAAAAATGCGTCCAAACATAAATAAATTTGGAATAAACTTGCCCAAACTGAAGTCAAACTCTCCTCCAAGGCTGGTGCACCCAATTGAATTTGAAGGTTCCTTAGTCTTTTTAGGGTTAATGTTATTATTTTGAATATTTGTATTAGTAAGATGTGGTAAAGCAATATAATGAGCAACTTACATATCATAATAAATAGATTTGATAAATAGAGCCACAACGTGACATGACATTGGGAACCATAAAAAAACCTACTAATGACTCTTATAAATATTCGAAAAAATGTTCCATACTTGGGATTACCCTACATCAAAATGAAAGAATGCATCGAGTGTGACAACCAAGCCCCTAGATAATTTGTCCCAAGGTGCCAAAGCCATATAGGGACATGGAATGACTAGTAGATCTAGATGGACTATTTTACTTTGTCCTTTGTCTTTCCTAATTTTTCCTTTATGTTTGGAAGTGTTTTTAGCTTATGTTCCTTGAGAACCCCATTTTTCAAAGATAATGCACTTTTTTGATTTATGTCAAACTTTATCAATGTCAACACCTCTTATATTGGTTTGATGGTTTAATCTTATGTTGTTTTGATCAATGTCCTCGTGCTCTTTGTTGCCCCTCCTCATGCCTCTTTTGGACTATCATATATTGTGTGTATTGTAATTTCATGACAAATTTTAGATTTATGTAAGTTATTTATTTACTCTATAGTACTATGGTGGAACTAATATTAATCACTTTTTCATGCTACAGATAAAATTATTTTCCATGCTAAGGAAATGATCAAGGATTAAACCAACACACAAAGAGCAAGAAGCTAATAATACAAAGAAAAAATAACATATGAGGGAACTTCATGAGAAGAGGAAATTGAACACGTTTGAAGAAGACATGCCAATTGAAGAGGAACATGAGTCATCAATGAGAGATATGGTATTAGTGGCACAAAGGGAATAAATGAAAAACCTTTGTGCAATGAGAGATTTGAATCTCATAGTTAGAGACACGTCCTCTACCACAAGTCAATGTGGAGAGACACCATCTATTGCATCTCAAGTTGAAAGTACATCATCACTCACATGTGAAGAAAGAGGTACACCATATTTATCATCTCAACTTTAAGGTACGCCATCTATTCCATCTCTTATCGAAGGTATGCCATCTATCCCATCTCATTTAAATATTGATGAAATTCCTAATTTTAAGAAAATATTACCTTTGAGAACAACTCCTAGAATTTTGCGTAGAAAGCCCAAGTATTTGATTGACATTGATGAGAATATTTTGCAGCCAATGGATGATAAGATTCCAAAATGTACTTGTAGAAGATATTCTCATAATATTTGGAGAGTGTTCTTTGAAAAATGAAATGAGACCGAAAGATGTCAACTATTTGTTGAAATGATGAGAAATTTAAATTATAGGTCCATTATGAAGATTCTTGGGTTGAGAACATCAGAGGATTCAAGTGACAAATTTGTTGTGAAAAATCTAATGAGTACATATGAGAGTGTGGGTAACACCTCATGCATAAAATATAGCAATTTCACACAATGTGTCATTAAATCAACAATAGTAAGTAATCAAATGAAGAAAGATCGTCTCACTAGAAAGACAAGTCAAGCATAGGGAATAAATAGAAAAAATTTTATCAAGAGCCGTTGGAAGGTGCCAAAGAATTGAGGACACCGATGACAATGAATAATGGAAATTTTTGGGGAGACTACCACGAAAAGATAAACTAATTAGTGAAGAATTGAGATCACTAATTGAAGACGTTTGGAAGAATAACAAAAGGGTATCTTTGAATCAAAGAGATGTGGTAAGAAAGAGAATTGGTAGTTGAAACTATGAGCGACATCCAAAGCATTTTTTGGATATGACTCAAATATATTTTTTTGGTAAATTTAGAGATGTATCCTCAAGTTAAAATTTGTCAAAGATATTTTGAAATGCTAAAGCCTTTATATGCCAAAATAAATCGTACATGCACTACTTGTTGTAGAGTACATATTGAGTTTTCTAACCATTTTGATGTTTATCGGTCTATATGTTTAGATTTGCATACTAACAATGTTTTGTAGGACTATGGCATACATGCCCCACATACATCTTCAAGAGACTACATATCAACAATTTTATGTGAAAAAGAGAAAATTCAATTATTCTACAAGAAATTATGCTTGTATGGCACATGTCAGCATTGTGGTGGCTTGCAAAATATTCCAATATGTAGTACACATGCGGTTTGAAATGAACTAGTAGAATTTCACAAGTATAAGGTGGTGGCCTATAATACAAAAGATGGTAAAGAAGCAAAAATATGTGATTTGGTTATTCAAAAGATTCTAGTGTATCAATTTATGTCTACATTTTGTGGCAGTATAGTGTATGAGTATGCAAGGCATACCCATAGAGCTTGATGGTTGGACTTGCAATTCAAGTTATGAAAGGACACATTTCCACTTGATAGCATTGCTTCAGTCATCGACTTTGTAGAAAACTAAAGGGTAAAAGCACAAAGTTGTGTCACACTTTCAACCAGTTTATCAACACAACTGAATTTAAGTATTTCTAACTAAAAATCAATTTTGGTCAAACATATGATCCAATAAGATTCATTCTAGCTAAGTTAGATACTTCCACAAATTTTTCAACTAAAATTGTTGGCTAAAATATATGGAGCACCACTTTGAGTCCAATTTACCAAAAAAAAAAAATTATTTGAAAAACTTGAAGTTTCAATAACTCTTGCTAATGTAAATAAAATTTTTAAAAAAAATTAAAAATACCCTTTTGTAGATCCATAAGTCTAGTTTTCAAAAATATATTTATTTTAAGAGATTAATTATTATTTATATTTTATTTTTTATTTATACTAAAAGTAGGTTATCAACACAAAATATTAGGTTGATTACCATGCAAAGGAAAAATACTAAAACTTATTAAAAAAAATTGAAAAAAATATGATGCACTAGATAAAAGAATCTATTTCAAGATGGTATTTTTTTTTTCCATTTTAGATAAATATTTAATATGATACTTGACGTCCAATGGAAACAACTATTTCTTTATTCACGCACATTTTAATATTTATTTAAAAATATATATTTATCAAATTTGGAAAAAAATATATCCATGCACTAAAGTTTCAAGTTATAAATACACACAAAAAAATTGAAAGAAAAAAAAAAATAGTATAAAAAGTTTGACGTCCCATGCAAATTCATTTTTCAACATTTTATCAGCAATTAAATTATAGTGTTAATTTATTAAAAACTAGTTTAAAATAATTTTTTATTTTGAAAAAAAATACAAACATAAAATATACTAAAAATACAAACATAAAATATACTAAAAAATACATATTTTACTAGTTCACATCATTTCAAAATTCAAAACATATATGCCACTTTTTAGTGATTCAAAGTTAAAAATTGGATCAGCGTTGGTCATTTCCTTTATAAAGTGTGACACAACTTTGTGCTTTTACCCTAAAGTCTACAACCATAATGTAAGGTGCAATCACAATACTACAACTCCACACAGGTTGCTATATTTGTGCACATAACATTCATTCATGCCAATGACAGTACAAAGGATGATAAAAAGACCATAAGGGAGTATTATTTTTATATCAATGATGATTGCATGCATTCTACAAAGTTTGTGCAAGGTTTCTTTCAGGGGTTCTACCATGATTTGGCTAGAACATGGGGCATATCATTTCATCATCATATGGTCAGATAATTGTGCATCATAATTTAAAAACTCATGGATGTTCTATTGGTTGAGCAAGATGCAAAATTTTACAAGTGTTTAGCATATGTGGAACTTTTGTGAGGTTGGGCATGGAAAGGGGGATCATGATGGTGCAGAAGCACATATCCAAAGAGCCATAACACGAGAAGAATTAAAGTATAAAGACAATGCAAAGTTGATAGATGTGAAATCAATCGTCGAGTGGTGTAATACTTCGATGGGTCCTAGTAATGAAGGCAAGTCTTTAGTTCATATATTTTTTTGGTTGATAGATGATACTAACATTGCACAATATGAGGATTGTTGTACAATGTCAAGATCAATGAGCTACACTCTTTCAAAAGGTCTAATGCAAGTTCATGGAGTATCCATACATAGAAGATGACATGCTTTTTTTCTTCATGTACAATTCAATCTTGGAATGAGTGTGAGTCAAAGGAGTGGGTTGACAAATGGTGGTTAAGATTTCTGAGACCACTTGACACGTATTGGCTCCCGATGACACTAGAACTAGCATAGATAGAATAATCAATTAACTTTGATCACATATTAGATCTAGTTCAACCAAGTAATAACTATGCAAATCATATAGACAATAAATAATCATCAAGACATAGAAGATTGCTCCCAATAAGGGTAAACAAGTATGATATAATGTGTAGGTAAATAGGAGATTAACATCAAGGTACATCCATATTTTTTGAAAAAGATGAATCATTTGCAATAATCGTATTATTTTTTGTCTTCATTTTATTCTTGATATTTTAAAGATTCTTCTCTAAGATGGGGTAATGATGTGCTTCTATTTATTCAATGTCAATTGTAAAGTTCATATTTAGGTTCTGGCCAAGTTGATCAACAATAGTAGCACCTAGCACTTGGGAATGACTAGTTGATAATTAGACCTTTTGATAAGTAGGAGGTTTCTTCCACAACGTGTCAAATTATGATATTGCTATCAAGATTCAACCGTGTAGTTTTTGAGTCAAACTCATTGACCCATGATTCATGAGTAGTGGTTCACAAGAACCCATCTCTCATGATAATGAATGGTCCACTTAGCACTCACTGCATCTAGGTGATGCTCACAAAGGTGAAGCATTGGTCTATCCTGGGAGGTCACCCATCCCAGTACTGCTCCAACTCAAGCGCGCTTAACCACGGAGTTTCCCCCAAGGTTAAGCCCACTTAACTTGCTAGCCCATTTGCTTATGCCTTATGAACCATTCATTATAGAGCCTCTTTCACTCATCAATTGATAAGTAGGAGGTTTCTTCCACAGCATGTCAAATTATAATATCGCTATCAAGACTCAACCATGTAGTTTTCGAGTCAAACTCATTGACCCATGATTCATGAGTACTAGTTCACAAGAACCCATCTCTCATGATAATGAATGGTCCACTTAGCACTCATTGCATCTAGGTGATGCTCACAGAGGTGAAGCATTGGTCCGTCCCGGGAGGTCACCCATCCTAGTACTTCTCCAGCTCAAGCGTGCTTAACCATGAAGTTTCCCCCAAGGTTAAGTCCACTTAGCACTCATTGCATCTAGGTGATGCTCACAGAGGTGAAGCATTGGTCCGTCCCGGGAGGTCACCCATCCTAGTACTTCTCCAGCTCAAGCGTGCTTAACCATGAAGTTTCCCCCAAGGTTAAGTCCACTTAGCTTGCTACACCATTTGCTTATGCCTTATGAACCATTCATTATAGAGCCCCTTTAGCTCATCAATTGATAAGTAGGAGGTTTCTTCCACAACATGTCAAATTATGATATTGCTATCAGGATTCAACCGTGTAGTTTTCGAGTCAAACTCATTGACCCATGATTCATGAGTAGTGGTTCACAAGAACCCATCTCTCATGATAATGAATGGTCCACTTAGCACTCATTGCATCTAGGTGATGCTCACAGAGGTGAAGCATTGGTCCGTCTCGGGAGTTCACCCATCCCAGTACTGCTCCAGCTCAAGCATGCTTAACCTTGGGGAAACTCTGTGGTTAATAAGGCATAAGCATAAGCAAATTGGGTAGCAAGCTAAGTGGGCTTAACCTTGGGGGAAACTCTATGGTTAAGCGTGCTTGAGCTGAAGCAGTACTGGGATGGGTGACCTCCTGGGACAGACCAATGCTTCACCTCTTTGAGCATCACCTAGATGCAATGAGTGCTAAGTGGATCATTCATTATCATGAGAGATGGGTTCTTGTGAACCACTACTCATGAATCATGGGTCAATGAATTTGACTCGAAAACTACACGGTTGAATCCTGATAGCAATATCATAATTTGACACGTTGATATCACTAATCATAGGAGAATAATAATCAACATGAAAATCATGAACAAGTGAAGATAACACATCCAATAGTGAAATTAAAGACATGGCAAGTTTCATGAAAGCTGAAAAGTAATGTTCATAATGAATTAATGCTTCCATAGAACAATCATTACTTACCTTTCGGAGAAAGGATACAATTTTAAATTAAGGATCAAAGCGTCAAATGTTATAAAGTATGAGAACACATTATAATCCTTGATATGAACATATATAGAAGCAAAAGAAAAGGGTTGGTGGCCATTCATAGTGCATGGATCAATAATAAATCAAATACCTATGAAGTTGGAAGAAGAAGAATTTTAAATACAACCCTAGTGGAGTAAGATTAAATAAGTTCACCAAAATGTAAGAAAATAAAATATACCCTACATTATTTTAAAAATTATCTCTTTTTTCTATCAACAACCAATTAACACATTCATTAGATCATAAACTAATTAAATAGTTGAGAAAAAAACATATAAATGATAAATGTCAAAAAAATGAGAAGACAAAAAATCATTAGCTATTTTAATGGGCCTTATTGTTTTTAAACGTTGTGACAAATATAAGCAAATTATTACTTGATATTGAAATGTTCATAATAGATTGCCTCCAAGTGGTATTGCTCTCTCTAGAACAGTGTTCTTGTCATCAATTCGAATTCAAATTTCGAACGGCTACATTCCTGTCATCAATTCGAATTCAAATTTTGAACGGCTACATTCACTTAGTCTTGATAAGCAAATGAGTACACTACCGACTCCATTCCGTAGATTTTGTAAGTTTAAAGTCTAGTCGTCCATATTTAACTGTTGGTCCTCCCAACAGTTATCTAAGTATCAATGGCTCCGCGCCCTTTACATACTTCCTGTTTAGAAAATCGTTTTATTTTCTTTGTTGTGAAGTCTGCAATACAAAACCCAGAGCACAGCACACACTGCTGCCCACATATGTTACGCACTAGTCCCAGGTGCAATGTTACACATGGCATCCTCTGTTCCATTACAGCACCGACACAGATGATGAGAACATCAGCGAAGCCATGGACATTCCTCTGTACAAGCAATCAAGTGAAACAATGCGGGCAATACAAAACCCAGAGCACAGCACACCCTGCTGCCCACCAGAGACAGAAAATCTGCAAAATTGTGCACAATGGTGGTCGCAAGGACACACAGAGACCTCAACAGAAACGAGTATTGGGCTCCACCACCTCATGCACAGGATTCATCATCAAAGGAAAGGTGAAGAACAAGATGAGGCAGAGCGCCAGCTGCACCAGATCTGTCATCAAATTCTTCCCCAAATTCAGCGTAATGATCTCTCTGGTCTCCGCCCCAAACGCCAAGTAGCCTAGGACCCCAAAACACCCGTAGACCAGAGTGGAGAGAAACAGAGCAATAGCCAAAATTCCGCCAAATCTGTGCTTCTTATTAGCGACGACTTCAAGCGGCAATATAGAGCTTGTCACAGCCATTGGAGAAAAGGGAAATGCCATTGTACACTCCTTCAAAATATCTCAAAACAGGCTGAGAAGTGAAGGTAATTGGGATCCAGACAGTCTGGCCCTCAATTAATATTAGCAAATGCATAAATGGGTTGCTGGGCATACAAATCAACAGCACCACTTTTTATATTGCCGCCACTGTAGCTTGGTATTTCCAAATCATCCCCAACTTCAAAATTCTCTGATCTGGGTTCTGCAAACTGCCCAGCCATCCACCCTACTTTGATTGCAGGCTCTAAATATATAGATTTCCAGCTCTGAATGTATGCATCTGTAGCTCATCAGCCTGGGTAATGAATGTGAATATCAGCACAGCGAAAGTGCGAGGGTCAATCCTAGGGATTGCTGGTTCTGGATGAGTGGAAATTGTCTCAATCCGGCCTGCTCTTTTAGACATCCAATGAGTTTCTTCATATTATATATGTTTCTTCTTTAATTCACTGAATTGAGTGATAGGATTCCAATAAAAGAGTTTCACTGAACTGGCTTTGCATTATTTATAACTAGCACTTGCACCAGAATATATATATTGTTTTTATTTGCTGTTTTTGTATATCAAAATATTTAAAGAATGAAGCATTAGATTGTTATGTTTGTGGATATAATTTTTTGTTGGTGAATTACTTTTATTTTTTAGATTACATTAATAATGATGAGAAACATGTCTGAAAGTGGTATTTGAAATATGCTTTATAACAACTTTACTTTTGATAAGTAGGAGGTTTTGCAAATAGGGTAGCAAGCTAAGTGGGCTTAACCTTGGGGGAAACTTCGTGGTTAAGCGCGCTTGAGCTGGAGCAGTACTGAGATGGGTGACCTCTCAGTAATATAGATGACCTCAAGCAGCAATATAGAGCTTGTCACAGCCATTGGAGAAAAGGGAAATGCCATTGTACACTCCTTCAAAATATCTCAAAACAGGCTGAGACGTGAAGGTAATTGGGATCCAGACAGGCAGGCCCTCAATTAATATTAGCAAATGCATAAATGGGTTGCTGGGCATACAAATCAACAGCACCACTGTTAATATTGCCACCACTGTAGCTTGGTATTTCCAAATCATCCCCAACTTCAAAATTCTCTGATCTGGGTTCTGCAAACTGCCCAGCCATCCACCCTACTTTGATTGCAGGCTCTAAATGCATAGATTTCCAGCTCTCATCAGCCTGGGTAATGAATGTGAATATCAGCACAGCGAAAGTGCGAGGGTCAATCCTAGGGATTGCTGGTTCTGGATGAGTGGAAATTGTCTCAATCCGGCCTGCTCTTTTAGACATCCAGTGAAAATCTTCATATTATATATGTTTCTTCTTTAATTCACTGAATTGAGTGATAGGATTCCAATAAAAGAGTGTCACTGAACTGGCTTTGCATTATTTATAACTAGCACTTGCATCAGAATATATATTGTTTTTATTTACTATTTTTGTATATCAAAATATTTAAAGAATGATGCATTAGATTGTTATGGTTGTGGATATAATTTTTTGTTGATGAATTACTTTTATTTTTTAGATTACATTAATAATGATGAGAAAGATGTCTGAAAGTGGTATTTGAAATATGCTTTATAACAATTTTACTTTTGATAAGTAGGAGGTTTTGCAAATGGGGTAGCAAGCTAAGTGGGCTTAACCTTGGGGGAAACTTCATGGTTAAGTGTGCTTGAGCTGGAGCAGTACTGGGATGGGTGACCTCTCGGGATAGACCGATGCTTCACCTCTGTGAGCATCACCTAGATGCAATGAGTGCTAAGTGGACCATTCATTATCATGAGAGATTGGTTCTTGTGAACCACTACTCATGAATCATGGGTCAATGAGTTTGACTCGAAAACTACACGGTTGAATCCTAATAGCAATATCATAATTTGACACACTATGGAAGAAACCTCCTACTTATCAATTGATGAGCTAAAGGGGCTCTATAATGAATGGTTCATAAGGCACAAAACTTGCTGAAGGTTTTGCAAATGGGGTAGCAAGCTAAGTGGGCTTAACCTTGGGGGAAACTTTGTGGTTCAGCGCGCTTGAGCTGGAGCAGTACTAGGATGGGTGACCTCCCGGGACGGACCAATGCTTCACCTCTGTGAGCATCACCTAGATGCAATGAGTGCTAAGTGGACCATTCATTATCATGAGAGATGGGTTCTTGTGAACCACTACTCATGAATCATGGGTCAATGAGTTTGACTTGAAAACTACATGGTTGAATCTTGATAGCAATATCATAACTTTACTTTTGTTTGAAATAGAAGTTAACAATACGTACACAATAGATGAAGATGGCTACTTGGCCACTGACTCTCTCGAAATAGAATAAAATTTGTTTTCATTTTGAAGCACGATCTAATTATAATAAAGGAACATGAATGGATTGATTTAAAGATGCATTGTAAGTTAGATATGTGTTGGTTGTCATCTTTCAATGCCTCGGTAACATACAATGTTTTGGAGGGCCATCAAACAACTTGAGTGCAACATGATCAATCAATTTTACAACTCATAAATGTGGAAACTCGAAATCTTGATATTTTATGCAAGCAATCATACAATAAGTCTACCTATTTGTCTATTTGTCTACATGTCTTTCTATTTGTTTGTTTGTTTGTCTATTTGTCTATCTATTTGCTTATTTGTTTATCTATCTATTTTTTTTATCTATTTGTATGTGTTTGTCTATGTATCTATCTTTGTTTATTTGTTTGTCTATCTACATGTTTGTCCGACTATCTCTATATCTATTTGTTTGTGTATCTATCTATTTGTCTATATGTCTATCCAATTATCTATTTGGTTGCCTATTTATCTATCTCTCTATTTGTCTATTTGTCTATATAAATGGTGTTATGATTCTATCTAAATATAAGCAACACTTTATTATAGTGTGAGAATGCACTTATTGTGCATATTCATGTGAAATTTTGTATGACTTGTTTTAAGCTTGAAGAAAAATTATTAGCTTGGTTATTTTGTGGTTTTTTAAATAACCAAATAGATGGGTCATTACATTTTTAATTATTTTCTTTTTCAAATCCTAATAGAATCTTATATCTTAGAGATGTTTCCTCATAGCTGTATACATGAACCATGGAAAATGATAACCATAGCTAAAGATAACTTCACTACATCTCTAAGCTTCAACAATTAGTTTCCAGATTGGATTTTTTATTGTTTTTGTAATCTTAGTTTAATTTATTGCAACTAAATTTTCATATTAGTGTTAATATAGATTATTTTAATTGATTTTTAGTTAGATTATAAATCTGATTTCCTTTTCATTAGTGTTGGACACTTTTCAACATATTCAATATCCCATGCCTCACACTCCTTTCAATAAAAAAACATTTATATTACTTTGTAATTACATTTATGTCTAAGTTTGAAAACATTGGTTAGAGGTTAAGGGAGATTCTTTTCTAGTCATACTTCCTATCAAGCATCAAAATCACTAGATAGCATTGTATTTCATCATTTCTTAAATAAACATGATTTGGGTGTTGTTTTCAGCAATAACTTGCTTGCACTCATTTCAAATTTTACTTGTTATAAATTTAGAAAAGAGCAAAATTTTGGCTTCATCTTTATATTGCCTTCTAGATGCTTATAAACAAGTTATAATCATAATCTTTGATTATTGACATGTTATTTTATAACATTCTAATCATATTTTATGCTTTTCAAATATTTTATTTGGAAACTAGTACTTCATCTCTTTACAAAAAGACGTGGACAAGACCTAGTTTATGAACTCCATGTGTTTCATTGAAAACCCTTGTTTATTACATCATCTTGTGGTCTTTAAGACAACCCTTGAACTACTAAAATCTGTGAGGAGGCATAAAAAAATATGAAACTAAATTAATTAAAATTCAACAATATTGAATACTGCTAAATTTTAGTTAATAGTTAATAGAAAATTTGTGTAAAATGAATTCTTAATGCTGGATGGCCAGACATTCTCTGAAATTGTACAAACCTGTGCCAAATGTAAACAATATTCAAAACAATCCATCTATAATCTAATCTTTTGAATCTAACGTAAATCCATGCCCAAAAACAAATGCTTGCATCCTAAAAGGTAAAGTCTATTAAAATCTGAAAAATCATAAAGTCAGTAACAATACCCAGATTTATGCTCAAATAAGTTCAAAACGTAAACATGTGAGTTTATCCATCACGCAACTGTTCCATTGATTTTATAATAATAATAATTAGTTTTACTTGTAAAAACAAAAACTGCAACCATAAGATTTATGGGAAAAAATTTTTTTGACATATTTTCCACTGTGACTCTAATGGGTTTAATTTCTTAGTTTCTTTGGTCTGTTGGTTAGCCAAATTCTGTGTCACATATTTATATACAAATTTATCTATCTACCTATCTACCTAATGTAACTAAGTGAGGCAGATTACGTAACATGTGCCTGATGTTTTAGGTGAGAGAATGTAGCAATTACCATATTATTTGATTAAAACATTAGAATGGTAAAAAAACAGAAATCTCTGATATTTTGTCTTAATCCGCAGCATTCAAGATATAAGCTTCAAAGAGGGTAAATTTGATGACCGTGTGGCCGCGTTAAGTTAGCCGTAAATACAATCAAATATTTAAGAAGAATGATCATCTACAAAGACAGACTTTGGGAAGTTTGAATAGATCATTCTATGATAGTTATGTATCTCTAATTTATATGACAATTTTTTCTAAACAGTATTTTTATAACAATTGAATGGCAATTTTGAATAGACACCCATCATACAAAATTGCTTGACAGGCAAGCACCATGAAACTTAGACCCCTTCAGTCATTAGTTAATTTAATTAAGAAGATAAAAATGTCCAAAAGATTTTTTACCTGAAAGATTTACAATGCCATCAAATAATTACGGCAGTCAGTACAAATAATAGAATGGAACTATATTTAATCTGCTGTTCAATACCATAAAATAATAATGGAATACCAGAACTCTACAAACATATTACATATATTGACTCTACGACCATGGGTTTTCAAATTATGAACTCTAGATTACTAACAGAAACAATATAATGGAGACAAGAACTACATATATTTTGCAATGGCTTACACACTCCAGGATCTGCTCTTCAACCAATATAAAAACAATGGAATGCCAAGACTCTACAAACCTATTACATATATTGTACTAAAATAAGACTCTACAAACAGCAGATTACAACATGAAGGAGAGAACTTTATATATTTCACCATGGTTGAAACGCTCTAGGAACTAGGAAGTGTGCACTGTGTATAGTTCACACGTAAAACCACTCCATAAATGACAGTGCAGCGCAAGATGATGATTATATCTCTCCAACGCTCCCTCAGACATAGGAGCATTCCAGCGGCAACAATGGCGGAAATAATAATAACTGCCCACCAATAGTAGCAGATAAGGAGCCACTTGATTTCACTTCGCGAAGGGCATCCTAGTTATGTATGGGACATTATAAATTCAAGAAAGGTCCTTCACGAAGCGAAATCAAGTGGCTCCTTACTCCAGTAACCTCCCATGGCCTTGTCTCTGCAGAAATATGTTCAAGTGTACCTGGAGTAAAACTGATGGTAACCATGTTGTCTGGAGGGTTGAATAACGCCCTTATCTGCCACTAATATCACCAGTTATGTCCCCTGTATCAGGATGTTATAACCAGTTACGTATGGGACAATATAAATTCAAGAAGGGTCCTTCATATATCACATCATAAATTGTCTCGAGGCAGGAATGATACAAACAGCTTAGCATTATGCCTGAAGTGGAAGGGTAAATGTAAGCACTGCAACAAGCAAAAAACAGTTCATCGCTCTTAGCCACCCTCTGAGTTACATTTCAAGTGTGCAGCCAAGCTTTCAAAAATCAAGATGCAAAACCCCTCAAACAGATCAAGTTTGTTTGTAAATGCTGACAGCATATTCAGCACTGATAGATGCATTACCACCAACTATGCAATTGAGTAATGCTACAAGCTTATTAGCATCATATTAGGACTGTCCTGAAGCTGAAATTTTACTTGGAAACAAAATCCCATTTCCAGGGAATAGGTGACAACTTTTCAAATTTTCCAACTTCCAAAACCCATGTAATGGAAAATGCTTTACAGTGCCTCATCTAGAACTGTAATGAATAATGAGTCCATTTTGAGATCCTGAAGAATTAGCAAACCAAAAGATGTATTCAGATTATTCAAGAACAAAACTGAGTTAACAGAAGAGTAAAAAGGCTTAAGTTCTACAGTTAAGAAAAATTCAAGAGCGGACCAAACCTTTTCTCTCTAGTGACCAATTTGGCTTCTAAACTCAGGAAACACATGCTGCACTAGCATTTGTTCCAGCTAAGAATTGCATGGCTCAGTCTTGTTCAGCTTATCACATTAAAGAACACCATCTTTCTGCCTATATGGTTTGCAGCCTGGAGATGCCTCATTATAGCTGCAAAGAGGGATTAAAACAGTACCAGTTTTAGGAACCATAAAATCTGCTCTAATCATTTTGTGCAATAGCTGGAAAGTTGTATTTTCAATATGTCCAAATCTAAGCACGGATTCCTCACTTGACAAATTTTTCTAACAAAGGAAAGGAATCTTTGGAGGTTTTCTTTTCCATGTTTCCGCACTAGCTCTGCAGTGAAATCAATGGATGCAATGTGGGACCTGTACAGATCTTCAATAGTATCTGCAACAACCATACATTGTAAGGAAGGAAAGCTTTCGCCAAACAAACAATACAGAAGAAATGAATTTTTCTTAGTTGTTAAGTGTTTCTAAGTTCACAGAGATTTTTTTTAAAACTTTTACAATAACAGTTGCATTTTCTGGACAATTAAAAAATGATATCTGCATTGTGAAAAACAAAGGCAGTAACCCACCATAACCTTTCCTGACATATTCATGAGGTTCTTCACGCCAGAGAGTCTCATCATTATCATTGAAGCGCGTAAGAGGGAAGATAATTTCAAAAAGCACTATATCAAGTTCTGGCTTTAAAACTTGATATGTATTGGACTTGGAAATGCTGCAAACAACCAGAGAATCTCATCATTATTATTGAAGCACGTAAGGGGGAAGATAATTTCAAAAAGCACTATATCAAGTTCTGGCTTTAAAACTTAATATGTATTGGGCTTGGAAATGCTGCAAACAAACAAGGGATAAAATAGGTACACATTTGCGTTGTCCATAAGCAATTAGTTTTAAGTTCTTAACAAATCTAATTATCAACTTTTCAAACTCTTTGCACGTATGAGAATATTGCTTTGACATTACTTCATGTTATAAATAGGTACAAGACTAGCAGTTTCTCAAGCTAGATAGGTCACTTTTGATTTAAAAATTACTAAAGCAGGGAAAAGATAATCAATTGGTAGCTCCTTGTGAACCAAACATTTCCATGGCAACATTTACTGTAAATGCCATTAAATAAGCAAAACTATTCTTTAATTAAGTGCTTTCATGAAATCCAATTAATTTAAAAAAATCTATTCCAGTTCACTTTAAGATTACTATATTTTCTAAATGCACAATTTAATCACTTTGAGGTTGGTTGCGTAGCCCAGAAATTCAGATCTCTAGCATGAAAAACTGAGAAGATGGTCACAGGGATATTCAAAAAAAGCTCAAAAAGGCATTTGTAACATATTAAAATATTCAATGACCCTGCAACCAGCTGGCAGGTAAGCAATTCAGTCAAACAATAGCAGATTTCTGCTCATTATTTTACCAGTTAGAGAAAAATAGTTTTGTTTGTAGTTTGACTATGCATGTTCCAATTTGGTGAACAATCATAGTTCCACACTGGTCATAGATATTAATCTTTCAATTGTTGTGCCATTGTCAGTAATATTAGTCCTGATTGATAAAATCACCATCCCAGGGATCTTGCTCTTAAATTTTTGAACTTTTATCAATCACAGAGCAATTCCACAATCCTCTATTATGTATGTGCCACCATGGTCCATGATAACCCTAGCTAAGCAAAAGAGAACCTCTAAAATCTTGAATCTATTCAAAAACCTAGGGAAGAACTGATTAAAGCCATTAACAGAATATTTGAAAACATACATGCAAAAAATGAACTTTGTTAAGTGCATCAGGAATCAGCACTATATTTTCAGCTATCACTCAAGAGATGATATCAGTTTCCATTTTTTTTGAAACAATAATAGCTTTGCAATGACTTACCTCAAGATTTTGCACAAATTGTGTTGTGTTGCCAACGATGCTAATGAGAAAAAATGGGTAGTGTGCAGGAAAATTTTAGAGAACCCCACAAAAGCATAAATTTATTTAAAATGAGACGAACTAAAACCAGTCTCCGTGTAGCTATCTATTTATGACAAGTGAAAGAAAATCTAAAAATATCGGGGTTTTAAAGCTATTGATTCTTGAGCTCGAGAAAATATTTCTGTAGGTCTCTAAACGAAAATTTTAGTTGCATATTAAAATTTGCTTATTACACGCGACACGAGGAAATCTAATATGATTCGGAAGATATGATTTCATCTGCCGAAGATCTGATTTAGTCCGCCCAAGACCGAAACAACAAACTGCTTCACAGTTTAACAGCAACTTAAGAGTTGTTTGGCGCATTAGACAGGTTTCAGGTGAAAGTTCCCTCTATATATAGCCTATCGGCTAATTATGCACTGTATCTCTTGTGTGTTTTTTGCAACACACACGCATGCATGCATGTTTGATTGTTTAACATTTTAGCCCTTTGAATTCATCCATGTAGACTTTATTCTATGTCTTGCTTATTGTCTTACTTTACTAACTATTTTGTCTCGTTAATCTTGAACTTGCAATTTATTTTCTTTGCAATTTATGTCCTCATGTTTTTGTAAGTAGATGATCCATCATGGTTATTTTGGAATTTCCCCATAGGCATTTGCTTTATTGTATTGATGTTGCTAAATGGCCTACCCCCTCCGCTGTCAACAATTTAGTGACTAAAGCCCATTGGTGGACTTACAAGATCTGGCATGCATTTATGTCTTTATATTGCAGCCACTAGATGGTCTCCCAGGAGCTGCATAATCTGGTATTTTAGAAGCACCGTCGTCAGCACCAGCATTAGCATCATTACCTGCAAACAAATCAAAAGTTCCCTGCTATTTTTTTAATCAGGGGTTCTGCGTAAAGGGTGATAAATGTCCTTACATGCACAACACTCTTTATGGAGTTAGTTTAGCTACTCAAAAGGCAACAAAAGTAAGCACAGCAGCAACAGATCCTCAGGCAAGTAGGAAACAAGTGGTCAATGAGGCATAAAATATCAAAGATGGAAAATATCCATCTCCACCAACTGTTGCAAACTCAATTCAATCAAGTGACCCCAAGAAATTGTAGTCAAACAACAACATGGAAGTAACACCAAATAATTTCAAACCAGTGCAGTCTAACAAACCCATGACATTGCAGTCCTTGAAGGCAGAGAAGCCGGGCAATCTTGTGGGAATTCTAGGGCTAAAATTGGCAAGGGGAAAGCGAGATTGCCAGGTATGGCTCTATGGCCGAGACTGTCCTGGAGATGAAATTGTACGTCATCAATGCCACTGAAGAGTGTCTAGGGTGTGAAATTGGAGAGAATCTTGGGCAGTGATGTAATGTGAGAATCAGATAGATCACGGAGGAGACAAAAGTCCGACGTTTAAGGAAGACGATGCATAGATTTCCAGCTCAATATGTATGCATCTGTAGCTCTAGAAAAAACAGAGTCATATGATGCGTACGCACACAGCTTGTTCAAGAGGATCTGAAAGGCCTTAACACTAAATTTACAGGTATACAACTTTTCCAAGTTCAACTTAAATCCTACCTAGCTTACATAATCTTCTTAAAATTGCAGCACATTTTGAAATGAAAAATAAATGATTGATAAGGCAAGATCTACCTTACTAGGTGTCGGACTGCAAAACGCCTTTCTTCAGCGATTACAGATGGTGAAGGTTTAAGATGCCAAGTCCAGAAGACATGTAGCAAAGACGACTAGTGGATTAAAGGCTTTTACAACATTGTTCGCCTGAAAAAATCAAAAATATTTTATGTGCGTCTTTGCTGAAAGAAGAGCTTCCTCGCAGCATTGTTTGCCACTGTTCAGATCCGTCTATTGGAGCGTAAGTTACAATAGTATTTAAGCATTCATTTATATTTTAGGGTTTTGATATTATATTGTTGTTAAACAGATTATTTGTGCTTTATCGGACTCTTGTTTTCAAACCTTGAAAATCCTAAAGATTCTCATGGACCATATCAACGGCTTACTAAGATGTCACCACAGGTTCATTTTCAGTCATATTTAATAATTTTCTTTGCATTATTCATCAAGACTTTTGTGAAAAGATTCAAATGTACATGGTTGTTTAATTTATGAGCAATTTCTTTTTAGAATGTCTAGGATATGGAATAAATTTCAATGCTATGTATTATATGACTTTTATATTTAAGAATATTGAGCATGATTTCATTTCAAAGCTTAAGTTTGTCCCTTAAACTTGTGGGGTTGGTAAACATTAATCAACAAGAGAGATAGCCTAGACAAAATTATTTATACGTCTAACTATATCCAATCTAGGGCGAAGTGAGAACCTCCACTAAAATGTGAATAGGATGCCAAAAGACTCCCAACCCATTGGTTGAATTAATTGCATCCACCCTAGTACCCATCCAACTTGAGCAATAAGGAACAACTTTGTTTCCTCAACTTTAGTTTTCTTCCTAAAGTATAATTATATCTATCAACATGTGATCAATTTGGCACTTGGCCATGAATGCCCCTAACATTTTTGGTGTAGATCTTTATTACTCCATAAGAGAAGGGACTTATCCCTTAAACCTTGGAAGATAATTTCTTAAGGAATACAGACCATTTTCCAATTTGCAGTTTGCTCCCTTTTCTATTTGGCTATTTTCCTACCTCTCTTGCATCCTAAGCTAATGTTGGCCTTGAGCAATCTAGAGGCTAATTAACTGATGCACCTCATGTCACTAATACCCATAGAATCCTTTGATCTTCTTAAAGCTCGACCATTCCTCATTATTCTTCACATTTGGGACCATTCCTTCCTCATTATAGGCTAGTGGATTAAAGGAAATGACAACAAGTTTTCTTGGATTAGCGATCATGGCCAAATTTATTATCATTTTGGATTATTCTTTGATTTCCTCAGTTTTCGTTGAACTCTTAGTTTCAATGTTCTTTTCCTTACGGACCAAGCGTTGAGTCACTTGATAGTTGGATTCCTTACACAATTCAAATCCACATGATCATGGTTTGTGTAATGCACATAAAAGAATTTACTTTCCTTAATCTCCAACCTTTCAATCAAATCTTGATGCACACGAACATTTACATTGTCTCCTTCAAATTGAAGAGATTGAGAACAGAGGGGTTCTCAACTACATTGTGAGAATAGTTTAATGTCAAGGGCAATTTCTTAATGCAAAGTGTTCTTAAGTATGTTCTCAATTTTTTTTAGTTTCAAACATCAAACGCTAAAAGGTTTAGCCTTGCTCAATTAAATATTGAAATAGTGATGCCAAAATATTGGGTTTAAGTGTTTACTTTGTTCCGTTGAGGAGGGAAGTGGATTGAGTATTTGTATTTTGATAATTGTTTATAAATACTATTGCTCATCTATAATTTTGTCATAAAACATGATTTTATTTTTCTATCTTTTGAATGTTATTGTTTATGATTTACAATAGGTGTCTACAATATGTTTTCTTGATAGTTGTCATGTTTTGATAATTGGTTTGAAATTGTTGTGATTTTAATTGATAATTTTTCTTAGTGAGGTGTGACATTTACTTGATTGTTGCTCTGAAAGGAAGCAAATCATGGGGGCATAATGAATTGTCGTGTAGTATGCATATTGATTCAATTTGTTTCTAGTCTCTCTAGCATGATTTCTGGCGAAGTGGTTATTTATGAATGCTAAATTTTGTTGTTCTTAAGTCTCTGAAATGGCTTGTTGGGCCCTTTTATTATCCTTCCAGCTTTGAGAATTTAGGAAGTTCTTTAGCAATATAAGTAGAGTTTTTAAAGGTTTTCTTTTATGTAAATAAATGCTTGGTTATTGTAAGTAGGCCTCCCTCCACTAAAATTGCTTTTATAAGAAAATTGCATGGAAATATGGGCAAGTTGTTGGGTTGGAAATTTATTTTTAAAAGGGTGCACATATTACTTTTCTTAATACCCATATGTACAATAAAACTAAAATAATATGCAAATATGTAGTACTTCTCATCTCTAGACACCCATCACATAGAACAACTAAAAGAAATACCCTACATACCATTAAGGATATTGTATAGAAATGCAAACCCTTTTTCTCTTAAACTTTTGGGTTAGCAATGTAATTAATTGTTCCTAATTTTTCCATAACTTAGATGTGAGGGTGTATCCAATTGGAAATTTAAACTAGGGACTCACATTCACATAAACAATGTGTCTCCCCTATACTCAAGCCCAAACCCATAATATTTATTTCTATAAAAAAATCAAAATAACTTCAAACAAGACAGAGGCAATGTTTCTCCAATTTCAAACTTACAAATTATTACACATTTGATTACCAATTAAAATGATTGTTGACAATTTCATTTATCAATAGAAACAATTTAAAAGCTTTCAATAAAGATATAAAGAAACTCAATTTATTTAAATGAAATACAATTATCTGCAATTTCATTTGATTTCATTGGTCTATGTTGTTTATACATTCCAACTCCACAGTTATACCTTTCTAAATTATTCCTTATTACATACCCTACATAGCATTTGGTTCTTTGCATCCACACTTTATTTCATTGTAAAACTTCACTTTTGTCCCATTGTTTTGCCCCCAAACTACCATAATTCTCTTTCTTACTCATACTGGGTGTCATGTTTCCTCTATGCCGCCTCTTTTCAAATTCTATCTTCTTTAATTTATGTGCAGTTTTGTTTATTCAAACTCTCTATGAATAGTAATTCTTGTATTGTTCAAGAGGCACAACCTCTTTTCCTCCTCCTCCACTCAGCCTTCACATTTCTCAATCTATCCTATGTAATACCCCTCCGTTTTGATTCTTGTTCAAGTTGTTTTATGCTATGTTTGGTTGCAATTACTTTGATATTGGATACATTTTGTTATGATGTTTTGATCGCTACTATTGAGTGACAACTATTATTGTGAGATGCAGTTATCTGATTATTGTTTCACTTGCATTATGGATTAATGATGTTGTAGAGTTAACATGAGATGTTATTATGAGATTATTGGATTATGATGAAAGTGTCAGTTTCGATGAGTGTATTGGTGAAGAGGACGAGTTCGCATCACTCGCTTGCGAGCGCCCTACGAATCCGTAATTCCTTCTTCACGGTGTGTATTATATGCTGGATATATTGTATGATGTTGTTTACTTGGTTGCAGGATTGCAGGTACATGACATCGACTCCACCTGGTTTCACAGGTTTGAGCGTGTCGATCCAACGGTTAAGTTGAACGGGAGATAGTAGCTAAGTAACATGTGTCAAGTTTATACCCTAGCCTTAGTGTGTCATCAGTTGTATGTGTCGAGTCATTGTCTGTCTTGCTTTGATGTTATTTAATTCTGAAGCATTCTTGATGGGAAATAGATATTTAGAATAATTGCATTTAAATCATGTTGATGATTATTTAATTTAAATAATGCAATGTGGATAAAAGTTTATACTTAAATTAATTAATTATATTTAGTTTATTTAATTAATTAAATTTGATCCAAGGGGTTGAATTTAGTTATTAAATAATTAAATTAATTAATTAAACGTGATGCAAGAGAATGAAAGGAAATAAAAGAATTAGAATTAATTTTGGAATTTAATTCCAACGTGTGACAATTAAATTAGAAATTGTAATTAAATGTTTATTTGGGAAATTGGTTGCAACTTTGGAAATTAATTTATTATTTGAAATTTCATTTTAAATTGAAAGTGGGTTTTGAAAAGTGAAATTGAAATTAAATTGAAAGTGAAATTGAAATTGAAAATTGAAATTGAAATTGAAATATCTAATTTGCATGTAATGTGAATTAGGGTTGTAAATATTGAAATTGAAATTGAAATTGAAATATCTAATTTGCATGTAATGTGAATTAGGGTTGAATTAGGTATTTTTGGATTTATAAGAATATATGTTTTAATTTTAAGGCAGGAAGTTTTTAGGAAAATACATTTTTACAGCAGGAAAGAAATTTTGGAAAATTTGCACAAGGGTTTGAAGAAAGTTTGATTGTAGAATGGATTGAAGGAAAGATTGTTTGCATTTGTTGGATTTTGGATTGGATTCATTGGAAGATTGAAGAAAATTCAGGAAATCTTTGGAGGAGGCTTGCATCAGAAATTCATCTTTTCCTATAGCTTTTTGTACCAGGTTTTCCTCTTTGTGTTTTATTGTTCTTGATTGTTTTCTTTAAAATAGTATTGATTAAAGATTTGTTTGTTAAATCTGTTTTAGAAAACAACCTTGATATTAGAAGAAAATAATTAAATAAATTTACAGCCTTTGCTTGTGAAAATTCTTGAGTGAAAATTGTGAAAACCTTAGTTGAATTTAAAATTATTTGGGGAAATCAATTTTGTTGTTATTGAAATCAAACATAGAGATTGAACAAGACATTTAGAATGTTTTTAGAAAATGAAACCCTTTGTTATTATTAAAAAAATCGGATTTTAAAATCTGCAGTATAGTTATATTTTCATGGTAAAATGGTCTGGTTGCGCCACCTATAACTTCACTTTCACAAACTGGGTTTTCAAGAAATTTAAAGGGTTTTTGCATTTTGAAGTTTTCTTACCCTTGTCCAAAAATCTCAAATACCCAGATTGTAGTGTTTGAGTTATGCTTGAAACATGAGACTGCTATTAAATTATTTTCCCATGGCTGTTCTGAAAATAAAATATTAATATTTTATGTATTGTTATTATAATATTAAAATATTATTTAATAATATTTTATATTATAATTTATAATACTAAAGTATTATATTTATTTATATTATTTTAAATAAAATTTGTATATTAGATTAGTGGAATTAAAATTATAAACATATGGGAAAATTATTGTTACATTAAAATGACATGTTAAAGTTTAATTGAAGGAGTTAAATATTTGATTTAAAGAATGCATAATTTAAAATTGAATTGTGAAATTTAAATCCATATGTAAAAGGTCCAATTATTAATTTGATTTAATTAGAAAAATATATTTATATTTTGGAATATTAATGATGAAGGATATTTTTATTTTGAATTAATCAATTTGATATTTTGTAAATGATAGAAAATATGTTAAGGATTAAATATATTTAAATATATTAATTTATACTTAGTATATGTATATTGAAGGTATTTAACCTTTTGAGAGAATAAATAATATTTTATATTATTTTATTCTTTTGTTTGCAAATTGGGTATTATTAGTGTTCTAAAAGAAATATTTAGTATGTGTAGAAAATGTATAGAGAAATATATTTAAATATATTGAAGAATTATAGAAATATTTATATTTAAATGTTTGTTTTATTTAATGAGATTTAATTAGAAACAATATGAATGTGTGGCCAAATAGACAAGCCAAAAGATATTTTTATACATTGATAAAATTTCATGTTTTTAAATGGATAGTTGAAGAAATATAGACTCTAGATAGAAAATTGAAAAAAAATTGTTTGCAATAGTGTTAAGTTGCATTAGAAGTAAATTTAGGAACTAACTATATTGAAAAAGGCAAATAGTTATTATGTTCTATTTAGTTCTATAGAGAAATCTAGTCATTGTGAATGGCATATTAATGGTGTCTATATAATATGGAACATATATATATTCAGTGTAAAATTCATTATCGTATTTTATTTTAATGAGATGCATGCAATGTATTATTGAATAGAGATTTAAAAATGGATTGATGAGTGTATATGGAAAATGGATAGAGAAACAATATGTTATTATATCAAAATGATTGAATGTGTTAAATAAAAAATTGAATGAGATGTAAGATTTGGTTAGGAAATGGAAGGAATTTACTTGCATGGATTTGTGTTGATTTAAAAGTAAATTAAGAAGTTTTATTGATAAGGCAATCAATTATATTATTTATTAATTTCTATTTAGATTAATTGAATCATTGTGATTGGATTATGAAAGAGATATGGATTTAGTATATCCAAAAGTAGTATCTTCCTCATGCTTATCTTAAAAAATTTAATTCTTTGTATTCAGTAAAGGGAAGTAAGTTTAATTATTTTAGATTTCCAATAATGAAAAGGGAAATAGGGGTTATGATTATTTTAGATGATCTACTTATCATGTATTTGACTTTGTCAACACTACCTATTGAATGAGTATGGATTTAAGAAATCCAAATATTAGATTTGATTGATGATTTGAATGCTTTTGTTGCTATGTCATCAAGTTGCATTGTTGGTTTTGGGATTTAGTGTTAGTTCTAAATTATAAATCTTCCAGAAGAACTTAGAGGATAAGGGTTATTGAATCTTTATGCCATCCAGTTGTTTTCCCTTGGGTAGTGCATGACATCTTTTCAGTTTTACCCAATTTTCATGAACGGGGATGTTTGCACCTCCTTCGTTTAGGAGCGGATTATGGGATCCGTGTCTCCTTGTATGGAGTGACCTTGTTATGTGGTTTCATCTTGTTGCCTCCTGTGAAAGGAGTGGACTATGTGTTGTTACCTCCAAGATGTTTGGAGTGAGATATTTTGTACCTCCTGTGAAAGGAGTGGACTATGTGTTATTGCCTCCAAGATGTTTGGAGTGAGTTTTTATTATTTATATCCTCCTTGTGTTGGAGTGGATTATGATGCTTAGTTGGTATGCACTTGTGGTTTCCTTGGTGGATTGTTTGGGTGTGAGTTGTCGAATAGAAGAGTGGCTTTTGTTAGGGGCCGGAGCCCAAAGTGGTAAACCGGGTAACCTTCAAAAGTGAGTTAATCAAGTGATAATTAAATTAATGTACTTAGATGATTAGGATGCAGTTCACATTAATCAAGATAATTTTATCTCACTCATAAACACAAGGGCTTGTTTAGACTTGGGATGAGTGAGAAGGCTTGGAATGGCAAGATCAACTATCTAGTTCTTGCGAGAGGTAGTTGATTCCGCATGAGTGAGTATGAGTGCCGGGATTCGGTTGAGGCCACCAGGATTACTTGTGCCGGAGCCTATGAAGAATGCCCAGAGGAGATCTCATGACAAACCTTGCGATGACACTCTATCTATGATAACTGTTGTTAATTATTTTATGTGTATGGTTATTTGAACATACTTTATCTACTTTATGTCTGGAAGCAATGTGACCAATGTCAGTGATGTTGGAGTTGTACTTGTATTGTACTTGATTTGTATATGTATTGTATTTGATTCGTACTTGTATAGTGAATGAGTTGTACTTGTTAATTTATTTGGTTGGTTATAACAGTATGAGTCAGTTTGAGTCTGCCTTTGGTTAGAGGTAGTAGGATCTTTGTCCATGTTACTTTGTTACTATCTCCTAGCATGGGGGGTGGGCCTTCAGGTACCACATTGGTTGGGTGGAACATGCACCAAAACCGTTGGGTCCCCATCGATCTTCAGTACTTGGTGGCGAGACATCCAGATGGACAGCTCGCGGTTCTTGTTGTATTATCTTGTATTGTAATATTTTAATTTGTATAAGTTATTTTATACCTCTTATGTTTATGAGGTGGAATTTTGTAATTGTAACTTTGAGTACTATTGCCTCATTCTGGGAATGAGTGATGTAACTATTGTTTTAAGATAATGTTTATGAGATTGTATCTTGGTTGGTTATCTTATTATGTTATGTGGTATTCTTATGATGTATGATGTTTATATCATAAAGTTCATAATGATATGGTTATATGTAATATGTATATGTGGGTTTAAGTAATCCTAACCTTGTAGCCTTAGAGGTTGTTGTGAACTAGTAAGTGAATGTGTATGTTAAATGCACTTTATTAAAAAAAAAAAAAATTAATTAGTTCACTTAAGATGTTAATTGCAACTTCCTTTAGGGTTGCAAGGCGGGGCATTACATCCTACGTAGTATCACCCCTACGCAGATCTTTTTCAATCTCCCTCTATTTACCACGTTGCCCCCACCTTCTATCTATTGTTGCAAACTAAATTGCTAATCAAATGGGCACAACCTTTACTTACATGCATTATGTTTTATTTTCATTCGAAATTTAAATTTTTAAGTTCTCTTAACAAAGGCATAACCCCTCTTGCCGATTTTTTTTCCACGAGTAGCCTCTTCTTCTTGCTCACGCCCCCCTTCCTTGGCAATTTTTCAATCTGATTTTTTTTATCATTTTCATGTTGCCCCTTCATTCTCAATGCCTCTTCATATGCCTTCGCTTTAACATTTTAATTTCTCTGATATGCATTTATTTTCAATTTTAAAATTTTAAAATGCCAACTTATAATGGCATGATCTTATGACTCCTCAAATATGTATATCACATTTTTTTATTTTTAAATGTCTCTCTCTTGTTATCATACGCCTCAATTTATAATTTATTTTTAAATTTATTGTTTTATTGTTGTTCTTTCTTCTTTCAGTGTTGACTCTCATTTAAAGTCTCCTCTTCAACTGACATTTCATTTCTCTTAAATTCTATTCTTCAAAGGGAGCGATTATTTATTTTCCCTAACACATCCATCAGGTGCTAGAATAAATAATATGTAGATGAAGACACAATCACCAATTGAATATTCAAACAACAAAGTTGCCAGTGAACTCATTAAAATTGAAGATGCAACAATTTTGTTGATGCAGATTTGTCATGCTCCTGCATCAAATCCCTAGTTGATATGGAAATGGTGATTTGTTTTAGGATTTTGTGGATCAAGACCACCTTTATGAGGGAATATATGAGACAATTCTTGTTGATTAGGTCCTAGTTGATGGAATAAATTGTTCCTACACAAGCACTGTTCTTGAATAAACAATTATTGATCTAGTACTCTTCTAGAATATTGTATTGTTGTATTCCACATGGCTCATAATTAGGGGAGCATTAGAGAGGATTGAAGTTTGGAATCTATTCTTGAATATGAAGGGTGGAATCACTCACTTTTTATGGTGTGTTCTTTAAAACAAAATCCTTATTAGCACTCTTCCAAAATTTACCAAAAAAAAAGTCCTTTGGTAAGAATTTCATTGCACCTCTTATCCCTCTTCCAATTACTGCACATTCCCACTTATCCCTCTTTCAATTAGTGCACATTCTAGTAAGGAATTTTCCATATACATGTCATCCAAGCGGACAATCACTCTTTATTCATTCCTGCTAGAATTTGTATATTATCGATTTTGATACCAAGCCTTTTTTTAGAATTAAATCAAAAGAAATAGATTATATTACACTAAGAGATTAAAATTATATGACATATAATGAGGCTCTTTGAGGAAGCAACCTCGTTTGATCACTCTCAATATAATGAAATTCTTTAGAATTGTATTTTTTGTTCTCTAATTTTTCATTCTATTTCATTCTATTAATTTTAATTTTTTAGTTATCTTGACTATTTATTTCTCATCCTTTACCTCTTTCTTCCACACCTTTTTTTTATGTTCTCTCATTCTTTTTGTCCCTTTCTTTATCTTTCTTTTCAACTCTTCCTTACTTTCTCTTAATTTTTTCTTCCTTATTTCTTTTCTTAGTCTTCTTTTTCCTTTTTGTCACTTTGTACTTTCTTTCTTTTTTTGTATTGTTTTTCCCTTTTTCTTTTTCTTTTTATGTTTTTCTCCATTTAACTATCTTTTTTTTTTCATCTCTTTTTTCTTTGATTTCTCTAGTGTTTTTAATTTTTCTCTATTTTAATTTTAATTTTTTTTCTTGATTTAATTGTCTCTTTCTTTCCTTTTTCTTTTCTATTCTTTCACTCTCAGTATCATTTTAATTTCCTTATATTTTTATTTCATAATCATTCATTTGTTCTCTTATTTGTTGTCTCTTACTTTATGTTTATTAATTTCCTTATATTTTTATTTCATAGTCATTCATTTCTTCTCTTATTTATCGTCTCTTACTTTATTATATTCTTTCTATATCTATTTATCTCATTCATTGTCTATGTACCTCTCTTTTTCTTTATCACTCTTTCAATATTACCTCTCTTTGTTCTCTATTTATCTTTTCAATTTTCTTTCATTCATTTTTATGTTAAATTATTTTCTTCTTTTATTTCTCTCAAATTTTTTATTTATTTTCTCTCTTAAATTCTCTCTATCTATCTTTTTCTATCTATTTGCCATTTTCTCTCTAGTTTACTTATTTTCTCATATTATATCTTTTTCTATGCTTATCTCTTTCTTTGTCTTTTTTTTGTGTTTTTCTATTTGATTCTCTTTTTTCTCTCCTATTTATTTGCTCCATCTCTAGTTTTATCTTTCTATGTTTCATCAATATTTGTTTTTTATTCCCCGCTTTGTCACTTTTCCCTATTTTGAAAATCTTTATCTCCATGTTGGTGATTCTCTCTCAAACCTTTCATTTATGTTATTTTTTTATATTTTTCAATCTTTGTTATTTCTCTATCTCCTTATATGTCTATATCTCTTTCTCCATGTTTCATCATTTATTTTCTCTTTTTTTATATATATTTAGTTTTTTCTTTAATAGGTATGTATTATTTTCACATTATTTATTTATTTATCTTTATTTTTTAATATCTATTTCTATTTCTTAGACTCTTTTTTTTAAAAATTTTATATTTTTCTCCTTTTTTTCTCTCTATATTTACTTTGTTCTTTCTTTGCCTCTCTACTATTTATTTCACTAATTTTCTTTTTAACTTTATTTTTATTTCCTCTCGTGTCATTCTTTCCATTTATCTCAATCTCTCTCTCTATTACCCTTCTTTCTTTCTTTCTTTGTATCCAATTTATCTAACGCTTTCCTTCCCGTAGTTCTCTCTCTCTCTCTCTCTACTTTTGTTTTCTTGATGATTTTAATATTTCCTTTTGTTTTTACTTTCTCTCTTTTTAATTTTTTAATTCTATTTATCTCTCATTATCTAAATATCTTTATTTATTTTTAATGTTTCTCTACATTGTTATTTGTATTTCTTTGTTTCTTCTTTCCATCTATTTTTCTCTCTTTCTACATGGGTTGGACCTTGGACCCTAGAATTTAAGTTTTTGATTCATGTAGAACTTGATCTACACCCTAGCCTTATGGGTCATGGGCACTAGATTGATAAACATTTATCCTATAGCCTAAACACTTAGATCCCAAACCCTTAATTTTTGAACCCTAAACCTTAAAGGCTATGTCTTATACTTGCGGACCCTAGACCAAGAAACTTTAGTGTTTACCCTTTACCTTAAACTTGTGGATGAACCCTAATGAGCTTCAGACCTCAATATTGAACCCTGGATTGTTATATGATTAAAGCTTGGATCCAAGACCATGTATGAGAAATCAAACATTGTATGCTAGATGTTTACCCTAAAACTTGGAGCCTAGACCTTGGGCCCTATCCCTAGATTATAGATCATGAACCTTGACCAAGAAACCTATACCATGTATTGTGAACTCTTAGAGCTTGGATTTGGGATCACTAGGACCTTAGCATTATGCACCCTCAACAAGAAACATATACCCTATACCATAAATCCTTGGACCATTGGAATTTGACCCCATCTTTAGAGCCTTAATAATAGACACTAGGATGTTGACACTATACCCTTTTGACCTAGGTCATAGTCATAAAACTGACCCCCAAACCATAGACTGTGTGCCCTTATATTGTGTCCCTTGATTCTTCACCTTGGAATCCAAGACTTCTTGAACATTACACATTAAGTACTTGATCTTGGGCCCTAGAATTTGGACTATAAAATGAAAGCATGGACCCTATATATCAAATCCTTAAACCAAACCTTGTTTCTAGACACATTATCCTAAAGCCTTTTACCTTTGAAGTTGGATCCTAAACCCTAGAACCTTAACTTTGGGCCCATGAACACTATATGTTTTTGCTTGGATTCATGGACCATGGACTTCAAGGAACTATTACTAAATATTGTGATCCCTTAGACTCTATACTTTAGACAATTGGACCTCACACCTTAGACCAAGAAACATGTGCCCTATGCCTTTGACCATGGATATTGAACCATAAGTCCTAGATCTTTGACACAAGACCTCAGATTGTGGATGGTAGATCCATGGAACCTAGGCCTCAAATTCGAGAGCTTAGACCTTGGACCCTATGATCTCTTTCTATCCCTATTATGCCTTTATTTCATTCCTTTTTTTGTAGTGTATTGTTTTTTTTTATTCCCCCTTTATATTCAAGTTTAGATCTCTCTATATATTTTTCCATTTCTCATTCTTTTTCATTTATAATTTCTATAATTTGGTGCTCTCTCTTTATTTGGAACCTTTTTTTTTCTTCCAATCTATATTTTTTCCCTTTTGACCAAATTCTTTTTATCTTTGTCTCTCTTTATAATTTTTCTTTTTTGTTTATCTCTTCGTTCTTACTATTTATTTTTATCCCCACTATGTCTTTCTTTCATTCCCTCTATTTTTGTAGTGTTTTTTTTATTTATCTTATTGTCTCTTTATCTCATAGTTTAGATCTCTTTAGATCTATTTCTCTTTCTCATTCTTTTCCTTGTTGATGTTTCTCTATCTCTCTCTTTCTTTTATTATTTCTTTATTTCTATTATTTGATGCTCTCTATATGTGCTTCTATCTCTTTATTTCTATTTTTTTCCAATCTATATTTTTTCCTCTTAACCTTTCTTTTTGTCTTTATCTCTCTTTATAAATGCCTTTTGTTTATCTCTTCTTTCTTACTATTTATTTCTATGTTCAATTCTATTTTTCATTACAAATTTTTACTATTTATTTCATTATCTTTATCTATCTCTCCTTTGATTCCTTTGTCAGTTTTTCTCTTTCTTTTATTCTTTCTATCTTCCTTGATTTGCTTATTTCTTCATTTTTCTATCTTTTTGTCACTTTTCTTCTCTCTTTTTTCTTTTTCCTTTCTTTTATTTTTCTTTTTTCTGTCTTCTTCCTTTTCCTTTCTACTTTTCTTATTATTTTGTAAAATCCCCATCTTGGGCACAACAATTTTTTTTCAATTTACCACAAATACCAACTTAACTGACTAAAAATATTCCAATTAGATTAGTAGTGTTAATTTTAAAAGTTCTTCATTTACCATGGTGACAAAAAAATTAACATCGCCACTTATATGCTCACACTCAAAAGTGCTAAGCTCCTATGGCTAGGAACATCCCTAGAATCATACCTAATCCTCAAGGGTTCATGGTGACCTTGCCTACGTATCCCCTCATGGGAATCAAAGGCTTCATTGTTTGCCCCACAATAACAGAGGGAGTTCAATCTCCCCTCTTCTATGAGATCTATTATCTCACTTTTAACCCATAACTATTAATTTAGTATGTGTAAGCTATCAACATAGTTAATTATAATATAATGATAATAATTTTTCCATCAAGTGTTGGTTCCATACCAATCATTACCTTATGTTAGTGTAAAAACATTAACAATAATCACTAGGGGCATATCATAACATAATCCAAAGATCATATACAATGATTTTCATGAGCATACCTCCTTATTCAGAAGCTAATTAGCTCATACACAGTATAACTTTAATAGTGGATGGATCATATATAGATCACAAGTATAATAGTGATTGGATCATACACAAATCATAAGTATAAAAGTGATTGGATCATACACGGATCATACACTGGCAACAAGTCTTTCCACCCAGGAAGAAGTAGCTCCTAACATATACCACCTTGCGACCTTAGTGGTATTTTCAGTTGTCTTCTTCACAATCTTGGGTAACACTAGTATCGGTCACTGTCATGCCCTCAATGACATCCAGTGGACCCCCTCGATACAATGGTTAGTCCTGAATTACCGTTACCCACACAAATGGGTACTCATGTAACCGTTACCATATCATAATCATAACTAGGGTAGCTTGCCCTTCACCTTCATGAACCAAGTGTATGTTGACTAATCCCTAATAGTAGCCTAGGAATTGATCATTGACACGGTCCAATAACTGCTTGTCACTACTCAAATGTCTTGGAGGTTCACACTTGAGCGGGGCATACATAACATGAAACCCAATCACAATCAACATATATACGAACCTATACATAGATACCTCTAGATATGGATTTAGTTTTCACAACACATAAAGTCACATGGAACCAACACGAAATGGACTTACCTAACTTATACATATACTCAATTATTGATTATAAGTAGTTAAATCACTTAATTTATTCACATCATACAAGTTATTAGAATTTCTTAACTCACTTCCTACCTATTTGGTACCCATTTTAGCCTCAAATTGAAGCTTACAAAGGAGGAAAGGTCAAACCAATTAGGAGAAACCCCAACCCTTAGAATTCCCCCTCCCCCCCAACCCTCCCCTTAAAGACTTGAGGTCATAGGGAATCATTCCATTTGAAACTCATATAATAGGTTCATTTTTTAGGCTCTTATACTCAAGGGGTCAATAGATATCTTCGAAGAACATAAAACAATATTTATAAGCACGTATTAAGTATAGTCAATTCTTGAATACTACTTAGAAAGTTGGAAACACTATGTCCATTGGACCATCATATGAAAATATAAACCCAATAATAGTTTTATTAATAATATTCTTAATCTTTCGATTTCCTTTACACTATTGTGTATTTTTATGATAGTCTAGTTAATGGACTAGATAATTTATTCATACTTGTCATTCGGTCTGAATGGTCATTAGTAAGGTATCAAGAGATGCTCCATAGGATTTATCTCACAATTCAATCACAACCATATTATCAATTAACATTAATTGTCTTCCATATACTTATATTACGATTCATTGTATGTATAATAATAATTTCAATATCAAGGTTCTCGTATCTAAGAGAATGATAGACATCAAGAATTTATATAAATAATTTACCATGGTATCAATGGATTATAGAAAGCACCGAGTTTCAACACTAAAGATATGTTTAGTAAAGAGTGGTCATAGTTCCACTAAACAAAGTCACCCTTTCTTACAATATTATGCAACCAAATGCCACGGCTCACATTAATCATATATGTTGTACGGTTCCTATTATAAGGTTATCTTGCAACTAAAGATTTGATCTAGGACTCTTTGCCACCTTGATTCACTTAAAGCCTCAATATAGAGATGTAATGAGCTAAATATCCGCTAAAAATTCCAATCACTTGGCTATTCAAATAATCTAACCCTTGATTATAACAAATTCTCAATTTATGAACTTTTCATAATCCTAAATTTTCAAGTTCTTGAGCACCATACTAATACTAGTTACCCCTAGGTTTTGATTCCCACTCCTACACAAGCAAAGAGGACACTAGAAATGGTTGTAGACTCTCCTTGATCTTCACTTCCTCTATGCCTTTTCTTTTAATTATTTTTCCTTGTGCATTCCATAATTTTCATTCTAACACCAAACTTAATGAGAAACTAAGGGGGTTGCAATTATTTGAAGTCTACCTTCTACCTTTTTTGCACACAACCTGCCATCTAGAAGGCTCTTGTAGCTAGGACACCATGCCTCTTAGTGGCACATACACCCCCCGTTAACCCAAATCACTTTCCTCTTTAACAATATGTGTCTCTTGATTTAATGAATGCCTTCCTTGTTGATCATGGCTCCATCATAAATCTTATTTTATTATTTTATTTTTAATTCATTTCCACACTTGCACTATTATGCAAGGAGGTGGCTAGCAGGATTTGATATGTTTTTATTTTTCCCAAATTTTACTTTCCATCTTTATATTGTTCATTCCTCTTTTATTCTTTTATTATTTCTATCGTTCTCACTTCATTTCTTTCTTCCTCTTTCTGAATTTTTGTCACTTTTCTTCTTTTCTTTTCTTTATTGTTCTTTCTTTTTCTTTCATCCTTTTTCTTTCTTTTTATTTTATTTTTTATTTCTCACATTTTACTTTCTTTCTTTATATTGATTTTTTTGTTTTATTTTTTATAATAATTTTTAACTTACCTCTCTTTCATCTTTCCATCTCTCTTTTCTCTTCTCTCGTATTTTTTTCGATGTCTTTTGTTTCTCTCTCACTCCCTCTCTCTCTTTCTTGCTTTGTTGGCATTTTATCTATTCTTTGTTCTTTCTCTCTTTCTTGATTTGTTTCTTTTTTCTTGTCATTTCTCACTCTCTCATATTTCTTCTTTCTTTTTTCTCTTTCTTCCCTATTTTCTCTTTCTTTTTTATCCTTTTTTTTACTTTCTATCTATTATTTTCACCTTACTTTTTATGTATTTCTTCCTCCATCTATCTTTGTGATTTTTGTCTCACCTATTTCCTCTCTCTCTCTCTCTATATATATATATATATATTCATTATTCTATCATTTTTATTGACCCTTTTTAATTATTTCTATTTTTAATTCTATTCTTTGTAGCTTCTATTTTATCTTTTTTTTTTCCTTATTTTTTTATTTTTTTCACTCTTCTTGCTTTATCTATTTAATCTTTCAATGTAATGTCATTTCTTTATTTCTTTATCTATCTTTATTTAATCCACATTTTTTTCCACTTATTTGTTTCTTCTATCTTACTTTAAATTATTTTAGGTATTGTATCTATTTATTTCATTCTATTATTTTATTTTTCTTTGTCTCGATTTTTAATATTAACTCTCTTTTTCCTTATGTTACATTTTTCATTTATATATTTTATATCTCATTTGTTTCTCTCTTAATTATTTTCCCTACTTTCTATTTGTCTCTTTTTTCTTTTTTATTTGTGTCTCTCTTACCCTGCCAATGCACATCTCACTTTATTTCTTACTACTCTTATTTATGTTTCATTCAATCTATATTTTTCTCGATCTACATTTATTTTTGTCTTTTTTTTTCTCTTTCAAATTGTCTTCTTTTTACCACCTTTCTATTTATTTTCAACTTCTTTTTTAATTAATCTCACCATGTAATTGTTGTTTTTACATTATTGTTCCTCTCCCTCTTTCTCTCTCATTTGGCATTCTATGTTTATTAAGTTATGGGTATGCTCCCCATGGTTTTGGGTTTGACTTTGAAGTTTGAGTTTACTCGATGCACATGACATGTGGGTTGATGCATACATTTTCAGGGGACTAGTCTCACCCCAACATAACACCCCTTCATGACCCCAACTTGGAAAAATGTAATACCAAGGTAAGGCGGGTTGGGTGTTGGGTTGGGTTGCAGGGATACCCCTAAGTCAACAAAAAAGAAGAAGAGAAGTCCATATCTTTTTATTGTTAGAATGTAAGAACCCTTGTAAGATTTTGCATACATTCCCAAGGAACTAGTCTCGTCCCAGTGTGACACCCCTTTTCAACCTCAACTTGGAAAAATGTAAGACCTAGGTAATGCAGGTTGGACATTAAGCTGGGTTGCGGGGATACCCCTGAGTCAACAAAAAAAAGAAAAGAATTGCATACCTTTTTTTATTGTCATAATGAAAGACCTCTTACCAATTGTTGCCTACATTAACAAGAGACTAGTGACACCCCAACATAACACCCCTTTCCAACCCCAACTTTCCAGAATGTAAGACCAAGCTAAAGCAGGTTGGACATTGGACTGGGTTGCAAGGATACCCTTAAGACAACAAAAAAAGAAGAAAGATAAGTCTATAAATTTTTATCATCAGAATGTAAGACCCCTTGCGGGCTATTGCATATGTCCCAAGCAGACTAGTCTCACCCCAATGTGACACCCCTTCTTGACCTCAACTTGGTAGAATGAAAGACTAAGGTAAGGCGGGTTGGGTGTTGAGCTGGGATACATGCATACCCTTAATTCAACACAAAAAGAAGAAAGATAAGTCCATACCTTCTTATTATCAAAATTTAAGACCCTTTGCGAGCTATTACATACATCTGAGGTGACTTGTCTCACCCTAGCGTGACACCCTTTTCGACCCCAACTTGGCAAAATGCAAGACCAAGGTAAGGCAGGTTGGGTGTTAAGTTGGGTTGAGGGCATACCCCTAAGTCAATAGAAAGATAAAAAAGATAAGTCCATATATTTTTATCATCAGAATCCAAGACTTATTGCAAGCCATTGCTTACATCCCCAGGGGACTAGTCTCACCCCAACATGACACCCCTTCTCAACCCCAACTTGGCAAAATGTAAGACCAAGGTAAGGCGAGTTAGGTGTTGGGTTGGGTTACATGCATACCCCTAAGTCAACAAAAGTGAAAAATGATAAGTCCATAATATTTTATCATTAAAATGTAAGACCCCTTGTGGGCTATTGCATACATCCCCAAGGGACTAGTCTCACCCTAGCATGACACCCCTTCTCAACCCCAACTTGGCAGGATGTAAGACCAAGGAAAGACAAGTTGGGTGTTGGGCTGGGTTGCGGGCATACTCCCAAGTCAACAAAAAAATATATATAAGTTCATACATTTTTATCGTTAGAGTGTAAAACCCCTTGCAGACTGTTGCATACATCCTTAGGGACTAGTCTCACCTCAGTGTGACACCCCTTCTCGACCCCAATTTTGCAGAATGTAAGACCAAGGTAAGGTAGGTTGGGGGTTGGGCTAGGTTGCGGGCATAACTAAATCAACAAAAATGAAGAAGATAAGTCCATACTTTTTTATTGTTAGAATATAACTCCCCTTGCAGACTATTGCATGCATTCCTAGGGGAGTAGTCTGAACCTAGTGTGGCACCTCTTTTCGACCCTAACTTTGTAGAATTTAAGACCAAGGTAAGGTGGGTTGGGTATTACATACATCCTGAGGGGACTAGTCTCACCCCAACGTGACACCCCTTTTCAACCCGAAGTTGAAAGAATATAAGACTAAATTAAGGTGGGTTGGGTGTTGGGCTTGGTTGCGAGTATACCCTAAGTCAATAAAAAAAGAAGAAAGATAAGTCCATATCTTTTTATAGTAAAAATGTTATGCCTCTTATGGGTTATTGCATACATCCCCAGGGGACTAGTCTCACCCCAACGTGACACCTCTTTTCGAATCCAACTTCACAGAATGTAAGACCAAGGTAATGCGAGTTGGACATTGGGTTGGCTTGCGGGCATACCCCTAACTCAACAAAAAAAGATAGAAAAAAATAAATACATACATATTTATCATCAAAATGTAAGACCCACTGTAGGTTATTGCATACATCCCCACATGACTAGTCTCAACCCATCATGACATCCTTCTTGACCCCAACTTGGTAGAATGTAAGACCAAGGTAAGGTGAGTTGTGTGTTGGGTTGGGTTGCGGGTATACCCTTAAGTCAAAAAAAAAAAAAAGATAAGTCCACACTTTCTTATCGTCGGAATGTAAGACCCCTGGTGTGCTATTAGACACATCCCAAAGGGGCTAGTCTCACCCTAGAATGACACCCCTCCTCGACCCTAACTTGGCAGAATGTAAGACCAAGGTAAGGCGGGTTAGGTGTTGGAATGGGTTGCGGGCATACCCCCAAGTCAAAAAAAGAAGAAGAAAGATAAGTCTATACCTTTTATCGTCAAAATGTAAGACCCTTTGTGGACTATTGCATACATCCCTAAGAGAATAGTCTCACCCCAACATGATACCCCTCTCGACCCCAACTTGGTAGAATTTAAGAATAAGGTAAGACAATTTGGGTGTTGGGTTGAATTGTAGGCATAACAAAAAAAAAGAAAAATAAGTCCATATTTTTTTATCATCAGAATGTAAGACCACTTGTGAGCTATTGCATACATCTTGAGGGGACTAGTCTCACCCCATTGTGACACCCCTTCTCGACTCTAATTTGGCAGAATGTAAAATCAAGATAAGGGGGGTTGGGTTGTAGGCATAGCCCTATCTCAACAAAAAAAATAAAAAAATAAGTCTATACAGTTTATCGTCAAAATGTAAGACCCCTTGTGGGATATTGCATACATCCCTAGGGGACTAGCCTCACCCCAACATGACATCTCTTCTCAACCCCAACCTGGAAAAATGTAAGACAAATGTAAGGCGGGTTGGGTGTTGGGTAGGGTTGCAGGCATACCCCTAAGTAAACAAGAAAAGAAGAAAGATAAGTTCATACATTTTTTTTGTTTTTGTGTAAGACATCTTGCTAGTTATTGCATACATACTCAAGGGACTAGTCTCACTCTGGTGTGACACCCCCTTCTCAACCCCAACTTGGTAGAATTTAAGACCAAGGTAAGACGGGTTGGATGGTGGGTTGAGTTGCGGACATACCCCTAAGTCAACAAAAAAAAAAGAAATATAACTCCATATTTTTTATCGTCTCAATGTAAGGCCCTTTGTGGGCTATTGCATACATCCTTGGAGGACTAGTCTCACCCCAGTGTGACACCCCTTCTTGACCCCAACTTGGCAGAATGTAATACCAAGGTAAGGTGGGTAGGGTGCTGGGCTGGGTTGCGGGAATACTCCTAAGTCAACAAAAAAGAAGAAGATAATTTCATTCTTTTTTATTGTCAAAATGTAAGATCCAGAAGGGATAGTGTGACCCTAGCATGACACCCTTTTCAACCCTAACTTAGAAAAATGTAAGACCAAGATAAGGCGGGTTAAGTATTGGACTAAGCTACGAGCATACCCTTAAGTAAACAAAAAGAAGAAGAAATATAAGTCAATACTTTTTTATTGTCAGAATGTAAGACCTCTTGCAGGCTATTGTATACATCCCAAAGGGACTAGTCTCACCCCAGCATGATACCCCTTCTTGACCTCAACTTGACAAAATGTAAGACCAAGGTAAGGTAGGTTGGATGTTGGGCTAGGTTGTGGGCATATCACTAAGTCAACAAAGAAAGAAAGAAAGATAAGTCCATACCTTTTATCATTAGAATGTAATACCCCTTATGAGATATTGCATACATCCCAAGGGGACTAGTCTCACCCTAGTGTGACACCCCTTCTCGACCCCAACTTTTCAAAATGTAGGTTGGGTGTTGGGTTGGGTTGCAAACATTACCCTTAAGTCAAAAAAAAGAAAAAAAAGTGCATACATTTTTATCGTTAGAATGTAAGACCCCCTGTGGGCTATTACATACATCCTTGGGGGACTAGTCTCAACCCAACATGACACCCCTTCTCAACACCAACTTTGTAGAATGTAAAGACCAAGGTAAGGCGGGTTGGGTGTTGGGTTGGGTTGCGAGTATTACCCCTATATTAACAAAAAAAGAAGAAGAGAAGTTCATATTTTTTATCGTCAGAATGTAAGACCCTTTGTGAGATATTGCATGCATCCTTAAGGGACTAGTCTCACCCCAACATGACACCCCTTCTCGACCCCAACTTGGAAAAATGTAAGACCAAGGTAAGGCGGGTTGGGTTTTGGGTTGGGTTGCAGACATACCCCTAAATCAACAAAAGAAAAGAAAAATAAGTCCATATTTTTTTATCGTAAAAATGTAAGACCCCTTGTGGGCTATTTCATACATCCTCAAGGTACTATTCTTACCTAACATGGCAGCCTTCTCGACCCCAACATGGCAAAATGTAAGACCATGGTAAGGCGGTTTGGGTGTTGGGTTGGGTTGTGGGCAATACCCCTAAGTCAACAAAAAAAAAAAGAAATATAAGTCCATACATTTTTATCGTCAGAATGTAAAACCTTTTGTAGATTATTTTATACATCCTCGCTGTAGTGTGACACCCCTTCTTGACCCCAACTTGATAGAATGTAAGATCAAGGTAAGGCGAGCTAGGTGTTGGGTTGGGTTGCAGGCATACACCTAAGTATATAAAAAAAGAAAGATAAGTCCATACCTTTTTGTCATGAAAATGTAAGACCCCTTGTGAGCTATTGCATACATCCCCAAGGGTTAGTATCACCCCAATGTGACACCCCTTCTCAAAACCAACTTGGTAGAACATAAGACCAACGTAAGGTGGGTTAGCTGTTGGGCTGGCTTGCGAGCATACCCCTAAGTCAACAAAAAAATAAGAAAGATAAGTCCATATTTTTTTATCATTAGAATGTAAGATCCATTTGTGGGCTATTGCATACATATTTAGGGGATTAGTCTCACCCCAACATGACAACCCTTCTTGACCACAACTTAGTAGAATGTAAAACCAAGGTAAGGCGAGTTGGGTGTTGGGCTAGGTTAAGAGAATACCCCAAAGTCAACAAAAAAGAAGAAAAGATAAGTTCATATTTTTTTATCATCAAAATGTAAGATCCCTTACGGATTATTACATACATCTCCAGACTAAGATAAGATGGGTTGGGTGTTGGGTTTGGTTGAAGACATACCCCCCGACTCAACAAAAAAAGAAGAAAGATAAGTCCACACCTTTTTATCCTCAAAATATAAGACCCTTTGCGGTCTATTGCATACATCTTAGGACTAGTCTCACCCCATTTTCCTAACCCCAACTTGAAAAATGTATGACCAAGGTAAGGCAGTTTGGGCATTGGGTTGGGTTGTGGGGATACCCTTGAGTTAACAGAAAAAAAGAAAGAAAGATAATTTCATACTTTTTATCATCAAAATGTAAGACCCCTTGTGGGTTGTTGCATGCATTCCTAGGGGACTAGTCTCACTCGAACGTGACACCCCTTCCTGACTCCAACTTGCTAGAATGTAAGATCAAGGTAAGGTAGGTTGGGCGTTGGGTTGGATCACGAGGATACCCTTGAGAAAAAAAATATGAAGAGAAGTGCATACTTTTTTATCGTCATTAAATGGGTTTAGATTAGAAGATTTTGATAGAGGCCAATTTTCAAAAAAAATATTATACTTGTTGTTTAATACACCAACAATATATTTGTATTAAGTAACATAACGTTCTTCTCCTCTGCCCTTTGGATCAAAGGTGCCTTAGAAGAATTTATATCCTCCTTGATATTTGCATCACATTATTACAAAGGAGAAGAGATGTGTATTATGGAATCGGCTCAAACTTAAAGAGGGATGAAAAAAAATGAACCAAAATAGGTAAAACCAAGGAATTATTTGTTATAGGATTGAAATCTAGAAACCATGGCTTCACTAATCAATTTTTTTTTTCTCTCCCCATATGTCATTCTATATTTTATTTGTTATCTATTTTTCTTATCCTCAATCATCTCTCTTTGTCTATCTATCTTCCTTGTCCATTTCTCTATTTTTACATTATTATATTTTTTCTCAATTTCTTTCTCTTTATTCTCTCTATTGCTTCCTTCCCCACTCACTATATTTGTTTTATTCTCTCCATCTTTTTTTTGTCTTTTTTTTTTTTATATATTTATTTTATTCCCTCATAAAGGTGGCATTGATCCATGAAATCCTAAACCAAATCATTTCCATATCAGTTAGGGATTTGATTGAAAGGTTGGATATTGAGGAAAATAAATTATTTTATGTGCATTATAGAGATCATGACCATATGGATGCTAATTGTGTAAGGAATCCAACTATCAATTGACTCAATGCTCGGTCCCTAAAGAAAATAATATCAAAATTGAGAGTTCAATTGGAACGAAGGAAATCAAAGAATAATCCAAAACAACAATAAATTTTGTCTTTTTTTTCTTGTCGCTTTCATACTTTGTTTATCTATTACTTTTCTCTCTTTTTATTTATGTCTCTTTTTACATCTATATATCTCATTATCTCTCTCTTCATCTATCTATCTTTATTTTTTATCACTATTTATCTTACATATCTTTCTTTTTTTTAAAAAATTCTTATATTTTTTTTTTTTGGGTTTGCTTCTAAATTTTATTTCTCTTTATTAAAATTATTTTTCATTCCTTTTCTCTCCTCTTTTAGACTTATTTTCTATATATTTCTATATTATGTCCAAAAATTTAAAAATAACATCAATATGAATAAAACAACCAATCATATTGTCAATATCTTCAAAATAGGACACCCCCAAAAATGGAGAGGTATATTAGGAAACTTACCCAAATAGGCATGATAGAGCGATTTGGAACGAGGGTTGAAAGAGGGGATACAAGACTTGAGTGAGAGGGAATGCTAACCTCACATCCAAAGCCTACCCCTTCCAACACTACTTACTTATCTCCAATAGATGAAGATGATGCCACAATCCAATCATATACATGTCGAATCACAAAAGACTGTGACAAACCATGAACCAATGGAAATTGATCTTGAACAAACTTGGAGGCAAACATGAAGTGCCAATAGTGGATCCATGAATATCATCAAATAGGAGAGATAAACCCTCAAATTTATCCTCCAAATATTAAATGTGAGACTCCACAAACAAAGAAGCAATGTTTGAAAAATAGGAATCCCAATCAAGAAGAATATCAAATACATGTTTCAATGAATCACTGGAAGTACTCAATGAATCATCAACAAAAGATGATTGTGTGATCTTAACTAGAGAAGTAGGAGCTACAAGAGAAGTCTCTAGATAATCAAAATGTTCAAGTTCTATGTCATATTAAAAATAATCTAAGGTGTCATCATCATAGGGTATGTTGTCAACATCATCAAGTGGACTGAGGCAATCTGAAGTAGGATCATCTAGGAATGGAGGCTTGTGTGGATCTCGAAATATCTCCCAAATTTTTGTCCAAACTGTGCATGGGCATGATAGGTCTGAGAAGATTGTATGATATCTTTCTCTAAGGATGCTTGCACTAAAACTAGAACCAATCAATCCTATGATATGATCATTCTTATTACCCCAAACTGATTTCCTATATGTTGTTTATGGTTGGTGCAGAGCACCTTGTTTGTTTTCAAGAAAAAATGTAAAATTGTAAAAAGTCTTTTAGATAGGCATTTTGGTCATTGAAATAAGGTCATCAAGAAAATTTTAATGTATTTGAGTCATGTCATAGGTGTTTATGTGGTTTATGAGCCATTTTGCAATAAGGTGTCAAAAATTGTAAAAATTGTAAAAATTGCAAAAATGAAAAAATGCAAGTTTAGGAAGTTGAAGAGTAAAATTAGGTTTGGAAGTTGATAAGGTAGTTTAAGGTGGTTGAAAAAATTCAGAGAGGTTATATAATTCCTCCATCCATTGTTGTAAAGGCAATGGTTGAGGATTTGAATGAAAACCCATTATTATCACCATGATTTTGTGTAATTTATGAACATTTTCTTATGTTCCCATGCCTTGTACGAATTGGTACGGGAAGATTATGATGCAAAGGTGATTATATGTTAAAGTGATATGAATATAATTTCATATGTGGGTGGTTTCATCAATTTTCATCAAGAAATAAATCATTTATGACAATTTTACTCCAAGCGGGTAGATTCAGATTTGAAGGGGGCAACAAGCACTAAAAATTTAGCATCTTCTATTGAAATTTTCTAAAAAATTGCATGTAGGTATGTTTTAAGGTAATAAATGGTTTCCAATTGGTTTCATTGAATTTGGAGAATATTTGAGCAAGTCTTTTTGATGCCCTAGGTGACTATCACGGGGTTTCTATGCAATTTTGGGAGTTGAGGCAAGGGTTTGTCAAAAACCAATTGGGAAAGCATGGTTATTGATTTTTAAAGATTGTACATGTCCAAAATGTTGTGTTTGAGAATTTTTTGAAGTGATTTGGAGTTTGGAAGACTTACTAGTTTTGGAGCAACCTTACTATATTGAAGACTGCTAGTTTTGGAGCAGCTTATAAGAGAAAATCCATTGAATGAGTAGTCCTAAGTTCTTGGGTGGATAGATTGGCTTCGTTGGGTTGAAAATAGCATGTGTAAAGCCTATTTTGAGTTGGTGAAGTCTTAAAAGTCATTTGAGCCTTTTGGATGCTTGAGAACCTTGAAAGAATGAAGGAAAATAGTGGAGTTTTCAGTTTGTGTGTTTGATTTTTTTTGTCAAGTGAATGGCATGTTGAGTTGTGAATCCCTTGCATTGCATCGGTTTGGTATCAGAGCTTAGAAGGTCTGAGATAGAGGTTCTATGGTTGTGTGTTTGTGGTTGTTTGCAGGTTGGTGGCCAAGAGACTAGGTAGAGGTAAAGTGGAAAGACTTAGGTGAGGCAAAGAAGTTGAGAATCAAGGTTAAAGGGACTTGCAAGCAAGGTTAAAGGGACTTGCTTAGAGAAGAAGATGGATTTGATGAGAAGATATTTTTAGGCAGAGGGTTCACAGAAAGAGAGGAAGAAAAAAGAGGAAAATACAAAGCAAAAGAAGAAGGATCAAGAGATGAAAGAATTGAGGCAAGGACTAGAGGAAATCAATATGAGGAAAAAAAGATTTGAGGCTGAGTTGGAGTAGTTACAATCTAATTGACACTTATCAGTTAAGAGGCAAGTTGTTTGGCCTATCAAGAAGGTAATGTTGAGGGAAAGATAAGAGGAGAAGATGAATTCCCTATTGAAGGTAGAACAAAGCAAACAATATGATGAGATTGTTGATAAGGAAGAGATAATTATAGTAGAAGAAGAAGCACACTTGTAGGTTGCAACCATTGAATACTTTGAATATGTGAAGGACAATCAAAGTTTGGAGGAAAATGCTATGGATTCGGTAACAAATACTAAGGTAAAACATGAATTCAATTTGCAAAATCAAGTTTTCTTTACAAGATATGAAGATATGATATTCTTTTCATTATTTTCAAAGGAGAATAATGGATTTTCAATTTTTGGAATTCATGAGCATGATAAGACAACAGGTGTATGAACATTATGGATGGACGACAACAATGAAAAGTTTGAGGAGGAGTTACAAACAAAGGTGAATGAGTTTGAGCAAGTAACTAGTGCAAAGAAGAAGGGTGGTGTACAAAAGTTTCTTGTTGTGATGACACATGTGATGAAAGGTAAACTAAAATTCAAGATGAAATAGGTTGTAGATGGAAGCCTGGTAATATGGCATACTATGACGAAGGAGGAAGGAAACCATGTGTAAAAAATGATAAAGACCATTTCATTTTTGATGCATATTTCTCACAAATTTTTGTGATTACAGGTGGGGGTGAAGTTTTCTTTCTCCTTGTAGGTCCTAACTCCAAGGACTTGAATTTCTTTTTCAAGGGGAGTTTGGTGCAGAGCACCTTATTTGTTTTCAAGCCTCCATGAGGCAAAATTGTAAAAAGTATTTTAGATAGGAATTTTGGTCATTAAAATAAGTTCATCAAGACCATTTTAATGTATTTGAGTCATGTCATAGGTGTTTAGGTGGTTTATGAGCCATTTTGCAATAAGGTGTCAAAACCTGTAAAAATTGTAAAAATTGCAAAAATGCAAGTTTAGGAAGTTGAAGAGTCAAATTCGGTTTGGAAGTTGATAAGGTAGGTTTAGGTGGTTTAAAAAAGTTGGAGAGGTTATATAGTGCCTCCATCCATCGTTGTAAAGGCAGTGGTTGAGGATTTGAATGAAAACCCATTATTATCACCATGATTTTATGTAATTTATGAACATTTTCTTTTGTTCCCATGCCTTGTACAAATTGGTACGAGAATATTATGATGCAAAGGTGATTGGATGTTAATTTTTTGTAAATATACTTTCATATGCAAGTGGTTTCATCAATTTTCATCAAGAAATAAGCAAGTCATGACAATTTTACTCAAGGCGGGTAGATTCAGATTTGAAGGGGGCAACAAGCACTGAAAATTCAACATCTTCCATTTCTTCCATTGAAATTTGCTAAAAAATTTCATGGAGGTCTGTTTTAAGGTAATAAATGGTTTCCAATTGGTTTCATTGACTTTGGAGAAGATTTCACAAGTCTTTTTGATGCCCTAGGTGACTATCATAGGGTTTTTATGCAATTTTGGAAGTTGAGGCAAGGGTTTGTCAAAAACCAATTGGGAAAGCATGGATATTAATTTTTTAAGATTGTACATAGTCCAAAATTTTGTGTTTGAGAATTTTTTGAAGTGGTTTGGAGTTTGGAAGAGTTATAACCAATAACCCTCATTTGGCACAAGCCAAATTAGGCCTTATGTTGAGGCATGACAGTCCATTTTTGACCCATTCCTTACAAAACAACCTATGCTGAGTTTGAAATATGTTATAGAAATTCCAAATGGGTATCCAAAACATGTTTTACAGTCTTGTTACCTACCCTATATCAAAATTTATTTAGATTGTCCTATATTGAAGACTTACTAGTTTTGGAGCGGCTTATAAGATAAAATACATTGAATGAGTAGTCTTGAGTTCTTGGGTGGATATATTGGCTTAATTGGGTTGAAAATAGCATGTGTAAAGACTCTTTTGATTTGGTGAAGTCTTAAAATTCATTTGAGCCTTTTGGATGCTTGAGAACCTTGAAAGCATGAAGGAGAATAATACAGTTTTCAATTTGTGTCTGATTTTTTTTGTCAAGTAAATGGCATGTTGAGTTGTGAATCCCTTGTACTACATCAATGGTTCAAGTATGAGTCCATAAAAAAGAGGCAAAATATTAAGCCACCTACAATGTGTTATTATGTCTTTTTTCCATGACTCATCAGTATCCCTAGTCAAAAGTATTGCACAAGAATGAGTTGAATAACCCATGATTACAATACAATTCTCAACTGACACAATCTGAGATCAAAAAATATAATATAGCTAAAATGAAGTACAATGATCAAAACAACACGTTCCCAACTGCCAAAATATCCAAGTATCCTTTAGTAGACCCACTCGGGAAAATCTAAAAGTACAATATACTTGGGACTTAAAATGGAAAAAGTGCATGAATGGCTAATTTAGGGCATATGGGGGCAAAATCAAAACATTTTAAGACTAAAGAGGCTCAAATTTTTTGGCTCCAAAATATGGTCAAAATTTGAAACAATGTTTTAAACAAAGCTTTTTAATAGTAAAGCAATGTCGATTAAATATGACCTTGTCAGCTTTTGCAAATATGAATCTTTTAAAACAAAGTTTTCATTATATAAGAATTGTGATTAATGAAATTTTGTACCGCTGGACGAATGAAAGGATAGGGCCAACAAACAAGACTTGTGATGACTTAATGAAACCATTGATGTGGCAACTGACAACCGATGTGACCTGTACCCTACAACAAAGATTAATGATAGGTATGTCAGACCGCAGACTGTGAAATATTCTACAAAAATGCCGACCAAAAAAATTGATAAAACCTTTTACAATAAATTTTCCTAAAAAACTATAATTTTCCCTAAAATTAATAAAAAATAATCAAAATTATTTAAAATCATAGAAATTATTTTTGCAATAATTTATTCCATGAAAATGGATAAATTTATAGTCAAAATTCATCTGTGCGGCCTTCTGAACATGATGGTGATGTAGATCTGGGCTCAAAGTGCTCCAAAAAAATAGTGACCTCTTAGATCAGCTACTCTTCACACTTTTTCAAACCGTTCATAGATCAGCCAAAACAAAACCAATTTTGACGAAATGAAAGGAAACCCTGACTTTCTTCGACACCTTGGATTCAACCATGAGGTCCTTGAAAGCCCAAAATGCATCCAACAAAATCTTCAAGCCAACATGAAACCCTCAAATTTGGGAAGGAATCTACAACACTGGAGCTTTGATACCATGTGGGAGATAATGGTGACTCTTGAACACCCCCAAGAACAGTTGCTAGACCAAAATATCTTCTACAAGAGAGAGAATGGGAAGAAAGCTTGCTTCAACAATGCAAGATTGAATAATGATTGAATATGCTTGAATGTACATGAGAAGCGTTGTTTATAAAGGCTAGGTAGAGATATAGGATTATACAAGATCATGACAAGTGTCTTAATCCTATTGCACGAGACAACTAAAAATCTAACTACCTAGGAATCAAGCATTACTAGCTAGATAAGATAAGTTCTAGAAAATCCAACTAAGACTTCTAGAAAGAATCTTTTATCTAAGTAAACTTAACATGTGAATATGTCCCCTAATTACCTAGTGAGTGAATTAGCTAGGTACAAGACATTTATTCACACCAACAATTCTCATGCTAGAATTTTTCCTTGGATTGGATAGTAATAAGGAAGTTGGAGCAAGCCTCACTGAAATGGTATATAATATCCATTATGTTACTCCACTTGTTAAATATAAATTTCTGGAGAACATTGTAGAATCCATGCAAAAATATTTTTTAATGAATAAAAGAGGTTCCATTAAGATATTTAGGTTCACAACCTACTTGTGATATTTATTTCTAGTGAAATTTAATGGAATGTTTATATCCAACAAGATTCAAATTCAACCTTATACAAATGATGAGGCGAAAATAGTGGTTGTTAGCAGGATACATGCCAGAGAGTAAAAGATACTACAACTCACCACAAAGGAATTATGGAACATTAGGCTAACAAGGAAGATAGACTAAGGGGTACCCTATAAGGTTCACATCTCTATAAGAGACAGTAGTAATATATGTATGTAATAGATGACAAAGTAGAAAGATATGAGATAGATGTGATAGGACAAGATGAGATAAGATAGGAATAGAGAAAGAGACTATAATACAATGTAGAGACTAAGACCTGCTAATATAAATTTTATCTGAATATATAGAAGTAGAGTTATAAGGATTCAATGGATATATGTATTATGAATGATTTATTTTCTTGTTTAAGATGTATATGATGTATTGTTAGATATAAATTCTTATTGCACTTACTCTCTTCTATCACTGTACCCTTTGGGGTATAAACTGACTACGTAAGGGACATCAGGGTACAAATCTCCAAATTGCAATTCCATAAATCCTCTTGCTAACATTGGTTCCATTGTCAAGACCCTAGAGAGGATAGTGGAAAAAATATAGAGTAAAGAAATAAAGAATTAACTGTAGGAAAGAAGATAACAACAAAAAGGGATTTTTTTTGCAAATACCATTCTTAGGTACTACTACCTCTGTGAGAGGGAAGTAGGCACTTAAGGGTGTCTCTTGGTTTGGGGGTTGTAACTATTTAAACTGCCTTTTCATCTGTGAAGATGTTTGTTTGTTAGTGTCATTTGATTAGTTGGTGGTGTTGCTTCATTGAATGTTGTTAAGCTCATGATATCCTTTTTTTTACCACATCTTCTCCTCTTATTCTCAGAATACTCTTGGTTAGTAACTCATCCAAGTAATCTAAATCAAATGTTATATTATGAAGATCTTGTAAGGGGGTTCCTTAAGGTAACCAATCCTCATTTATCCTTAGTTGAGTATTTAGCCAATCTGGATTAGTAGTTGGTGTTCTATTAAGGGGTGGTGTCATAATTCTTACCATTGCCTAGTATAAATCCACATCAGTTTCTCCAATATAATCAATAAAGGAATTTTTGGTGCAACAATAATAATTGAAGCCAACACCCACTCCTCAACTCATATAGTTACAAGTTATGGGCTCCTAGGTAAATCTATCAAATATCTCCCCACTTCAAAAACTAAAACTAGGATATATTTTTCATGCTAGTGCTAGGGAAGAGATAATCCAACAAAATGTGGATAATGCAAAGCAACTAGAAGATTCTATATAAACCTGATGGAGAATCAATACATTTTTGCACCAAGACCTAACATTTGGCGTACTTATTGTGGAAGAGGACACATATGAAATGAATTTTTGAAGAAAATTGGAGAAAAGAAATATAATGCACTAAGAGTAAACTTGAGGTCACTACCCAATAAATTAAACTCGATTTATTGAGTCACTTGTGGAGAATGAGATGATCATGAAACAAAATATTGTCCCTCATAGTTATTTCAAGGAAGAGAAGATCCAACCACAACAAACTATAATGACCATAAAAAATAACTTATGTCATAGGGTTGGCAGAATGACAACTCCATCAACAAAACCATGGATGTAAAGTACCACAATAGAAAAATAACAAAAACATTAATTTCATTCAAAATTAACCAAATTCAAACCCATATACTAAAAGAGGCCAATTTTGAGGAGATAGAGGCTGAGGCTGAGGAAGGAGGAGACAGACGGATGCCACATGCTTCAAATGCAATAAACCAAACCACTTTGTAACAAAATGTTGGGGAGATAAGAAGAAACCCTATGGATTTTATAGGAGTACAAAACATGACATATTCAATTGCAACAAAGACCAAACCTATTATAGAAATGTGAAACCACAATCAAAAAGTGATGAGCTCCAAAATCCAAAATCATCTAGAGGGGCTAGATTACTATGGAAAATACCAAAAGAGCCTACATAGATAGATGAAGGAAGCCAACAAGGAGAACCTCAAGAGACTAGTAACTCTGAAAGACAAAATCATACCTACAATAAGGCAATGGTAATAACAAGAATATGAGACAAAACAATATTTTTCCAAGCAAGAAGTGGGTATACTCAAACAACTAATCAAAATATCTAAACAATCCAACCTATTGGAAAAACTACAGTGATTTTTCAAATATTGGAATAAATAGAATAACATACCACATATCAAAACCATTAAAAAATGACAAACAATGGAGAAAATGACCAATTATGATTATAGTAAATATAAACCACAAAAATATAACCAATGTCATGGTGGAATTAGAAGTTGATATAAACATGCTCCCAAAATGGGTGTGGAAACAAATATGAAAACCACAACTAAAACAAACACCATATAATATCAGCCTAGCAGATGTCATAAGAAAGAAAATCCTAGGAACATGGAAACAAGTAGAAGTTAGTGTGAAAGGGGTAAAAAAAATAATAGACTTTGAAGTAGTAGCAATAAAAGAGACCTTTGATTCATTCAATGCCCTACTAGGACTAAGGTGGTTTGTAAATGTTAATGAAATTGTAGACTCCATAATGGAGGAGATATCATTTGTTGATGACAATAAAATAGTTCATATCCCCCTAGGAAAAACTTCAAATGAAACATATATAGAAGAAATAAACCTAGAGGAACACAATGAATCTAAAAGTAAAAACTTACACACAATCTCACGATTACCACCAAGTGACAACTTAGAAGACCCTAATTCAGAAGAAGTTGAAATTGAAAGCACTATATATAGCACAGATAGTGAGGACGTGTTATTTGCCTAGATGTAGGAGGAACCAAAACTCCATTCCTAATGAATTATCAGATTCTGTAAGATATTCATGATTAGGAATACATCGGAGAATGCTCCATATTCTACCACTTGCAAATATTGAACTACAAAACAACTGTGGAAAGATAATAGACATTATATAAGCTACTTCTAAGATATCTCGCTATATCAATCACATTTCATGAGGGATTTCACACATCAAACTTCCAAAATATTCAGGATTTGGTGACCTTCTATCATTTATCACACAGATAGAAAAAAATTAAACTAAACAAAGGAGACAATATATTAAACATACACTTATTTACAAAGCATCCTATTGACACAATGCACGCAAGAAACAATTAACACAATGGAAAATATTTAAAATCTTAATTGAAATAGGATACATACTAGAGAAAGGAGAATATAAGGAAATACCAAAGTATAATGGACAAATTTCACTCGAATATCATCTAAGCACTTGAATTACCACATGGAAATCAAGAAACAAGTATGATGAATGAATATATATACAATTATTCTATTAGACATTGACATTGGTAGCATGGACTTGGTACATCAAAGAAGAGAAAAGAGGAGAAATAAACAACTGGACAAAGCTAACAAAGGAATTTTACCACACCTCTTTTTACAATGAATACACATATACATGTTGCATTAATCAAAATAAAGGAGATAATATTCAAACGGGATAAAACTCAAGAATTGGTGGTACCAAAAACCTATACACTACCTCCATAATCAGCAGGCATTTGGAGATACATAGAATGGATTGATAAACAACCTACATTACTAGAGAAAAGATGCTACCTAACAAAACATAGTGATGAGGATTCCCACAACTTAGATATAGAAGTCCAACACGGGGAAAGATAATTGGAATCTCAAACAAAATCAATATAAAATTATTATAACCAATCAATCAAACTAAAATAAGAAAACAATGCTAAAGGAGATCTTAAAATGGCTAAAATAGGCAAGTATTGGGATGACAAATTAGTGGCACAAGTTGCAGATATTTTATCAAAATTTGAAGAACTATTCCCTAGAAAATTTATAGACGTAAAATTCATAGAGGAAAAAGGGGTCATGAAGATACAACTAAAAGGAGCTAAACTAGTACGAAAAAACCATACTGACTAAACCCAAATATGAAAAAGAAATTCAAAGAAGAACTAGACAAGATGTTAGAATCAGGGATAATCAAACCAGTAGAAGACATGAAGTGGATAAGCCCTATGATAATTCAAAACAAGAAAATAGGATAAATAAGGATTTATGTTGGCTTTAGAGGACTAAATAAAGCTTGCATTCATGACCCTTTTCCTACACCATTTATTGAAGAAATTTTAGAATCAATAGTAGGAAGATACTCCTTCATTGATGGATTTCTAGGGTATCATCAAGTAAGAATAAGTGAGGAGGACCAACCAAAAACAACATCTACAATAGAATGGGGCTCTTACATGTACATAGTAATACTGTTTGGCCCAAAGAATGCTCCTATGGTATTCAACATGATAATGATTTAAATGCTTTCAAAGACTTATACATGACTTTTTGGAGGTATATTTAGATTATTAGAGTGTATATGACTTGGTCAAAGATCATGTACAAGCATTAATAATGATGCTAAATAGGTATCAAATCTATTGAACACACAAAAGTACTAAGAGGGGGTTGAATCAATACTTAATCAAACTCAAATTCTTTCCTTTCATCAAAAATTAACCAATTTAACCATGACAAGTAGAAGATCACAAAAGCAAACAACCATAACACCACATTTATGTGGAAAACAGTACAAGGGAAAAAAATTGGTGAGAAAGATGCTTGGATCTACTATCCAAATCCAGCCTCACAAATGAAACAACTTTTACAACAGGTATTTATGGTCTTTAACCAAAGTAATTTCACTACTCCCTGGTCAATATAACATTCACAACAGAGGTTCACTAGCTCAACATACAATTGGATTATTTCAATACATCGATTACCTTTGGTTCAATTCCTTTGGTGCATACAACTACTTCAATAAGCTATGTTGCTTACAAATAAGTGCTTTCAATAAACTCTCTCATTTACAAGCTGATATTCTTCTTCACATTCTTCACTTTCACTACTAATCTATCAAAACTGATCTTTGGCATATTTCATCATAAAAATATGTTCTACTGAAATATATTCACACATTTTCTGCTCAAAACATTCACAACTCACTTGCACTCATTCTCAAAAACTTTTATCTTCTATTTATATCATCTGCATCCTTCAAACAGGTTCTCCAAATCAGCTACAAACATGAAATACAAGATATACAATATTTACAATGAAGTCGACTTCAAACACATTTTCAATAGAAAGAAAACTTATTGGTTCAAGCTAAAAGATATCCAAGACCTATCTTCATGAAATGCATCTTCAAAAATAGTACTCACATCTAAACACTTGGTGCAAGAAACTCATCATGACAAGTCGGCTCGATAATCAAGAAAACTATCAAAACATCAACTCCAAACGAAGGTGATACCAAAGAGACCAAAAAAAATTTGTGGACCTCTTCAACAAACTGGTATAGCATGTAGCAACACTTTTGTGCATTCCTTTTTTCATTCCAGATCAATTCATACTTGTGTAAACACTTCATACTCAAAATAGTGATTTCTGACATGTCATTGAACATGAGATCACATATAATCTTGTAGAGCAATCAAAGAGCCCAATGATATTCTATTATGCATTGCATACCCTTTGTACAAAAAAATGATCCAAAACTTACTAACACTGATCAATTAGACACCAAAAAACCAACCTACTAGGTTTTCATAACATAGACATCACACTATCATCTATAGAATCGCCAGTGGTGAACCGAAACATCTAAAACTTGTACTAAGCAGACATATCATCTTCATAAACTTAACTTCAAAATTGTAAGGTAAATTAATGTGATGCAGTGAAGTGCGAAGACATACAATTCACTCCTTATCAAACATTCATTGGAACTTAGCAATTTCCTACTCTAACAACTCCAAAAAACTTTGTGATAGAATTTATGCATGGATACATGGAATATGCATACCTTTCAACTATTCAGAGCTACTCTTCAAACCACAAGATCAAAAATTCAACTTTTGAGGAATGTGAAGCATTTTGATAGAGCTCCTATGTAGCCAATCCTATGCCTTAGATAGATTTGAACCTTATCAACCAAGACATTTTGGCATCCAACTATGAACTGTGATTGATGGTGTACAATAGCATACTAGTGATAAAAAATTTTCATCCAATCATGAACTTCATCAATCTTACATCTCATTGACATTCAAGCTTGAATTTTATTTCAATATAAATTCATATTATATCTACAAAGGTTGACATCAATGACAACACCAACATATGTTGACCTCAATGACAACACACTATCCGCACATTTTCCAACAATATCCCCCTTTGTCTTTGATGGAAACACCTACCAGATATTCTATTATCTCCCCCCTTTGACATCAAGGGAAAACAGCAGGTGGATTTTACAAAAACATATGAAAACCCCCTATCTATACACTTTTTACAGTTCACTCCCCCTTACTCGAAAAAAGGTTCTTCTATTTACATAAAATGTTGAACACATATCTACTTTACATATTTGCATATCAAAAAGTTACAAAAACATGTCATCAATACATACTCATCTCTGACCGAAAGGAAGAATATTCTTGTAGACGGACTTTAGCTGAGTCAAGGATTTGTCTCATTTCTTCTTTGTAGAAGTAGTGATCTGGATTTGACTCACCAAATGAGCATGAATATCTTTTTCTTCTTCCAAGGAGGATGGAATATAGTTCTTTTTCTTAACTCCTTTAGCTCCTACAAGGAGAATAGTTAAAGATGCCAACTTTAGATTTACAACCTCCCACAATCGTTTCACTTGGATTTTTATTTGCTTCCTTTTATCTTGCACTTGTTGTAACTAGGAGTGTATATTTTCAACTTGTGCTTTGATGGCACTATCACTATCTTGCATCGGATCATAAGTAGCAACCAAATTTGTTATCTACACTTCCATAGCACTGATTTGATCCTTAATATTTTTGAAGGGGGTAGGCCGTAGCAAACAAAAAATGTATAATACCTTAGCCTCCGTGCATTTTTGAATGTCTTCTATACATGTTTTCAGCTTCTCATGTGCCTTTGCACATTTACCAAAGGACTATGCTAGTATGTTATTTTTAATCTTCACCTCAACTTGATTTTCCAAATAAGACAAATGTTCCTTAAATGAATCCATCAGTTGTTTGATATGCTAAGTGAGAGGCAAAGAGGAATCTTGTTTTGCATTAGGCATTTTAGCTTCTAGGATTTTTGCAACCACCTATAATGTCTCTGAGTTGTCAACCTGTTGCTGCAAGATCTCTTCCTTTGAAAAGGAGTAAAAGACACCACTAAGTTGCAATTTTTGCAATGGTGATATGTTAGGACCTATACAAGACTCTCTGGAGCATTTTCTAGTATCTTGTTGAGAGCCATATTGTGCTTGATCATGTATATGACTATTTCCTTCTCAATAGTATTTTGGTCTTCCAAGGGGACTTTCAGATGTAATTCAATAGTCTCCTATAACAAGAAAAAAATCTCAATACCAATGAGGATTGCATCCAATTTTAGATGCTCACGTGGAGGTGGAACTAGAGGAGTTTTCTTATTCTTCTTCCCTTTTCCTTTTGGTTTGGAAGTGCCTTCCTCACCCTTTTCTTCTTCTTCCTTTGTGTCTTTTGTCTAAACCTTCTTCCTCTTGGCTTGCTCCTTAAACCTTGGATGCTTCTTCTCAACAACTTTAGTTTCATATGTAACTCTTCTCTTAACAGTAGCTTGTGTGGATTTAGTGGTCTATGGAGGAATAGTAGCAGCAAAGGTTGATCTACTTGACCTTCTTGGCACTTTCTTTGCATCAGTTTTCTCAGGGTTTGAAGGAATGTTCTACAAAGCTTGGGAAGAGGTTTGAGATGTCATTTTGGAGTACCATGGAATGCCCATTTTCTCAAACATCTTATCAACCCTCTTCTCACTAGTTTCTTCCATCTTCTTCTAGATAATATTATCCATGATCTCTCTAGAGGTACCAAACCTTTCTATTGCAAGATCCTTGGGCTTATTCAAAAAAATTACAACATATGCCTTGACTTTAGTAGGGGAGACTTCATAAGGAAATTTAGGAATTGAATAAGTTCTTGGTTCCACAACTTCAATGTAACAAAAGTCTTTATCAACTTGAAAAGTTATCTTATCCTTGTATTTATATCAAAGGGATTTTTTTCCCTATCTTGCATTTTAGTTTGTAGGTTCTTAAAGAAACCCCAATATGAAGTATTGCATACTTTTTTATCATTGAATCCTATCATGTGATTCCTTATCTATGTGGCAACTAGAAGGTGTTGTTACCAAACCTTTCCTTTGAAACTAGGTAGCTCATTCAACAAGCAGAATGCAAGGAAAACAATTAGAGATACAAACCTAAAGTTGTATCCAGTCTCCTTGGTTCTCTTTAGATTATCACACAATTTCTCTCATCAACTCACATAAATAAAAGTCCTTTCCTTCCTTAACCATCTGGTATGTGGTATAAATATTAGTACTAGTTGTGGAGCCTTCTTTGTTTGTGAAGTACACTTTATTGGCTATTCACATGGATGCATACTTAACACCTAGATCATCGATATCACTTATTCTTAGAGTTATTTTGTCAAAATTTGCTCTAGTTAACTCTATAGCCTTCACATTCTTCACAGTTTTCATTACCAGAATAGGTATGGTTGCACATAACCCTATTACATCCCTAACTGCATCTTTGGTAATCCTATAGGGTTTGTCCAAGTATATGAACTCATCATGATTTTTTCTCAAAATGATCCTTACCCATTCAATATTCTCACAAAAATTGGGAAAATCCTTCCACACATCCAACCTTTAGTTGACACATTTTGCATACTCTAGTTTATACTTGACATAGTCATCATCTAGCAAGGTGTTCCTTAATTCTTCAAACTTCATGTGCTCAATTTCATTTAAGGGAGCATGCATGAAAATCCTTACATCTTGTGTGTACATCACATTAGTAGTAACTTTTGAAAATGCACCATCCTTATCTACATCCATAACCTTCAAAGGATGTTTTTAATACTTTAGCCTAGGTTTCTCAGAAACATCTACCAACTTTAGAGTAGCCATAGAAATTTCTTTTCAAACTTTAAAAACAAGGGTTTATGAGGAATTTGAAACACCTATGTAAATTGTTACTAGGGTTTCATCGCAATTTGAATTTGCAAGATTCTTTTGATGCCTTCTCCTTCTCCTCAACTTTGGATACAAATGCTATTGATTCAAATGAAACAATGTCTTGCAAATTGAAGTATAAATGATTTCAAATTTTATCTATTTTTCTTCAATTAATGCACTTTGTACTTGCTAGGTAAGTGACTACCAAAGTGCTTTGTGACTTCATAGTGATGCATATCCATTCTGTAGAGATTTGCAAACAAGGATTTTGTTCCATGCAATTATTCTATAGACACCATCTTGCTCATCAATCAAGTTATTCAAACCATCTTGTTTCAGATCATCTTTCATGCTATAATGAACAACATCTTACTTTCTTTAGGGGGTAGAGAGACTTTGCAGAAGATAACTCTCTCTGAGATAATGTTTTATCTCCATCAAGCATGAAATCTTGTGTACAATTCACAAGTGTTGTTCCATTCCTTACTTCAACATCTTGTACTTGTTTCTTTCTCCAAACCTTTGCAACTTCCTTTTTTCCTCTATCTTCTTATGTTGAGTTTGTGGCTTCACATAACCATTTTTGTAGAATCTTTCTTTATGCCCAAATTTATTACACTTATAATAAACAATGTTATATTCAAGGGCTAAACCATTTCTCCTCATTTTAATTTCACAATTGGAAGCCCTATGGAAAAACTTATTGCACATGCATAGCAATAGCCATAAAATGAATGAGATACTACAACATTATGTCTTGGATGCACAAAAGAGTTCTTTCTCATATAATCATTCCTTCTTTCCTTACTTCTACAATCATTAGCCTTATGACCAAACTTTTTGCAATAATAACAATAACCATTAAAGGATTGATAGAACCTTCAAGTAATAGTTTGTTTAGGAGGAGAATTGATAAAGGTTTCTTTTGATTGCTAATCTCTATGAAACCTTTGAGCAATAGATGGTTTTGATTAGACATCATTTACAGGAGGTACAATATCATCAGAGGAAGTATGTTGATGCTAAGAGAATAAATAGAAGCTTCTCAGTTGGTGACTATGTGTTCTTGAGAGTGCGACCACATAAGAGTCCAATTTGTTATGGGATGGATCTAATCTTGCACCTCAATTTGTGGGACCAGTTGAGATTTTGGAGCAAATAGTTCCAATAGCTTATCATCTAGCATTTCCCCCTAACCTGTTGTGCATCCATGATGTGTTTCATGTGTCATTTTTATGATGATATATTCATGATGTTTCTCATGTCCTAGATTGGGGTGCTTTACAGGTGAGGCAGATAGGTAGTTGGAATAGGAGACCATCCACATTCTAGCACATCGAACATTGGCCTTTCGAGGTCGAGAGTTGAACCAAGTCAAGGTACAGTGGGACCGGTATGATGAGGTTTCAGCCACTTGGGAGGATGCATCATGGTTGAGGGATCTATATGCTCACCTCTTTGATGACTTCCAAGTTCAATCCTAGGGGAGGTGTGAGGCCCATCATTAGTTGGACACCTAGACTCATGTTTTGTTGTTGTTTACATGATTATGCTTATCTATACATTTTACTCTTATTTTATGATAGATATTATGGACATTGGACTTAAATGTTAATATGCTAGTTGATCAAACAAATATTTTGAATGTTATGGAAGTTGAAACAATATGCTCAAAATGGAATATGATACCGTTTAATCCAAGAGAACTTTTTAGTTGTCATCCAATGTGATGCATATCTGGTATTGTTTTAATTGAATTATTATGCAAGTGATTTTAAACATCATGAATTAATGTTTATAAGAGTAATTGATACAATTTTAAAATTGTAATAATGTTTAAATTATAGAAAAGGGAAAATGTGAACAATGATTATGTTTATATGTATATCAAGTGTGATGAACATGTGTGTATATTATGCTTTATTGTATTCAAATGTTTTGATTTAATTATCTTGCTTGTTGGACTAATGCTTAAATGAAATGTGTAGGTTAACCTTCCTTAGCCATGGAAAATGGGAGGCAATGAAAAAGACCCCTATGATTACCATGTGAAGCCTGAATCGGCCCATATGGAGGGGCTAGAGTTTTATGTCATTGTGTAAATCGTATTGTGTTTTGTGACATGCATGTTGTGGGTTAAGGGTTTATATGCTTTGAATTTGTTTGAACTTAAATGTAATTTTAAATGCGAAATTCGGATTCCTTTCTTTATGCAATTTTAAAGGGTCAAATATGTCTTATTTTGGTCTTTTGGGGACCCTAGGTATAGGACCTAAGGGTTGGGGGTCAATTTTAGGCCATACCCATGGCCATACTTCATGTATGACCCCTCTTAAATGGCTTGGAAGGGGTATGACGAAATTGGTGGGTGGAAAAAGAGGGATGAACTTTGGGAAAAGAAAAAGGAAAATGTACATAGAATATGGAAGGAGGTTTTACTTTTTGCCAAGTTTTGTTTTGGAAAATGGGGGAGAAAAAAGTGTAGTGGGAAGAGCTGAAGAAAGGAATTTGTGAAGGGATTAGAGGAAAAAAAATAACAAGCTACACTTGGAGTTGAGGTAAGATTTTATCCCCTTTAATCTATTTTTGAATGTATGTGTGTAGTGTTGTTGTTTTGTGTGAAGTTGTTTGCTGTTGGGTGTAAAATTTTGTTGTTTTTGGTGTAAATATCTGATTTTTGTGAGTTATTGTGTTGGGTTGGCTCTACATTTTGGTTGTGAGCGACCCATGTGGGGAATGGAGGGGGAGAGATCCCATATGGGGCTTATGTATTAATTTTTGATGTGTTAGGTATGAGTACCCTTTTTGTGAAGAGTGGGAAGGTTGGGTGAAAATTTGATAAAAGAAAGGTTGCTGAATTACAAAGCTCAAATGAAATACTCACTATAAGAAAACTACCCCTTGGTTGTGATCCTCTCAGCTCTCTCGATAAAACCATTGGTTGGATTTTATGTTGTGTAACTCCTTATCTAAATGAATGTGTTAAGTTTTTTCTGTGTATCTATTTCCATGTTTGGGTTGCTTGTGTGAGACCTAAGCTTGGGAGCCTCCCAGATTGACGGTGGTTGGTTTTCCAGCCTATGATTGGGTGGTGAGAACCCCATTGGCTTGGATTTTTTTTGTCCTATGTGTAGGTTGAAAGATTTGGATAACTGGTAGGTCCCATAATGGTTTACAATTTTTTGCCAAATTGGACATTGAACTAATTTTTTAAAACTAAATCTTAACTTTTGGGCACCTATAGCGGCTAAACCGTGAGGAATTTGAAGATGATATAAACTAGATTCTAAATATATTTTTTCAAAAAATTTAGAATTAGATTGCAGTTCTTTTTCCATCTGCTTTGAAAACTAGTTTTTAACAGTAAACACCATTTTTAAAGAGTAATGTGTACTTGCTAACACAACGTTTTTTCTATGAAGGATAAAATTCTATTTTTTTTAAAATATAGATTTGTAACTATGATATCTAGTGTATGGAATTGGCTTCATAGCATTTTATCAAATATTTTTTAATTAATTAAGTTTTGAAGTCAAACCTCTACAATTTAGACATGATTTACTTGCTAACACAACTTTTTTTGTATGTATCGAAATTCTTTATTTTTTGTTGGACCAGGGACATCAATATCTAGTGCATTGATTTTTTTTTTTTAAAGATTGATAATCTGCTATTTTTCCACATGTGCAGAATAAAGAGCTTGATTTTTGATGAAAAACCTATGTTTAATCAAACTAAAAAAATACATAATAGAACCAAAACATATTAAAATTATATTCGATGGATAGCTCGTTTCGAGGACTACCATCATCCAGTTGGGTCTGTGAAGTTTCTCCCATTTTCATCCTCAACCTAAGCTTTGAAAAGCAAAAATTTTATAGAAGAGGGGGAGAAAGGCGAAAAACCCATTAAAGGGGGGTTTGCTAGAAGGGTGGGGGGTTCTAGCGACCCCCCCTTCTAGCGAATCCCCTAAATTGTTTTCCATCCGAAAATACTTTTTTCCTTCCTCAATGGAATTGTAAACCAGTTTTGTGGGTTTACCTAGTAATGGATTGAAGATGACTTGGTGTCTCAATGTGAAAGAAAAGAGCATATGAGTATTGTGAATTCATTGTATTGTTTCTATTGATTGGGTGTGTTGTATTAGAACACCCCTTGTATCATTTTTTTGGGTGTAATGTGTATAGATTTCAGTTATTTGGAAACAAATAATTAATAAGTAATAAAGCATTACCGTGTAAGTATATAAAATGCAAATTCTTTTTTTTTGCAAGTAAGTTTGTAGTAATCTATGTGCTCAAAATGATATTAGTTTTATGTTCATTTAACTATGGAATGGATTTAGAAGAGAGAGAATAAGTTATGTATGCAGGTATCGAATGATAAAAATGTATAAATCTGTACCTCCCCTATTTTCTTGTATCTGGAAGCAATGGAAAAGACCCAAACTATTGCACCAAGGTTCTTCTCTATGAAATTATATTATCTAAAACTCCTCACAACATATTTTTCACTAGTTTTTAGTAGGTTGTGCAAAAGAATCAGGTATTTTGTACTTGTGTGTAGGGTGAAATATTCTCTAGTTCACATGTACCTTCATTCCTTTCCTTAGACTCTTCCTTCACCCTTGAGCTTACTTGCTTGAGTAGTTTTTCTACCCAATGTCAATGCACCTACTACTTTCTAGCATCAACCTTCCTTCTCTGATATTGATCTGATTTGGAAAAAAAATTCACTAGTGATTATTCACTCCTCTATCAAAGTCACAACCCCCAAATCTTGCTTAGAATTTTCACACAATCACACCTAGAGAAGATGTTTAACGCCCAATTGTTGTCGCATTTATTGTGTGCCTTAATGATTCAAAAAATGATGTGAATCAATCAAGACAATGATCATCTACCATGTGGCATAAATCATCCTCTCCCACATGTCAATCTTGGTAAATGAGAACCCCTCGAGTCATAGCAGTGTTCTGCCATTAGTCATACCCTTCAGGGGCTAGGGTCGCTAATACCCCTTAATTCTTGTGTAAAGGACTTGGGACTTAAGGAAAAAATTCAAACTCATAAGTCTAAGGTCTTTTTTTAATTTGTCGAGGTTTGGCCAACGGTCTTCCCCCTTACCTTCTACCTTAGTTGCTCCTTCGCATACTTTAAGACTAACTCCTGAAACGCTGAAGTGTAAAACTCTGACTTACCTTGATTTGTCAGGGGGGTTGGGGTTCAGTCTTCCTCCTTACTGCTTACATGTTTTGAGTTAATACATAGGCTAATAGGCTGACTCGCGAGGCCCAAATTACTTCTTTCCAACATCGACTAACTTATCCTTATCGGGAGTCAGCTTTCAGACTTCCCCTCTATCACTTTTTACTTATGAAACTACTTAAGGCATAAACTGTTAGACCAAGTCTGTGAACACCAAATTAAGGTCAAGTGTCGAGGTTTGGGGTTAAGCCTTAACACCGAGGTATAATGTCTAACTTAATCGGACTTAGGTGTTGTGCTCTTCTTCTTTTCTTTTGGGTATTCAATAAGAGGTATTATCGATGCTTGAAACTTGACGATTCAGACTTAACCTTCATGCTTGTATCCTTTTCGTTTCGGGGCATTTGATATGAGGTATTGTCGAAGCCTGAAGTTTGAAGCTTGCAAATTTAACTCTTGTCTTCTTCCATGGTTAAAGAATTCGATAAAGGATATTATCAAAGCTCAAAGTTTGACATCTTCAGACCTTGCCATTTTTTATCCTCTCCTTGTTGTTAAGGCATTTGGAAAAGGGTATTGCTAAAGCTTGAAGTCTAACATCCTCATACTTCACCCTTTTGACCTTCTTCTCTTTGATAAGGGATTTGACAACAGGTATAGCCAAAGCTTGAAGTTCGAAATCATCAAACTTCATTCTTTTTATCTTCACCATTTCTTAGGGCATTTGGTCAAAGGGTATTACCAGAGCCTAAAGCCTGATACTTAATTAGACTTTTCTCCTCTTCTATTTTATTTTCCTATGGCATTTGATATGAGGTAGGACCGAAGCCCGAAGTTTGAAACCTTTCAGACTTAACTCAGTTTTCCTACCTCTTCCTCTCTTTGGCAAGTGGTATTAAGTAAGCTTGAGGCTCGAGGCCCAAACTTATGCAACCCTTTAGGACTTGAACTGAAACTTCAAATGTATCAAACTATGATGCCCTAATGACATTAATATCAAGCGTGTTGGCCAAGCGTGGATGTTTGAAGCTATGAAGTTAGCATAATTTGATGACTTCAATTCAAAAAATTATGGTGGTGAAAAAATTTATGTCAATACGAATTGATATTGACCTAGAGATAACAATAGTTTGATTATTTATATTAAAATAACCTAGTATTAATGTTAATATTACTCATAATATTAATATTATTCTTTAATATTAATAGTTATTATTATTGATATTAAAATTTCTCTTAATATTAATATTATTAATTATTATTAATATTACTATTAATATTACTCTTAATATTATTATTGACATTTAATATTAGTATCATTATTAATAATACTAACATTAATATTGTCCCTCTTTTTTTCTTATTAGCGGAGCTAATATTACTTTGGACCTTCCCCATGATACTATGCTAAATGACTTCAATTTCGTATATTAATACTATACATATATATAATTTTACTTCAAGAACAATAAGTGTATATAACACACATCGCATAAGAGTTTTTGTTAACACTTATTTTGTATCCTTTATTGCTTATTTAACTAATTATATATACGTCTTATTTATTTATATACTTTATTTTATGTTTTAATACCACTAATTTATATAAATGTATATGATCAATCATAAGAAATTTATGGTAGTATTCCCCAAAAAAAAAATTAACTGTTGGGTTGGCGCTTCCAATGATGTATCACTATGATAGTTATGCTCGTGTTATTACACTATATATATAATTTTATTTCAAGAACAATAAGTATATATAACACACATCACGTAATATGTTTTCTTAACACTTATTTTGTGTTTTCATACCACTAATTTATATAAATGGATATGATCTATCATAATCAATTTATAGTAGGATTCCCAAAAACTAATAATTAATTGTTGGGTTGGTGCTTCCATTGATGCCTCGCTATGATAGTTATGCTAGTGTTGTTACACCTCTTTCTAAGGAATATTAGTTTCATTCCATACCTATACACCTTTCCATGCACTTTAACAAGGATAAATAAATAAAAATAGAAATATTAGAAACCCTAAAATCTATGAGTGGCACCTATGCATAGGATTTTTTTATTATTTCCATTTTTTGACTTGTTTTATTTTTACAAGAGATTTTTCCCTAACTTGATGTAGTGGGGAGAAGAGAGATAAATAAGGCTATAGGGCATAAGAGAGGTGAGTCATCTTGCAAATCTAGGTAAAATTTGAAGAGGTTTTGGCACCATCATAGCTATGCAAGGGGCTTGTAGGTTTGTTGATAAGCCCTCAAAATTCTTTTATTTATTAATTTTTGTGTTATTTGTATTGTTTTCTTAATGTTCCCATCATCCAAGAAAAAATAATTAATCTTCCCAATTATCATCCATCATCAACTTTATATCCATGGAATGTACATCATCACAATATGATTTCTCTAAAGTTATCTTTTTTTTCCACTTAGTACATCTTTTCATCATCCTTTATCTTTTCAAGAGACCTCCTAGGATCCATTTCACCCAATAGTTCTCTTGAGGGAGCATCACTTCCATCAGCATCCCTAAGTGATTGGGAAAACCTGCAACCAAATCTTCACTCCATCCCATCCTACTCTTTGTTCTTATTTGACATAAGACCACTAAATTGTGAAATTGTATCAAAGAGGGATAAAATATAGACACTTAAATATTTCTCTAATGTACCTGGTCCTAATTGACCAAACACATCACCTAGACAAGTCTCCTTCACCTAACGTCTCTCACTTAATTAATAATCCTATAATTTAATTACCCCCTTTTCCATCTCACCTTGCAATAAAATAAATAAATAAAATTAGTTTACACCTATTTTCCACCTCACAAATGGCTAAAATAATTAAATAAAATTATTATTTAATTATAGCTATATTGCCTCAACCTAAATTCCAAGAATAAAGGATAAGTTCGAAGAACACTTGTCCTTATGACTCCAATATTTTCTCCACTAAACCTAAGAATAAAAGACTCCTAAGTGCATATGTCCCTTATATCCCTCATGGTTATGTAACTACTTACCAAATTTATTAAGTCAGTCATAGCCCTTCATATTCCAACAAACTCCAGCTAAACCCTCCATTCTCTCCTTGATCTTAGGGAAATAATCTCTGACATCCTTCATCATTGATCTCACCATCAAATCTCAATCATCCATTGCCTCCTCCAAAATTCTATAAATTTAGGCACTCTCTTATCCATTTCATATCTATCAACTTTGAGCTAAGTATATTCTATCAAAACTGGTACCTTTAACAAAAGAGCATCCACATATCAACTAATCATAGGAGAAAATAATTCAACAATTGATTTTGCAGTAACATTTGATTTGGTTTTTGATGTTATTGTGTTGTTTTGAACTCTTTTGTTGAGCTTTATCTAGATGTTTTTTTTGTTTGAATAGGAAACTTACATGCTTGTTTCCATTTGCATTTTCAAATCATAGCATTATTGTAATTATATTTTATTTTATCTCTTAAATTATAATTGTGATATGGACAATGTTTAAATCTTAGTATTTAAGTGGGGGTTAAATGCTCAAGGATTTTCTTATGTTCATAAATATAGACAATGGTAGTTACAATTTTTATAATTTTATTTTCAATAACAAGTATAATCTATTAACCTTAATATAGTTTTGTTTAATTGTAATTTTGTCTCTCTTAGTAGTGTACATCAAATGGAAATGCTTACTTTTTATGGACATCCATTAAAAGTTAATTAATAATGGGTAATATTTTGGATTTTGTTCTAACTATTACATAACATCATCAAGTTGTGCACAACTATTAACATATTAGAAATGGGTTCTAACTAAAAAATTAATTTAAAATCAATATAATCACTAGATGCCATTGAGATTTTTTTGTCAACACATAGATGATTATAGGGCAAGGTTAATTCTTATTTATGTATAGATTTTAATTTTAATTTTCTTTTTTAGTGGTATTAAATCATAGAAACTTCAATAAATTTAGAAAATGCTAGTAGAGTGTGTACATTTTAATATTATATGGATGTTTAAATGAAATTTCATCTATCATATGTTCTTTGAATATGTTTTTTAATTGTTTCTTGTTTGAAATTTTATAATTGATCACAAACTTGGGAATGATGTTTTGTGAACACATTAAGCTCTTTGAGAATATTTAATTTCTTGGGATCAATTTTTTAATAAAAATATGAATTACTATGTATTTAATACAAAACTTAGTGAATTGTTACTAATTTTTATATCTTCTCCTTATGCTTATAATATACTCCATTATTTCTAAAGATATATTTTTATCTATAATTTAAATTATTTTTAAATATATGCCACCATAAATCCATACAAAGGCAACTTTCACTACATGTAGGTGCATATAATTTTGAAATCATTCTTATTAGATCTATTATCAAACTAATAGAGATGGTTTGGATGTGTGTCATATAGGTTTATCATTTCACTACTACAAGGAAAACTGTACCACTAGATATATGAGGTGTATTGAAAATCATTGTGTAGATTTGAAAGGAGGAGAAAAAATTGACTATATGCTAGATTTTTAGGGCATCCATCACTTATTGAGAAACAAGTAACATGTTTCATCTTTTAATTTTTCTATTTAAATTTGTTATAATCAACTTAATTTGATGCTATTTTTTTAAAGAAACACCTCAAGTCCATACTCACTTGTGTGATTATACTATTTTAGACTTTAGTAAGTGGTATATTTAATATTTCCCTTGTCTAACACAATATTTGGTTAGTTCTATGGGTGTTTTATATTTTATCTATTATTACATATTTTAATTCTAAATGATCCCATGTTTATAGATGAATATAAAGGGGAATTGAATAAAATGATGATTCCTTTTACATGTAGGGGGTTTTAAACTTGATATAGTTTAGCCACTCTCCTAATGGGATGTCTGAAGCTTATGATTGTTTGACTATAGAATTCACATTATTAATAGGACAAAGTTCTATTATATGTTCAATAGTTTGTTGGTGTATTCTTGGTAACTTATAAAATTAGTAAGAGGCACACCCAAAACACCCCTAGGAACCAAAGGGGGACTAGAAAAAATCAATACCCTATTACAATCAAGAGTTGACTAGATTCAACAATAATAGGACCTACTTAGAATCCTTTGAATCAATTTCATCCTCTACAACCTTCATAGTAGGGTGTTCTTTATGAGCATTCTTCCATGACGAGGAATAACATGCAACCTTTAAGTGAGGGTAATATAATGCCAAGTGACCAGTAGAAAATAATTGTAGACACCAAAAAGGGATGCTTTCATAATCCAAATATTGGATCTAAGAGGCATCCCCAATCTATAAACAACCTCCATCATGAGAGGTGAAGAGAAGACCAATTTTGTAAGGATACAAGTGTAGGTGGTGTGAGATAACATGGTAGTGACATTAGCCACCATAATACAATGCCCCAAGGAGTTACCAATGCCCATATAAAATGAATTACACCAAAAATGGAGTGGGAGATTTAAGAGGCAAATATGTGCTAGTTGTACTTATAAATCTAAATGATTTTTCTTCATTTCTTTAAAACATTATTTTAAAAAGCTTTGGATAAAATACATGTTTTTACAAGTTTCAATTATGGGTTCATTTGTGCTACTGAGAAATTATTATATAGGAGAATAGTGTTGTGTTTGAGAGGTTTGTTATAATTTGATATAAAAAAAAAATCAAGAAAAAGACATAATGCCCATTTATATATTTATATTTATAAAAATATGAAAATTACAATAGCGAATATATATGCTTTTCAAAGTTATATCCACCTAGAACAAACCATTTCTGAAATGATTTTATCACAACAATCAACTTTCATAAATTCCCTTGAAAAGTGACCATACTATCTCTGCATTTGCTTTTCATTAGCAGATCTAAAACAAGATTGAAGAGCAAAAAGGGACCCAAAATATAATGTATTTTATTGTCTAATACATTATCCAAAAAACAAATACTTCTATGTCAAAAATATTAGCCTTTTTACTTCAGAGATCATCATTCTTCCATATGCACAGGGAGACAGTCATTTTCATCCTGCAGTTCATTTAAAATTGTTGTTGAAGGATGATATGGTGGAGATTCATTAAGGTTGATGTTCCAACCAATTCGATCCTTTGTTTGTTGATGACGACCAAAATTCACAATGAAGGATTGATGGTCACCACGATTACTAGCAGCTTCAACCACTGACTACAGAATACCAACATTAACGACTGAATCACCTACTGGCTATAGAAACCCACGAGAGCCATATGCTTCACCAACAGTCTAACGAATACCACTACTTTTAGCAGGAACTTTAGGACTTGGTGGATTATGCTCGTGAGTGAGCAAAGCCATGATTTCTTGAACTTTTTGTTTAACTTTATCTGCTAGTTCAGATTCAAATTCTCTTGCAAACCTTCTGAGGGTATTTAACATGAAGCTAGAATTTTGTTGGACTAGAGTCTTATTGATAGCAATAAGAAATTCATGGAAGGATGATCTATGCAATAGAAGTTGCCTAGGAAATAAACCTGCTACATACCCATGGCCACTCCATAGATCATAGTTCTAGCAAGCTTTATGCAAGATGCCATTTTCAAGACATTCTTCATTCACCACCTTCTCTATGATTTTCTCCACCAGACTAACACTCTGAAGCACATCCATTAGGTTGGAGATGAAAATGGACATAAATTGGTAAGGATAAATCAGACGCTTAGCCTCAAGCTCCAAAACTTCAGCCCCAATTAGCCTTTTAATGTTCTTTGTTAAGGTAGCACACTGACCTTTGAAAACCAGTTGCAGCTCAACATCTCCAATTTCATCAAAAATAGTCAATTCCCAAACATTTACCAAGATGAAAAATTTGTAGTTGCGTGGGTAAAAGGCTATTTTCACCAACAACAAGAAACAACACCCTAATCCTATAGGAACAAAAGACGGCTGGTAAAGTCAATGATACACACAAAAACAAGCTACACAAACACACAAAGTAGCTCTCTTGTAAAAAGCGCGGACCCCAGAAGCCAAAAACACATACATAATAATGCAAGTTTTTAGGAAACAAGGTAACATATTTATTGGCATTGGAGCAAGGAAATTGCTGAAGTCTTTTCAAACCTTGGAAGACATTAACACACACCAAAGAATGATAACATTATACTGAATACATTGTACAACTTGCCGGAGAGACAAATTTATAATGCCGAGATCCAAAGATGGTAATATGGAGCAGCTTTGAACACCATATAACTAATTTTAGCGAACCTTAATAAATTTGCATCAGTACATGAAATATTTTATCAATCTCAATCCGCATATGTCAAACCTTCTGAGATTTTACGAATAGATACACCTGTTACCTACAAATATAAACACGATGTTAGAAAATCATTTTACAAAGTTGCATTGTGAGGTCATGCTTTTGCTTTGCACGATGATGAAATTTGGCTTGCAAGGTAATACGCTTGGAATATTTTTTGAACAACACTATTTACAACAATTACTCTCACATGAGCAAGATTATGACAAGAATTTACCCATCACACCCATCGCAGCCAAACAACTGAGGATAACAACTTACATCACACATGTTGCACAGGCTTATTTATGTTGATGACAACAAATAATACCTTGATGTACAATTCCTGCCATGTTGGATAGAAGCCACACTTTTAATAAGAAACATGTACCAAACATATGTCTTCCTTTCTCAACATATTAATTTTGGACATCTCAAGAAATGCAACTGTAAAATGACCAATGTAACCTGCGAACTTAACCAAGGTTACCCGCAAAATAAGGGTCTGTTTGGAAAATAGAACAACTTGATTTTGCAATACTGAACAAAATCCAAACTAAAGCTGAACACCTAAGAAGATAATGGCACTAAGAACATTTCCATAAATATAAAAAAACCCTGCATGCACAGAAATTAATGACAATGTTAAACCCTAAAATATTTTAGTCAAAAATTCCATCTTTTGTCAACATTTCATTTAGCTTAGCATGTAAATCCACAGAAGAAACTTCATGTCCAACAATCTCACACAACTGATCATACCTTGAATTGGCTAAATAATCTGCAACACTATTCCCTTCTCTATATGCATGAATAATTTGATAGGATTCTAGCTTGTCTACATGACGCTCATGCCAAGCATTTAAGATTAACAAGGAATCACCTTCAATTTGAATCCTCTTTATCTTTAAACTTGGGGCTAATTGTAACCCAAGAATCAAGGCTTGAGATTCTACTTCATTATTTGTCCCATTCTAAAGTTTATATGATTTAGCACATAAAACCAGACCCTTATAATCTTTAATGATAACACCAACACCAGACAAACCTGGATTTCCCCTTGAGGCACCATCACAATTCAACTTTAATAGACCCTTTGGAGGAGGTTTTCATCTTATTTCTTTCCTATTAACAAAAGGACTTAACTTATGCAAACTACCTTTAAACAATAGAGATAAGAGAGGCCACTTGCCCATTAACTTTGAATCCCAATAAAAAAGAATAGAGCCAATATTTTTTCTTTAGCCACATAACCATTAGCAGTAAATTAGATATCGAATGCTCTAATGCAACCAATACATGATTGAGAATTTTTCTTTTCGGAAGATAATTATGTTTCTTTCCCACCATAAAGCCCACACTAACTATTGGAGTGAAAAGACACTAATAGGGGACGTGAATCAGTGTTTTTAACTTCTTTACCTAATTTAACTGAAACTGAAATAAACCAGATGTATGCTCTCATTTATCAATGATAAACTCATTCATGTATTGAATGCAATCACATAAACTAAAATGAGAATAGTAAACCATAGCAATTTAAAGCATTAAAGCAATGAATCAAATCAACCACAAATACTCAAATAGACACAAGATATGCCAAGTGGAAAACCCTCCTAAGGTAGAATAACCACTCCTGAACCTGTTGCCTTTTTCAGGCTTTCATTTCAATAATCATTTTTGACAATGCCTCATAGGCTAATTTTTGAGCACCAACTCAAGGAGCACCAACCCCTCTTTTTAGAGACACCAATCTCAAAGAGTACCAACCCCTCTTTTTAGAGACACCAATCTCAAGGAGCACCAACCCCTTTTCTGTTTTTTCAATAGAACATACAATGATACAGAGGATCTCTCTACTTCCTTGATTTATGTTAAGTGCCTCTTGACAGACAATGTGTAGAATTCTCAAAATTCAATAGTGAATCTTCAAAGTTCCACTCATTATCAAGCCTTAAGACAGCTTGAGGAAAATCTTTTTACAGTCTTAGTACAACTTCTCATCAAACTATATTACCAGTGGTGTGTACAACTTTCTTTTTCTCACACTCTATATCATACATTTTTCATGATACTCTTCAAAGCAGTTAACTCACTATATTTTCCTCTTTTTCAGCTTAAGAAAGAATCAAACCCTATATCTCATACAAAGCCCTTATTTTTTTTATTTTTTTTTACTTTTTTTGCACTGCCATTATCTTTTATCTTTTTAGGTTTTTCAGTAATGATCAAGCTCTAATCTCTCTGTTTTCCTCTTTTTACATTTTAGATCATTACATTCCATGAAAGGTTACAACAGTTGCTCATTTTTCACTTTCAAAGAATTACTCAAAGATGATTATCAGGTTACCATGCTACTTGCGAGCAATAGTGCTAGATGTTTCCGTAATCATGAGGGAAGGATCAAATGAATAAGGTCTTTTGATAGGAATACTCAAGTATTGTACAAATTTAGAAGGCAGACTAGAAAAATTTCCTCTCAAGCAGCCTGCACAAACAATACTTTAACCAAACAACATCAAAGCATGCATGTAATTTTCAAATAATGGCCACTGAAAAACTGCTGCAAAAAGAAGTAACTGAAAGAATAATGCTTCCATAACCAAAATCATGCATTTAAGAGCAGTTACCAAAGATTTAGCTAAGGATCTGAAGAGTTTCAAATATTTTATCATTACCCACAAACTGAAATTACTATCCCTTTAAAATTGTCATGATAACCTTCAATAAAGATGTAGTCAAATTTTGGAGCTGTCATTTCAGATCTAATCATGAAAGGAATAGACATTTTCCACTTTTCTATTTGCATAGAAAAACTTAACTCGAAATAAGCTTGACTGAGAAGTAACGGATCTGTAAAGAAAACTAAAAGAATACCTGAGAATAGTGATGGAGTTGCTGTCACAAAAGAGTTTACCAGATTTGTAGCTAAGCTGAGCAACCCATGCCACTTTTCTATTTCGAGCATTCACTCGATGCCAAGACCTTGACAAGAGAAATGACCATGGTGATGGTCTTTCAAGCTTCCCCATACTCTATCCAAGAGTTACTAAATACTAGTAGATTTCATAGTGAAATGGTTGAGAGCAAGATACCATGGTGGCGGCTAGTGTAGGGTTCCAAAAATGTGAGCAGTGAGAAATGAAATAATGACCTAAACTTCCAAAAGAACCAACAAACAAATTCCTTTCCAATGATTGATAGACTTTTGGAGTCTGAGAGGACAGTCATTGATAAGTCAAAAAATCATTATATCGTTTGACATCCACTTTCTTACCACTCAACCACGCGCTCCTTTCTGACTACTCGTGGTATAGTGGTAGCTACCTTGCAAGCCACTAGCTGCTTCCACCGCACTACCACGGTTACCCTTCTGACTACCCGCAGTATAGCGGTAGCTGCCTTGCAAGACGCTAACCGCTTCCACCACACTCCCGCGGTTACCCTTCTCACTACCCGCGGTATAGCGGTAGCTGTCTTGCATGCTGCTAACCGCTTTCACTGCACTACCGTGATCACTGGCTTAACTTCCAGTGGTACCACGGTAAGACCTTTGAAGTATGCAGCCTTACCAAAGACCAGCTTTATACTTGTTGTCGGCTTTTAAGCCTTGTGCATTTGCCATCATTAACCCAAATGCAATATAATATGCATTCCCATAGTGTGCCAAACATATTTTCAATGCCAAAAGATATCCAAAAATATCAAAGTCGATTGCCACCTTGTTATATTCAATGCTATATAATGTGCCAATGCCAAATAATATCTAATGACTTATGAGGTATAGTGAAGAATAATTTTGCATGTTAAATTCACAATGCCATTTCACATACCACAAACCATTATCAGTTGATTAAGGAAACCCGATAGGGTTTTCTTAAAACTGAAAAGCAACCTGCATTTCATAAACCCAAGCACAAGAACCAAAGATCATTACCTGTAGAATACAAAACAAAGAACTTGTAACCAAAATACCTCAACCAAGATCAAGATGCCAGACTGTAATACAAATTGTCATCAAGGACAAATTAGCACAATAGAGATTCAACAAACTTTCCCTTTGTCCTTGATGGCAAAAACTGAGCCACCAATCCAAAATATAGTATTGGAACTGAATGCTCATAATTCTCCCCCTTTTTGTCACAAGGATAAAGGGAAGTCAACAAAGATAAACTAGAATCAACAGTGGAATTCCATGAAGCTGCAAATGTAACAGTAGAGCAACAAAGTATGAGCTGCAAGAAGAGCTAACCAGCTCCCCCTATCACCAGGATAGACTGATTAAGATAATAAAGATTGAGAGACAACTCCCAATCTAGACCTAAGTCTTTCAAAAACATCTTTAGCCAATGGTTTTGTAAAAAATTCAGCATCCTGTGCTTGTGTTGGAGCATATTGCACAAAAACCTTGTTAGCTAGCACCTTTTCATGAAGAAAATGAAACTTGATAGCAATGTGTTTAGTGTGAGAGTTCATTACATGATTTTTTGAGATATTGATTGCACTAGTATTATCACACATAATAGAAATAGGTTTAGGGATTTCGATACCCATGTCAAATAATGTCTGTGACATCCATATTACCTGAGTATAGCAAGAAGTGGTAGCATTACATTCTACTTCAGCAATAAAGAGTGAAATAGATTCTTGTTTTTTGCTGTGCCAAGCCACTAAACGATTACCAATAAAGAAAGCAGCACCACTGGTGCTTTTCCTATCATTCAAACAACCAACCCAGTCAGAATCAGTATATGCCACTAATGAAAAATCATTGCTTCTGGCATACCAGAGTCCATAGTCAATTGTGCCTTGTACATATTTAAGAATCTTTCTAATAGCATTAATGTGAGATAACTTAGGAGATGACTGAAATCGAGCAACCATGCAAACAACTTGCATAATGTCAGGTCTTGAGGCTGTTAGATATAATAGGCTACCTATCATTGACCTATAGTTAGTTGGGTTGAAAGAAGGAGAATCATCAACCTTGCTGAGTTTACAACCAGTAGGCATTGGAGTGCTAACTGGATGACATTCATCCATTTGAAATTTCTTTAACATTTCTCTTGCATATATTGTTTGAGAGAGAAAGAACCCCGATTCAAGTTGAGAGATTTGAAGACCTAAGAAGAAGGATAGTTCTCCCAACATAGACATTTTGAACTCATATTCCATAATTTATGAGAATTTTTGACTCAAAGCAATGTTGTTGCAGCCAAAGATAGTATCATCAACATAAATTTCAACAACTAGAATATTAGACCCTTCAATTTTAACATAAAGATTGTTGTCTACTCCTCCTCTAATAAAACCTTTTGACAGTAAGTGACTGTCCAATCTAGAGTACTGAGCTCTAGGAGCTTGTTTTAGGCCATATAGATCCTTTTTCAGCTTGTAGACATTATTGGGTTTGTTTTTACAAGTAAACCCTTAAGGTTGTTCTACGTAAACTTCTTCATCCAAATACCCATTCAAAAAGGAAGTTTTAACATCCATTTGATATACAGTAAAGTTCTTGAAAACAAAATATGACAAGAAAATTCTAATTGATTCAAGTTTAACTACCTGGTGCAAAGGTTTCACCGAAGCCAATACCTTCTTGCTGAGCATATCCTTTGCAGACATATCTAGCCTTGTTGCGAACAACATGGTCATTTTCATCATGTTTATTTTTGAAAATCCACTTACCTCCTATAACATTTTTTTCATCTGGTCTTGGGACTAGCTCCCAAGTCTGATTTTTCTCAATTTCATCAATTTCATCCTACATTGCATTAAGCGAGCATTCATCAATTAGAGCTTCATCAATTTTTTTTGGCTCAAACTGAGTTATTAGACAAAAAGAAGTAAGCTCAACCATGTGAGCTTTTTCATCATAGTTAACTATTATTTTCCTTTTTTGAACTCCTACTGATTTATCTCCTATAATTAGATCTTTAGGATGGTTTCTAGCAAGAAATTTTGAAGGAGTTTTAGTTACACATTTTTTAGAGCTGGTTTCAGCATCTTCAGATTTTGCTTCAGCTAGTTTAGGACTTTCTGATTTTGTTTCAGGATTTGAAGTTTCAAAGCTTTTAGAATTTATATCAAGTTCAAATTCTTCCTCCTCATCATCCAGCATAGGTTCAGCATCTAAAAGCAGATTTTCATCAAATTTGACATTGACAGATTTAACAATTTTATTCAGCCTATTGCTAAAGAATTTAAAGGCTTTGATGTGAGTAGAGTATCCTAAAAAGATACCTTCATCTATCTTAGATTGAAAACTCCCTAAGTTATCATCATCTCTCTTGATAAAAATTTTGCAACCAAATATTCTGAAGTATTTAATTGAGGCAAATTTACCATACCATAGTTCATATGGAGTGAAATTTGATTTCACTCTGATTTGGAATCTATTCAAAATGTAGACAGTTATATGAACAACTTCTTTCCAATATATGTTTGGTAGATTTGCTTCATTCAACATAGTCCTTTCCATTTCTTCTACAGTCCTGTTCCTGCTGAGGTGTCCTGACAGCAACATACTGACTTTTTATGCCATGTCTTTCATAGTAGTCAATGAATTCTTGTGAGGTGAATTCACCACCTTTCTCAGATCTTAGAAATTTCAATTTTAAATCCGACTCTCTTTCTACCATTTTTCTAAATACTTTAAAACATTCAAAAGCTTCTGATTTATTCTTGAGAAAGATAACCCATACCATACGAGAGTAGTCATCAAAAAATAGCATGAAATATTTCTCACCATCGATAGATCTAGTCCTTGTAGGACCACATAGGTCTATGTGAACAATTTGCATAGGTTTGGTAGAGGAATGTTCCTTGGATTTAAATCTTACTTTAGTTTTCTTTCCTTTGAGACATTCTTTACATACTGCATTATCAGGCTTTTTCAGAATAGGCAGACCTCTTACATTCTGATTTTTACTAATTTTGACCATATTGTCAAAATTAATATGACCTAGTCTCTTGTGCCATAGCCATATTTCTTCAACATGAATCATTAAGCACATACCTTGATTGTTTTCATTTCCAGAAGTGTCAAGTAAATTGTAGACATTTCCCTTAGTCCTTCTTCCAGCAGCAATAGCTTTTCCAATCTTATTTTTGATTTCACACCCCTGTGAAGTGAATAGGACTTGATAGCCATTGTCACAGATTTGACTGACACTCAAAAGGTTATGTTTTAATCCTTCTACATAATACACATTGTAAATAGGGGTGTCTTCATTAAAAAAAAAAGAACCTCTACCTTTGATTTGAATTCCAGAGTTCTCTCCAAAATTTACATATCCATCTACATAGTCTTCTAGATTAGTAAATTTTTCTTTGTCACCAGTCATGTGGTTTGAACAACCACTATCCAAGAACCATAAGTCCTTTTTCTTGGAGTGGAAGGTAGTTTTAACTAACATGGTCTGCTCTATGTTGTTGACAACTTTGGGTTTCCAGACCTTTATAGATTTCTAATGTTTATTTTGTTGATAACCATTACATTGCTTAACAAAATGAACCAAAGACTTGCATGTGAAACATCTAATCTGTCTTGCAAAGCCATGATTCTGCTTAAAACCAAATCTAGGTGTTCTAGAATTCACAAATCTGCAAGAGTTCACCTTGTGACCAAATTTGTTGCAGAAGTAACAATACCCATAAAAGAAAGGGTAGGAGTTATAAGCCATTTTGTTGCTCCTAAAAGGATGAGCATGGTCCTTATCAAAATCAAGATGTTTGAGTTCAGGACTTTTGTATCCAGCAACAACATTGTCCTTTGCACTATTATTTGAACATTCACCATTCACAAAACTAATACTAGTTTTGTCGTTGTTCAATTTTTGTTTACTAAGCATGTCATTCAGTTTAATAGTGCTCTCATATTTCTCAATGGTCTTTCTAAGATCTACAATCTCATGTTCAAGTTTTTATATTTCTTGATCTTTAAAGATTATGCCAATACGAAGATAGTATTCAACTCTTTTGGATTCTTCAAGTTGAGTTTTTAATGAGACTATATCAAGATTTATGAGTTGCTCCTGTGAAATATCTTGAGCAATAGTTTGTTCTTGAGCACGCATTTGTTTATAAATTTTCCTTATCTCTTTTAGAGCACATTTCAGTTCTCCTTCATAATCCACTTTGCCATCTTCAACATCATTTCGATTAGTTTCATCTTGCTGAATAATTTCAGCCATGAATAGATTTTCATCCTCTTCATCTAAAGATTCTTCAGATTCAGAGTTTCTTTCATTTTTGCTGAACAAAGATTTCTTCTTTTTAAAATTGAATTTTTTTTTGGGTCTGTAAGCCTTTTTCTTGGCAAGTTTTTCATATTTTTCGTTATCACTATTTGTGTCACCATAGGGGCACTTTGTAGCAAAGTGGCCTATTTTTCCACAGTTAAAGAATTTGAAGGGAAGTTTTCCCTTATACTTTCCACAACCCTTTTTGAGTTTCCTCACAAAGTGGGATTCTTTAGAATCAGAAAATTCTGATTCAGTGAGCTCATCCCTTTCTTTCCTTTCAACATTAAATGTTGTTTCTTTTACAGAGGTGTTGCTTTTACTAATCCTCATTTCATAGGTAGTCAGAGTGCCTTGTAGGCTGTCAAGGGTAAGTTGGGCAAAACGTTTCTTCTCTTCTAGAGTAGCAACCTTAGCTTCAAATTTTGTTGGCAAGGTTCTGATGACCTTAGTTACAACATCAAATTCCTTAACTTCTTCTCCCAGACCCTTCATGGAGTTTACCATTTCATCAACTCTCAGAAAGTAGTTAGCTACTTTCTCATCATCCCTCATTTTTAAATCTCCAAACAGGTGTTTTAAGTGAGGACTTTAGACTATTTTACCTTTTCATTTCCTTGATAGATAGTTTCAAGTTTAACCCAAATTTCCCTAGTAGAGCTGGAGTGCATGCATTTTATAAAGACATATTTAGTCAGTGCACACATAAGAGCATGTTTTTCTCTGGCATTGATTTCATATCTCTTATTTTCATCAGAAGTAGCAGGCAAAGTAGCTAGTACAGTGTACCCAGACAATACTATGCTCCAGACATCGAGGTTAATAGAAGTTAAATAAGTCTCCATTCTAATTTTCTAGAAAACATAATCAGTTCCATCAAATAATTGAGCTCTAGTCATGGAAGTACCTTCATGATCTTGAGACATTTTGAATAGAATCCAAGGCTAGAATTAATCCTAGGTTGGAAAGCCCTATCAGAGGACCCTAGGCTCTAATACCAATTTTTGGAGTGAAAAGACACTAAGAGGGGAAGGGGGGGGGGGGGCTGAATCAGTGTTTTTAACTTCTTTACCTAATTTAACTGAAACTAAAATAAACCAAATGTATGCTCTCATTTATCAATGATAAACTCATTCATGTATTGAATGCAATCACATAAACTGAAATGAGAATAGTAAACCATAGAAATTTAAAACATTAAAGCACCAAATCAAATGAGCCACAGATACTCAAATAGACACAAGATATGCCGAGTGAAAAACCTTCCTCGGGTAGAAAAACCACTCATGAACCTGTTGCCTTTTTTAGGCTTTCATTTCAATAATCGTTTTTGACAATGCCTCAGAGGCTGATTTTTGAGCACCAACTCAAGGAGCACCAACCCCTCTTTTTAGAGACACCAATCTCAAGGAGTACCAAACCCTCTTTTTAGAGACACCAATCTCAAGGAGCACCAACCCCTTTTCTATTTTTTCAATAGAACATACAATGATATAGAGGATCTCTCTGTTTCCTTGATTTATGTTAAGTGCCTCTTGACAGACAATGTGTAGAATTCTCAAAATTCAATAGTGACTCTTCAGAGTTCCACCCATTATCAAGCCTTAAGACAACTTGAGGAAATATTGTTACAATCTCAATACAACTCATCAAACTTTATTACTAGTGGTGTGTACAACTTTCTTTTTCTCACACTCTATATCATACATTTTTCATGATACTCTTCAAAACAGTTAACCCATTGTATTTTCCTCTTTTTCAGCTTAAGAAAGAATCAAACCCTATATCTCATACAAAGCCCTTTTTTATTATTATTATTATTTTGCACTGCTATTATCTTTTGTCTTTTCAGGATTTTCAGTATTGATCAAGCCCTAATCTCTCTGTTTTCCTCTTTTTACATTTTACATCATTACATTCCATGAAAGGTTACAACAGTTGCTCATTTTTCACTTTCAAAGAATTACTCAAAGATGATTATTAGGTTTCCATGCTACTTGCGAGCAACAGTGCCAGATGTTGCCATGATCATGAGGGAAGGATCAATCTAAATAAGGTCTTCTGACAGGAATACTCAAGTATTGTTCAAATTTAGAAGGTAGACTAGAAATCTGTCCTCTCAAGCAGCCTGCACAAACAGTAATTTAACCAAACAACATCAAAGCATGCATGTAATTTTCAAATAATGGCCACTAAAAAACTACTGCAAAAAGAAGTAACTGAAAGAAAAATGCTTCCATAAACAAAATCATGCCAAAGATTTAGCTAAGGATTTGAAGAGTTTCGAAGATTTTATCATTACCCACAAATTGAAATCACTATCCATTTAAAATTGTCATGATAACCTTCAATAAAGATGCAGTCAATTTTTGGAGCTATCATTTCAGATCTAATCATGAAAGGAATAGACATTTTCCACTTTTCTATTTGCATAGAAAAACTTAACTCAAAATAACCTTGCCTGAGAAGTAACAGATCTATAAAGCAAACTGAAAGAATACCTAAGAATAGTGATGGAGTTGCTGTCACAAAAGAGTTTACCAGATTTGTAGCTAAGCTGAGCAACTTGTGCCACTTTGCTATTTTGAGCATTCACCTGATGCCAAGAACCTGACAAGAGAAACGACCATGGTGATGGTCTTTCAAGCTTCCCCATACGCTGTCCAAGAGTTGCTAAATACTAGTAGATTTCATAGTGAAACAACTAAGAGCAAGATGCCATGGTGGTGGCTAGTGTAGGGATCCAAAAACGTAAGCAGTAAGAAATGAAATAATGACCTAAAATTCCAAAAGAATCAACACACTAATTCCTTTCCAATGATTGATAAAATTTTGGAGTTCGAGAGGACAACCATTGATAAGTCAAAAACTCATTATACCATTTGAAATCCGCTTCCTTACCGCTCAATCACACACTCCCTTCTGACTACCCATTGTATAGTTTCAAGCCGCTAGCTGCTTCCACCGCATTACCATGGTTACCCTTCTTACTACCCACGGTATAGCGGTAGTTGCCTTGCAATCCATTAACTGCTTCGACCGCACTACTGCGGTTACCCTTTTGACTACCTGTAGTATAGTGATAGCTATCTTGCATGTCGCTAACCACTCTCACCGCACTACCGTGGTCATTGGCTTAACTGCTAGTGGTACCATGGTAAGACCTTTGAAGTCTGCAGCCTTACCAAAGACCAACTTAATACCTGTTGTCGGCTTTTAAGCCTTGTGCATTTGCCATCATTAACCCAAATGCAATATAATATGCATTCCCATAGTGTGCCAAACATATTTTCAATGCCAAAAGATATCCAAAAATATCAAAGCTGATTGCCACCTTTTTATATTCAATGCTATATAATGTGCCAATGCCAAATAATATCCAATGATTTATGAGGTATAGTGAAGACTAATTTTGCATGTTAAATTCACAATGCCATTTCACATACCATAAACCATTATCAGTTGATTAAGGAAACTCGATAGGGTTTTCTTAAAATTGAAAAGCAACCTGCATCTCATAAACTCAAGCACAAGAACCAAAGATTGTTACCCATAGAATACAAAACAAAGAACCTGTAACCAGAATACCTTGTAGGAGTTGAAAAAATACAACTTCATAAACCCTGAAGATCACCTGCATGCAAATAATCTGTCACAAAAGAAGAGATGGAGACAAACAAGCAAGGGTTCTCTGAAAACTGAAAATGTATATATCAAAGAGAATGAATTGATATGAAATACAATGGGATCAATCCTTATAAAAAGGAGATCATGCAAACCCTAATAAAACCCTAATAGGAAAAACCCTAATAGAAGCCCTAATAGGAAAACATTTAATAATTAATATAATTAAATGTCACTTTATGCAAACTAACGTGAAATCTTAAGAAGGGAATAAAGGTAACTTAATCAACATAATTAAGTTAAGACCTTTACTCTAACAACCCCCCTTAAGATGAGAAATGGTGCAACTACAAATAAATGCAAGAAAGCAAAGGTAACTACAATGCAAGAAGGCAAACATGGGTCCCGACAACTAGGCCAGATCAGGTACCCAAATACAACCAAATCTTTGTAAAGAGGAGAAATAGAGAAAACCTCATGGGAAAAAGCTCTACTCCAAAAAGAGATGCAGAAAGCCAAGAAGAAGAACATCACTGAAGCAGAAGAAGTTGCAAACAACTATCAAAAGATGACTGCTATGGTGCTGAAGAACCTCCGCTGAAGATGGAAGATCCCTTCCAGGGTGAAACCAAGGAAGATTTAGCACGAACAATATAATAACCCCCCCATAATGCTGAACTGGGAGAGCCTGACAGATCCACTGAAATGGTGTGAAACACCCTGTAGTGCATGAAGGAGAAGAAACATCTGAAAGTGCACAAGATAGCACCTGCAACTGAAAAAGTGGTGTGCAAAACAAAGCACACATGCATGAGGCTATAATCATATGGATCCATGGTCATCGTGGAGGGACACTCATCGGACAAAGGTGTGATGGCAAACAAAGGCAAGCTACATAACCCCCAATGGTATGGATTCACTGTTGTCGTGGAGGGACACTCACTAGACAAAGATGTGATGGTAAAACAAAGGCAAACTACATAGCCCCTCATGGCACTTTATAATATCAGTGCGAATACAAAATATGGCACAACCTTATGTGCAAAATCCCCAAAAGATGCATGTACAATAGTGTGGCACTTTATCTTAGTGCGTTTACATAGAAGATATTGCTTACAAATGATGCTCAAAATGCCCATAAAGGACAAAATGTTGGAAATACATGAAGAACAGCCAAAAACATAGCATCCCATGCAAACAAAAAGTTTCCAAGAGCAAATATGTCCAGGTAATCCACCAGAGTGTGAAAACACAAATAACTGAATAAAATATACTTGGAGTGAAATCTGGGAAAATTGCATGGATGAAACTAAAGAGCTCTAAAATATGGTTCCAACGCCGCTGAGATTACGAAAAAATGGAGAAACTGATCAAAAGTTATGAGCTTGGAACTAAAAATAGACCTTTTGTCTTCAACTGGTTCTAGAATGCACCAACGGAAAAAAGAAGTGATGAGACCTACACCACTGGAAAGATGAGAAAATCAGCTTTCCGACGATATCTCGTTTGCCAAAAAAGGATATCGTATGCCCAAGTTACGACCTTTGGAAGAAATCGGGTCCAAAGAGGGAAAAAGTCAGCGCTGGGTTAAATTTGACGGTCATACGGCCATCGCAGCAAAAGTACTGGGTTAAATTTGACAGCCAAACGGCCGTCACCAAAAGTGCGATTGGACTTATTTTAAAAAAAAATGTTTTTTATAAAAAAAAACAAATAAAAACAACATTGATTTTTTTAAATAATTTAAAAAAAAAACTTTGGTAATGAACCTCCATAACCCATGTGGCTTGGGCTCCCTGGTAGGTCCATAGCACAAGCATAGGGTACCTGACGCCTACCGAGCAAGCCATAAAAAGGCTTTTTAAATAAAAAAAGTTTTTACAATGAAATTTTTTGCATAAATAATTTTTTTGATTTAAAAAGAATTTCGAAAACAAAAAAAATATTTTACCAAGGATTTTTTTATTTGGATCCACAAACGACGATGTACGGTAGAGTTGCAAAATATATTTTGCCCTAAAATTTGACTTTTGTCCAAAATGGACAAAATGGACAATCGATTTAGGGGTTTTGAACTGCTCGAAGCAATGGCGAGGTCTGTTTTGATGAAAATGCTTCAAAATTGCAGGTGTGCCCTAGATCAAGAAAACAAGCCCCAAACCCTTGAAGCTCCAAAAATCTTCAAAACAAGAATAGGAAGCAGCAGGTGTGGAGCTCTGATACCATGTAGGAGTTGAGAAAATACAACACCACAAACCCCGAAGATCACCTGCATGCAAATAACCTGTCACAAAAGAAGAGATGGAGACAAACAAGCAAGGGTTCTCTGAAAACTGAAAATGTATATATCAGAGAGAATGAGAGAATGAATTGATATGAAATACAATGGGATCAATCCTTATAAAAATGAGATCATGCAAACCCTAATAAAACCCTAATAGGAAAAACCCTAATAGAAGCCCTAATAGGAAAACATTTAATAATTAATATAATTATTAAATGTCACTTTATGCAAACTAACATGAAATCTTAAGAAAGGAATAAAAGTAACTTAATCAACATAATTAAGTTAAGACCTTTACTCTAACATACCTCAACCAAGATCAAGATGCCAGACTGCAATACAAATTTTCATCAAGGAAAAATTAGCACAATAGAGATTCAACACTACCAATGTAGGAATAACTAACCAAATACTTGCAAAGAATGACTTATTATATAGAACTGGCCAAATTGAGAATAATTTCCAAATTGTATTTGGAAAAGGCGAATGCCAATTCAATTTTTTTGCTACAAACATACAACAATTCTAAGCAACAAAACAATTCAAGAAAAGATGATTTACATCTTCAAAAACCTCATTACAAAAAACACAATTAAAAGCCTCCAAAATCCTCAGTTTTGAAAGCCTATCAGTAGTTAGAATCTTACTCCGAATAGCTAACCAGGAAAAACATCCTTCTTTAGGAAAAATCATCGGATTCCAACAGAAGTTATATGCTCTTTATTTCACAACTTTAACACCTGACCCTATAAGTGACTTATAACCCTCTTTTACTGTGTAAGAACCTATATTTGACTTAGCCCATATTAATCTATAAACTTCAGCATCGTCGTACACTATCCTTCCTTGGAGAGTAGATTTCAATAGACCCTTATGCTCATTACTAATTGGAAACCCAACACAATCCTTCCAAATTTCTCTACTATACAATGGTTCCACATGATGGATATAATCCCTAACTTTATCAACACAACTTTCTGACAACAAAGCTTCTGAAGTATGAAAGTTATGAATTGAATTCAACCTTGGAAACCCATTTCATGAATCCTTCCAAAAGAGAGCATCTTTCCCATTATTGACCTCCCAAGTTAAAAAAGGTAGAATGATTTTTCTACAGGAGACTAAAAAATTCCACATCATAGAACCTGAAGGAGGATTTAAAACTGTAAAAATTCTTCTTGGATTAGCATTATCCAAATATTTTTGTTACATTACCTTACACCATTTCAAATGGGGTTTTGTATACATGTGCCAAACCATTTCAGCACCCAATGCCATATTTCTTTCTGACATATTCTGTAGGCCCACACCCCCTTTTAGCTTCTCCAAGCACATGGTTTCTAGTGAGATTAAGGGGATTATTTTCTTGTTATCCATGTTACCAGACCACAAGAATCTCCTAATCAATTTTTGGATTTGAAGAATAATAGATTTAGGAGCTTTCAACATAGACATATAATAATTTGGAATTGTGGACAAAACTGTCTTGACCAAAAATATTTTGCCAGATAATGACATCCAACAGACTTTCCAAGACATAATCCTTGATTCAATGCTATGAATAATTTAATGCCAATAGGAAACCTTTTTTTTCCCTACAAAAAAGGGAATACCAAGGTATTTGCACAAAATTTGTGCTTGTTGAAAACTTAAAATCTTCACTATCCTCTTTTCAACAACAAATTTTGTATTGAACACATAGATTTTTTATTTACCCTCATTAATTTTTTGACCTAAAACAAGGCAATACATGTCTAGTACCGATTTGAAATGATGAGCTTCAGAAACAATAGCCTTACCAAAGAGTAGATTATCATCAGCAAACAAGGAATGAGTTGTTAAATTTTTTTCTAGAATTGTAATCCCTTGAATGGATCCCTGAATATGTGCTGAGTGAATGGATCTACTCAAAGCCTCATCCAAAATTATAAACAAAAAGGGTGAAAGTGGATCACCTTTCCTAACCCCATGGGTCGATCCAAAAAAACCAACTGGAGAACCATTTAATAAAACTGAAAATTGCACAGATGACAAAAAAATCACGATCCACTTACACCACTTAGGTGAAAAACCAAATCTAAGTAACACCTGAATCAAAAAATCCTAGTCAACCCTATCATATGCGTTTTTCATATCCAACTTAATGATCATAGAAGATAATTTTTTTGAAGCCACAGAATGAAGTACTTCATGTGCTACAATAACACCTTCGGCTGTCTCCTTACTAGGCACAAAACCCCCTGCCCTTTTGAAACAATTTTAGATACAAGAGGATGTAAATGAAGGTAAATGACCTTTGAATTTTTTTTGTAAATAGTATTGCACAGAGAAATAGGGCTAAAGTCTGAAAAAGAACATGGCTCACTAATCTTTGGAATAATAACAATATGAGTCATATTAAATTTCCTTAACATACCACCAGATTTTCTTTTCTCCTCAATTGCATTTAGAATATAAGTACCCACAAAATCTCAACATTTTTGAAAAAAAATTACCGTGAAGCCATCAGGCCCTTGAGCCTTATATGGTGTTATAGAGAAAACCACTTGTTTAACTTCCTCTACAGAAAAAGGAGCCAACAATCTCTCATTATCTTTAGGAAGGATACGCTTAGGAATGACATGAAGGAAAATCTCTTTCCCTTACCAACTGAACATTATTAGACTTATCAGTAGATAACAAATAAGAAAATAATTTAATACACTTATTTTGAATATTCTCTTCCTTTGTTAAGCATACACCTAGGATACCATCACGAAGAGAGAAAATTGAATTTTTTGATTTCTTAATTTGAGCTGCAGGCATATGAAAGAATTTGGTATTTCTATCGCCATCCTTTAGCCACAACTCTCTTGACTTATGCCTCCAATACACTTCCTCTCTCCCAAGAAGTTCCTTCCATTCCTCTTGTAATTTTCTGTATTTTTCAAACATCATATTATCTAAACCATTGGGAATGATTGCTTCATTTATCTCAGAAAGTATTTAATAAACCAAATATTTTTGTAAATTTTTTTTCTTAAAGACTTGTTGGTTCCAAACCTTAATGTGTTGTTTCATACAATTCAACTTCATGCTCAATTGATACATCCTAGATCCCTCACAAAAAGGGGCGTTAAGCCACCAATGCCTTAATAAGTTAAAAAATTGGGGATGGCAAAACCACATTGCTTCAAATTTAAAAAGAAGATTTTCATTTTGGCTTTACTTTCTTAGGGCATAAAACTAAAGAGATTGCAAAATAATCCGAAGCATTGAAAGACAAAATTTCAGAAGATAAATCATATTTAGTTACACCCCAATTTGGGGAGATGAGAAATCTATCCGGTCTTTTTGTAATTTGCAAGAAGTTTTTCCTCCTATTAGTCCATGTGAACCTGTCATTCAATGGAATTATATCTACCAATACATTATCTTGAATGAATGCATGAAAATCCTTCATATCCTTTTTAGATGGGAAAATGCCACCTTGTTTCTCTGAAACTGATGCTATTGCATTAAAATCCTCAATTAAAATAACCATATCTTGACCTAGCTGATCTAATACTTGACTCAACTTATCCCACAATTTGTTTTCCAAAGTGAATTATTTGGCCCATAGACATTTATCAAATTGGTCATAATGGGAGGCCTTCATTAGTTGCTAGCTGCACTCACAAGTGATATTAGAAATACTGACTATTTTTTCATTCCATAAGGTAATAAGACCCCCTGAAGCCTCCTGAGAAGGTGATTGAAAGGATCTCCACTTAGACCATTTTTTACTAAACATTCCAAAAGACTCAACTGAAACTTTTGTTTCTTGTAAAACCACTACATTTGCCCTACATAAGTCTAGCTGTTTCTTGATTTGGGATCTCTTGTCAGAGGCATTAATGCCTCTAAGATTTCAAGATATTATTTTCATAATACCCTAGGAGAACAACATGCTCTCATTGGTCTTTTTTTATTTTCATTATCACCAAACTTGTGACCATCTAATGTAGCTTGAATACCTGCATCTATTTCCTCTTGAAGCTTTGCAACTAAATATTTACTACCTATTTTAGCAGGAGAATTTTTAATGTTGGGAGGAGACATTGGGGACTAAAACAAAGATATGATATTTTGCTGGCACTGACCCCCGTCTTCCCCTATAACCTTCGAAGCAAGCTCCTCAATAACTAGGGAATGAGACAAAGAAAGAATATTTTTCTAGTTTTGGCCCACTTCTTCCCCTAGCACCTTTGATGCAATCTCCTCTATAACTAATTATCCAACAGATAAAAGAGCTTCATCTTCAAATGATTCCATCTCTTTATCAGAAGAAAAGTTCAAAGGACAGAGATATGATGACACATTAGAATTATGTTCAATCAAAGTCATATTGCACTCCCTTACACATTGAACTTGAATCTCTGACCTTTGATCAAGTAAGGGTAATTTACCATCCCTTTCACCCCGAGCTTCCAAAAATTGGGACAATTCAAAAAGATTCACCACACCAACAGTTAACATTAAAGTATAATTATTGATTTGTTGAAAACTGACAGGCTTGAACAAAAGAGCAAGAAGACTAATAGAATTGAAAAAATATATATTGAAAAAGAATTCTCCCAACCTTTGTTGGGGATATGGAGGGTCTGTCATCATAGAATGGACGTCCAAGACAATAGTGCCTTAGTGATTTTCATTTCTTCAAATCACATCAAAGACACAAAATATGCCATAAAAGGAAAATAGGCACAATGGATCCCCCATTGATCCTTCTAAAAAAAATAAATGCAAACAAGTAACAAATTCAACACCAGCAAAGATTCAAAATATAGAATCAGAAAACATGAAATAAAAACTTATGCACACACAAATTTACGTGGGGAAAACCCTTTCGAGTAAAAAACCCCACACTCCAAAAGATAGAGCCATTGTATTATTCAACAACAAAAAATAGTTACAATACAATCTTAGGCTCATAGCCTTTACAAGAGTCACATCTTGCTTCATCTAGAGAATGTAGACAATGAATTAATCAGAACCTTCACACTATTCCAGAACCCTCACAACACACAGTGTAGATTCATTTCACCAAGACAGTCAACTCTCTCAGCCAGCCATACGGCCAACCCAACCTCTAGGCCTCGACAGGTTCACATATTTTCTAATATTAGAGTCTAAGTGCTCACGATTATAGCATTATGCAAAACCGCTCAAACACTCTCAGCCTCTCTCTCTCACCCACCGTTGATCTTGCATACAATATTTCTTTATAATCTCTCATTGTGTGCCTACCTATTCTGCCCATTTAAGCAATCAACGGTCACCAAGATAATTAATTATCCTACCTGAAAGCTTCCATCATTCCCTAATAATGTTCACCGCTATTGCAGGTGCATCGATTTGCATAGCATTAAATCAATTACAAAGATATATCAAGCTCTATCAACCTCCAAAATGGATCAGACATTTAATGCAGCTCTATCACAATAAAAAAATAAGCTTTCAACCAACTAGATCTTAAAGATCTTGCCACATGTTGCCTTCCCATTCGTTCATCGCTTTGACTTTTGGTCAAGGTCGGTCAAACTCGGTTGGCCGAGCTCCGAGCTCACCACAGTCTTCCATCGCACTACTATCAACCTCTGACTTACTAGTCACAGTATGGAGCTATCCGCCTGGCAACACCGTCACGGTCAACCAAAAAACCGCAGAGGCCGCTAGGCCACTCTGTGGTAGGGCGATGATCGCCTGGTAGACCACCACTGGTCTTACCGTGACCACCATAGTGAGACTTCTCACCACTCGTGGTAAGGCGGTAAACCTTCCTCTGCTAGCTCACCATTCTTGCATCACTCACTACACTACCTCCACCGCCAGATAGAGACCCCGTGGTAAGGAGGTAAGGCATCGCTTTGCCACTGATGAGAAACCTTTGCAGTAAGGAGGTAATACTTCACTCCACCAGCGTGCCGCCAACCGCGCTACTGCACCACCTCTGAGCAACCCCAGCTGTAAGGAGGTAAGGCATCATTTCACCAATCGCGCTATTGCACCACCTTCAAGCGACCCCCATGGTAAGGAGGTAAGCACCACATCGACCACCGAGCCTTCACCATGCCACCACCAAGCAAGAAAGAGACCATCATGGTAAGGCAGTAACACCGCCCAACCGCGGACCAAACAAGAGAGGCTCACAGTAAAGTGGTAAAGCACACAACCACACCTCTATTAACAGTTCCCCACAGTAAAGCGCATAACTGTGCCTCTAGTAACGGTTCCCCACGATAAAGCGATAAAGGCCAGGAACAAAGTGAAAATGCCAAGTCCAAAAGGAATATCAAGCCAAAAATTTGAGGTAGATTTCCCAACAATCTACCACTTGACGAAGACTTATTGGCTTTCTCCAAAATGCAAACAAGGACCAACACCATGCTTTCACACTCCAACCAAGACACCTGCAACAACATCCGATAAATGTCCACCATCTCAGGCAATAGCTCCAAACATCCACCACAGGAAAAAAGGAACAAGCCAAGGCGTAAATACACAAGTCTTCGAAATGTAAGCATCAGATCCTTCAAGTGGCAAAGGCACCAAAGCAACAACAACAAATATCTCAAATGTGAACATAGACATGAAGCCATTCTCCAGAACAAGATAAAAATATCAGCTAGAACAACAACCAAAAAAATGACTGTCCTCATTCAACTGATCAAACCCACGTGACTGAAAACCAGCATCCACATCTCATGCTATTTCATCCAATCACCCATACCTCAAAGGTATGCACATTAGTAAACTCATTCCATCACATATTCACCCATCAACTACATAATACAAGCACCATGTGCCAACCAGTCAAAAGACCAAACACATCTAGGTACTCCCACTGCAAGGGTACTATCTAGATGAATGTAAAGAACCAGAATGAGCACATTCAACACGTCTCTTCGTTAGCATCCCAACAAACAAGACACCATCACAAGTGATCCAGGCATACCAAGTCCACCAATCTCTACTCATAGAAAAATGTAACCATGTAGTTACAAGGAACATCCACACTGATATGCACAACCTGCAACCACCTGCCACTAACTCATTTGATTGCAAAATCCAACAAATTTTTTTGATGAAATCTTTATAATTAGATGTATCGTCGGGCACTTGCGCAAAATTTTCATTTTTAAAAAAATTTATCCCAAACGTTTGTCAGAATTTCGACGAACCTTATTTTTCATCAAAGTTTCGATGAAGATCTTTCACCGAAATTTTGACGGACTTGCAAAGTTAAATTATGGCCGACATAAATAAAAATGAGCCCGACTATTTATTGCGACAGTGTTTTGCTCGACGATTTTCTTGGGAAAAATTAAAAAAATCTCAAGAAGATATTGCCAGGTTGAGGGTAGTCATTGTATTTTTCCAAAATTCATTTGTGAAGTCTGATTTGTACTTCCAGGTTTGAAAATCATATTTTAAAGCAACATCTCATTAGATTTCATTTTTAGTCTTGTGCATTTTCAGAATTTCATTTCTAGATTTTAGACCCGACTTCACAAATTCTTTATAAGGGAATTGTTTATAACTGATGGAAAACTTTTAATGGATTTGGACAAAGATTATATTTGCAAGGTTTCAATTTTAACCCTAATGATCAATTTTCAATAGATTTGGGAGCCATAACTAGATAATATCAAAGGCATAGGGATAGCTATAGAGTGAAATAGCTGTCAAGATTCAGGCCTAGAGGGTTGAACAAAGAATTGGGAATGTTTGATAGTGGATAGTTAGAGCCATTTAGCTATGACATTTTTGAAGACTACTTCATAAAGATGTATTTTTCCCTTTGCCAAGTTTCAAAAATAGATTTTAGACCTTAGATGCCAGTGTCTTATAAAAGCAGTTATGGTATATATGTTCCCTGAAGTTCTTGGATTCATCTTGACTCTATAAAAATGTATCTATTTTTTATTTGAACAAGAAAGAAAGAAAGCAACCAATTTGTAAATATTGTGAGATATTTAGAGCAAAAAACTAAAAAATGAAGGTCAAGGCCTTTCTATTTTTCTCAGTTCACTTAAATTTTTTAGATGTTGCCAAACATCTAGCAAGCTATAACCATCATGCAGATTATATGATTTCTATTTTTTTTGTACTTTGGAACAGTTTACAAGATGAAATTGTCTCCTCATGTAGAAGTATAAGCTGCCAAATTCCTTCAGAAGTTGGTACAGGAATCAAAAGATGAACCTATCAAATTGGAAACCAAACTTTTTATGGTAAGAAGAGTTGATTTTGACATGAATGGCATGTTGTAACAACTTTATTAAGTAATACAATTTATTTAGTTATTTGACGATTTGGTGATTTGTGTGTAGATATGCCACCATATGAAACTGAGTGGAAAAGAGCACTCCTTACCTTATCAAGTAATATCTAGGTAAGATGTTATAAAAAATAACTTGTGCTTTTAGTGAAGCTGGTCAACCTACTCATGCTTTTCCATGCTTAATTTTTTCCTTTTGGATTGAGCTACTTATGATAAATTTTTAACTTTCCTTGCAACCCGTGTATTACCCTCTCAAGTTTTTAGCTGGTTAAAAGCAATCTCTTATAAAGGATATAAAATTCCTTAGTACTCTAGATTTTCCTTTATGTTAAGGGAGGCATCTGACTATTGTTTATATAATTCAAATTTATTTGAGAGAAAGCATATTTAATCTTGATGTGGTAGATTTAAACACTAAAAGAAAGTATTTGACCTTATTAGGAAAAATAAAGCAAAAAACATAAAAGTGCATCACATCTCTGTTGAAAGTGATCCCATATCCTTTGTGATAACTTCCCTCTAGCAACTTGACTATCCTTTGTCTTTTAGGTTATGCATAAGTTTATTCATTTGATTTCAATCGCCTTGCATAACACTTGAAGAAATTAATTGTGGCAGCTGCTTGAGATATTGTCCATGCACTCCTTAATACACTTGTAGGTTGTCTTCTTTTGAAACTTTGTGAGATGGAAATATTTATTAGTTTACCATACTGCTATGAAGAAAATGAACCCCTGACAAGATTTATGATGTTTTAAAAGCCCTCTTGACTGCTCAGTTACTTTTCTTTATGTATCTTGTAAAGTTCGTCATACTACCCTATCACTATTATTATTAATTCCAATGCCCCATTCATGGTTATGAAATGGACTAATCATTGTTTATTTGAATAGTCATGACTGTGATCTCCTGTTGGGAATCTATAGTAAAGTGTCATGCCTTTCTTTGAAGTCTATTTCCTTAAATCTTTTCTCTTTGCTCGTTGCTCCTTACCTCTATAGTATCCCTACATTGCATATACATAATAATAACAATTATGGTGATAACTAAGTGACATGGGTATAACATCAAGCATCATACAAATGTAGTTTATATTTGCATATATAATACCTCGAGATGCTAATATTGTAGCACTAGTCAAAGAATCATCATCAAACTATAATAATAAAGACTTCCAACACTCAAATTGGAAGGAAATTTCTACAGTCTTTATTATTTATAGTGGAGTAGATAGAAAAGATCACTGTTTTATATTTTACTATATTTTATTTTGCAAATAGCATTGAACAGTAAACTAGCCAATACACTGTCAAACATAAGGATTGGACCCTATGAATATATAGGTTATCAATATTTAATCAATTCACATGAGAAATCATACTGACTAATAGTATCAATGAAACTTTGATACTATATAAAAATGACTAGTCTCAGTTTGATGACATTTCAAGACCAATGCATGAATATCATTTGAGCCTCATGGCATTGAACATTGTTTCCATTCATCCATGATATAATGTTCTTACAGGAAGCACAATACTAGTATGAATAAATGTATCAGAGGAAATAGGAGTTAGAGTAGATAAAAAGAGAACAAAAATATTATAGTGTAACCTTATTATTATATAAATAAACAGAAAAATAGTAAGAGTAGGAACCCCAAATACCATGTTCATTGTCTATGTGAATATTCGTGGAATAGAGTGACCCCTTATCTATTTCAATTGTTGATAAGGTTACGGTTTATTCTTATTCTCCTTTGCATAGTATAAGCTCTAACAAATTTTTAATATTTAGCTTAAAAGTTAAGATAGTATTCCATACTGATTCTATGTCAATAGGAGGGAGGAAGTTGTATATGGATTCTAGAATAAAAAGTGTAACCAAAGACATGAATTAAATAGATGGAAGAAAATTCAATACAAATGGCAATAGATTTGACATATAAAACTAGAGGATGGCCCTATGATATTTTGAAGCACTATTGTAATGGTGAAGTCAATTTAGATAGAGGCTTGCTTCATAATTAGATGGAAGTGTATGAGACATTTGAAATTACTTGTGAGAACAATATTTAGCTTAACCTACAAAGCTAGGAAAATGAAGTGTTTTCCTTACAAAAAATAAATTCGAGAGTGTGGAATTGAAGGTCTATACAAGATTGTTTGTATGTATTGTATTCAACATAAATATGTTAGGATCGGTCTCAACAATCATTTTAGTCTTTCAAAATGATATCATCCTTATTTAGCCATACACTAATTTTTGTTAGATGGATGTAATTATTAAGGAAGACCCTTTCATTATTCCCTTAATGGATTGAACTTTCAAAGAGGCCATCTAATGGTGTTGCCTATTAATATCCAAAGCAGGGATGTGAATAAGATTGATGACTATGCAGGCTATACTGTAGATAAAATTCATAGATCTTTTAACTTTATCAAGGCATATAATAGGGTAAATTTCATTTTTAGACTTGTGCATTTTCAGAATTTAATTTCCAGATTTTGTTGTGCAAGTTCAATATTATGATTTTAGGAGTCTAACAGTTGGAAATCATAGTATAATCAGAATTTAATAATTTTTGGAATTAGCATTTTAAAGTGTTACCACCATCAAATATTTTACCTCGCTCATACCGAGATTTATTTGGCATTATGAAAGATATTGGAATGGAGTATCGAGCAATAGATGCATGTCCCAATGATCATATTATATATCATAAACAAAATGAATTTGAAACAAAATGCCCAAAATTTCATATCAGTAGATATCGAACAAATCAACTAATAAAAAAGGTGTCTCGCAAGGTTCTTCATTATATTCTCATTATTCCACATATGCAACAATTATTTAGGTGCGAAAGCTTAGCACAATTTATGGATTA